>OY726525.1:31701774-32146114 GCA_963383655.1 Bathymodiolus septemdierum | reverse complement strand
CGATACACAATTATTGTTGGACAAGAAATTCAAAGACATTGAAATTAAGCAAAATTTAACCGAAACATCAAATCATGAATTTGAGAGTAAAATGGATAAGATAAACCAAACATTAACTACCAAAGCAAATGGAATAGAGAACAGACTGAACACAAATGTTCGAATTCTTAGAGCAACATCACAAACCATAATGGCCAAGGCTACGGAGAACAACCACAGCGGTAAATATATTATTTAATTGGATAATTGATTGATTGAGTGATTGATTGTTTGATTGATTGATTGATTGATTGAGTGAGTGAGTGAGTGAGTGAGTGAGTGAGTGAGTGAGTGAGTGAGTGAGTGAGTGAGTGAGTGAGTGAGTGAGTGAGTGAGTGAGTGAGTGAGTGAGTGAGTGAGTGAGTGAGTGAGTGAGTGAGTGAGTGAGTGAGTGAGTGAGTGAGTGAGTGAGTGAGTGAGTGAGTGAGTGAGTGAGTGAGTGAGTGAGTGAGTGAGTGAGTGAGTGAGTGAGTGAGTGAGTGAGTGAGTGAGTGAGTGAGTGAGTGAGTGAGTGAGTGAGTGAGTGAGTGAGTGAGTGAGTGAGTGAGTGAGTGAGTGAGTGAGTGAGTGAGTGAGTGAGTGAGTGAGTGAGTGAGTGAGTGAGTGAGTGAGTGAGTGAGTGAGTGAGTGAGTGAGTGAGTGAGTGAGTGAGTGAGTGAGTGAGTGAGTGAGTGAGTGAGTGAGTGAGTGAGTGAGCAGAAAGGACTTTATATGTTCTTCTCCAATATCGTGTCAAATACGAAGTATGCAGCCTTCAGATGGTATTTAAACAATTTGAGTTCATTTACTACTATATATGTTTGTTATCATAACATTTATCAGTCTGGGTCGGGAATGGTTACACTGAAACTAGCTGTTGGTGATACTATATCTTTGAAATCTATAAATCGTAAGATACACATTGATCATTACTTTTGCTACACTCTGATTAAAATTAAGTAGAACTCTTTATATCTTTATATTTGTGTCAATATAGTAATATATAAAGAACAGTAGTGTTATATAGTGAATATTATATGGCTATCACATCCCGTATCAACCTGAGACCCCAATATCATCCCGAGAGCTTTAGCTCAATGGATGATATTTGTCGAGGGTTGATACGGCATGTGATATGGAAAGAGCCATATCATATTATCTTTATCATATACTTAAACATGAGAAAGTCTTGTTCTGTATTATGAACCTTTAGTCACGTGATCAATATCATTTTAAGCGGTATGATCAAGGGGTGATGATATCGATATCAGTCACGGTAGACAAATACAGACGTAATGTTCTTTCAGTATTATATATGCAAATTTCCTTTATTTAGTACTAAGTATATGATAAATGTTGGGAATATTATTATAATTACACTACAACCTGTCAAAACCGAACCCCACTGGGACCAGTTTTTGTGATCGATATAAACAGGTGTTCGGTACGTTTATACAGGTTTAATTATTAAACATTGCCTTCATAGTGACTTGGTTTAATGTTCTGTATATACAGGATTCCGGTTTCATAGTTTGGCTTAAACAGGCGTCACTGTATAAGTGATAATACCTATATTAAGCTGAATTAGGTACGAAATCATAAAACGAAAGTAGAGATCTCCATAAGTTTTTATTCTGTATCAACATCATGGTATATAATAAATATAATAAACAATAAATATTTGCTTTCAAAGGATTTTTTATTGCATAAAGGTAATCAAAAATGAACAATCCAGAGAAACTGGCTACATAGGGTATACAAGACGAAGACAAACAAAAGAAAAACACAACACAATATATGTTGGACACCACTATGCGCAAGCAAGCACAAATAATGTAAATAAAACATGAGTCCTCCTGCAAACAACTTGAGGTAAAGATGAACCGAACATCGTTTGATGATGTTATATTGACTGATTACTTGTCGTTTGACTTCTAGTGAGAAATATCTCAACTATATTTAAGCAGAAAAGATAGAAGATATCGAAAGGGGTATGATTTTTGTCCATTGTGTCTTTAGACTGGTGTTAAGATTGTCACAAATAATGAAAACAGTTTATTATGATTAGTATCCGTTGCAAGACAAACATTTCCGTTCCTATTCATTATATCCCAACTGTCCTGTCAACAATTTTAACCACAGACATGTGTTGTGCCACCTTTTTAACCATGTGAAAAAGTTTAAGACAACCCAACACAGAATGAGTAGAACAATTTTGCCTTGCTTTGCTACAGACGAAAAAACTATTCCTTAGCATACAAGGAGTATGGCATTCTACTCAATACGACTACCACTTACATGTGAGCCACCGGGCGGATTGTATATTTGGATTTTTCACACAACCACTTAATGTGTTTTTGGAAGGATTGTACCTCTGATGGATAAACTATGTCCGATATTGATGCATGTAATAATATTTTTATTTTCGGAATGAAATCTAAATAGATTTCATAAAATGAAAATAATTGTCATAGTCGATACTCGACATAAACGTAAAGGCAGCATCCCGATCGATACTCGACACAAATGTGGATGGCAGCACCCCAGTCGATACTCGACATAAATGGGGATGGCAACACCCTGGTCGATATTCGACACAAATGAGGATGACAGCATCCCGCACGATACTCGACACAAACGGGGTTGGCAGCATCCCGTTCGATACTCGACACAAATCAGCATGGCAGCATCCAAAGTGATACTCGACACAAATGGGGATGGCAGCATCCCGGTCGATACTCGACTCAAACGAGGATAGCAGCATCCCGGTCGATACTCGACACAAATGGGGATGGCAGCATCCCGATCGATACTCGACACAAATGGGGATGACAGCATCCCGCACGATACTCGACACAAACGGGGTTGGCAGCATCCCGTTCGATACTCGACACAAATCAGCATGACAGCATCCCAAGTGATACTCGACACAAATGGGGATGGCAGCATCCCGGTCGATACTCCACTCAAACGAGGATAGCAGCATCCCGGTCGATACTCGACACAAATGGGGATGGCAGCATCCCGGTCAGCACTCGACACAAATGGAATGGCAGCATCCCGGTCGATACTCGACACAAATGGGGATGAGAGCATCCCGGTCGATACTCGACACAAATAGGGATGACAGCATTCAGGTCGATACTCGACACAAATGGAATGGCAGCATCCTGGTCGATACTCGACACAAACGGTGATGGCAGCATCCCAATCGATACTCGATGCAAATGGTGAAGCCATCATCCCGGTCGATACTCGACACAAACGAGGATGGCTGCACCCCGGTCGATACCCCTCTCGAAGCAAATGGGGATGGCAACACCTTGGTCGATACTGGACACAAATGGGGATGGCAGCACCCCGGTCGTCACTCGTCACAAATGGTGATTGCTGTATCTCTGTCTATACTCTATTCAGATGTTGAGAGCTGTACACATGTTGATACTCGACACAAATGGGGATGGCAGCACCCCGGTCGATACTCGACACAAACGAGATGGCAGCATCCCAGTCGATACTCGACACAAATGAGGATGACAGCACCGCGGTCGATACTCGACACAAATGGTGAAAGCAGCATCCCGATCGATGCTCGACACAAATGGGGATTGCATCCTCCCGGTCGATGTTCGACACAAATGAGGATGGCAGCATCCCAGTCGATACTCGACACATATGGGGATGACATCATCCCGATTAATACTCGACACAAATGAAGATGGCAGCACCGCGGTCGATAATCGACACAAATGGTGAAAGCAGCATCAAGGTAGACACTCGACACAAATAGGGATGGAAGCATCTCGGGCGATACTCGACACAAATGGGGATGACATCATCCCGATCGATGCTCGACACAAAGGGGGATTGCATCATCCCGATTGATACTCGACACATATGGGGATGGCATCATCCCGGTCGATACTCAACATAAATGAGGATGGCAACACCACGGTCGATACTCGACACAGCATCCCGGTCGACACTCGACACAAATAGGCATGGAAGCATCTCGGGCGATACTCGACACAAAGGGGATGACATCATCCCGGTCAATACTCGACACAAATTGGGATGACAGCATCCAGGTCAACACTCGACACAAATGGAATGGCAGCATCCCGGTCGATACTCGACACAAATTGGGATTACATCATCCCAGTCGATACTCGACACAAATGGTGAAGCCACCATCCCGGTCGATACTCGACACAAATGGGGATGGTACCACCCCGGTCGATACCCCTCTCGACACAAATGGGAATGGCAGCACCCCGGTCGATACTCGACACAAATGGGGATGACAGCACCCCGGTCGACACTCGACACAGATGGTGATTGCTGTATCCCTGTCGATACTCTATTCAGATGATGAGAGTTGTTCACAATCATGTCGATGCTCTACACAAATGGTCAGGCTGCACACAGCTCGATACTCGACGCAAATGGCGAGGGCTGTATCCCAGTCGATGCTCTATTGAAATGGTGAGAGCTGTACCTATGTAGATACTCTACACAAATGGCGGGGGTTGTATCAATGTCGATACTCTACACAAATGGTACAGGTTGTACTTCGGGAGATACTCGACACAACTTGCGATACAGCCCGTCCCAAATGGACATCTACAAATTAGACTGAACGAATACAATAAACAATATATACTTATGACGTAGTTCACAAAGAGTACTTTGTTATTGTGTTCTGCGAATGCCATTTTGCTTGCACGTAAACACATATGTACAGCAGCTTGAAATGAACAACAGATTACTATGATTGGGGTGTGTTCCTGGGGTATTTTGTTTCTCTCAGCTTATCAATCATAACCTATTTTTCCTTATCACACAAAAATCATCAGATCCTTTGTATCATTTATATTTTAAATGAGTTTTTGGTATGACTATAGCTGAAATGCAGCTAACTAGACATCAAACAATATTATATCACTTAATACAGGAAACAAAATATCCTAAAAAACTGAAGTAGATGTCAATTATCTATTAAGGCAAAATATTTAGTCTTTTTGTGTCAAAACACATTATTGGCTCTTTCCAGTCATTCTTATCTAGCATTTTTTTGTTGATGAATAATCGTAAGTACTCGGCCATTCTCGCTACCGATCCAGTGTTGTGTGTGCATCGAAAATTTCCGAGGAGTTACGAATGAGACAGTATATACATTTCACTATCACAAAGAAGCGTCATTAGTGG
The DNA here is from genome assembly GCA_963383655.1 of Bathymodiolus septemdierum. Classification (NCBI taxonomy): domain Eukaryota; kingdom Metazoa; phylum Mollusca; class Bivalvia; order Mytilida; family Modiolidae; genus Bathymodiolus; species Bathymodiolus septemdierum. The sequence goes on along the minus strand of OY726525.1, from coordinate 32,140,888 downwards.
AATACGTTTTGTATAAGAATAGATACATTTATATCTTGATTCTGCTTTTGAATTGAAGCATAAACTTTTGATATTAATATAACACAATTCTAGATCCCATTGATTTTAATCCAATTAATATTTATATTTCAAAAAGCAAGCACAAACGGAACGTTATATTGCTTGGTAATATGTTGTTGACTGTATCAGCAAATTACCTAATAATAACGTAGATATCAAATGTAGAGTGCACGGCGCGTTTCATGAACAACCTTCATCATGCACGCTCAAAGTCGAAATATATGGGAGAGGGAGGGATTATGGTGCTTAACGCCACTTTCAACAATATTTCAGTTATATCGTGGCGGTCAGTTTTATTGGTGGCGGAAACGAAGTACCCTGAGAAAACCGCTGACCTACCGTGAGTCACTGAGACATGTCAGTGGTTTTCTCCGGGTACTGTGGAAAGCCAAATAATTATGAATATCAATAGATATGTTCTTGTCATACAAGCACTACATTCCATTGAATGACTCTCCTATATAAAATCTTAAAATCGGTCGAAAGATATAAATGTAAATCACAGATAAATCTAGACCTCGGTCACACAGATTGACAAGTAATAACACGTGTATAGATAAGATGTATTAAATAGAATTACCAAACTGATAGATCAGACTTAGTAAAACAACACGCAATGTTCCTTCTGGTATTTCTGTGCGTTCAGTCTCCGGCAACGTCTTTCCTCATACATGTTTCCACACCAAATCCTCCAAGAGCGGGCACATTCATAACCGACCACCATTGCAATGCGATAATTGATTTATTCAGTGAAGAAAGACAATCCCGACAAAATCTCGAGAAGTACGTAATTCAATTAAACCAGAGAATGACAAAAATGGCAAAGGAAGTCGCCAGTACGAAAACAAAAGTTGGCGTCCTTGAGAAAACTTCTTCTATTGTGGATCTGGAAGAAACATTTCGTGCACTTAAAAATAGTAGTGAAATAATGAAACAATCATATGATGCTCTCCTTCTGGAACATAGCAATCTCAAACGCGAAGACAATGTCGTCACTCAAAGGCACAACCAACTTCAAATCTATGTAGATAGCTTAAAACAATTAAAAACTATTGTGCCACTTCAGAGCCTTGCTCGAAAACAGGATTTCATTGCACTAATGAATGTTACAATTTCTGACACACAATTAACTTTGGACCAGAAATTCAAAGACATTGAAATTAAGCAAAGTTTAACCAAAACATCAGATCACGAATTTGAGAGCAAATGGATAAGATAAAGCAGACCTTAACTACCAAATCAAATGGAATAGAGAACAGACTGAACACAAATATTCGAAAGCTTACGGTAACATCCCAAGCCATAATTTACTTGATTAATTGAATGATTGAGTGAGTGAATGAGTGAGTGAGTGAGTGAGTGAGTGAGTGAGTGAGTGAGTGAGTGAGTGAGTGAGGGAGGGAGGGAGGGAGGGAGGGAGGGAGGGAGGGAGGGAGGGAGGGAGGGAGGGAGGGAGGGAGGGAGGGAGGGAGGGAGGGAGGGAGGGAATGAGTGAGGGAGGGAGTGAGTGAGTGAGGGAGTGAGTGAGTGAGTGAGTGAGTGAGTGAGTGAGTGAGTGAGTGAGTGAGTGAGTGAGTGAGTGAGTGAGTGAGTGAGTGAGTGAGTGAGTGAGTGAGTGAGTGAGTGAGTGAGTGAGTGAGTGAGTGAGTGAGTGAGTGAGTCAGTCAGTCAGTCAGTCAGTCAGTCAGTCAGTCAGTCAGTCAGTCAGTCAGTCAGTCAGTCAGTCAGTCAGTCAGTCAGTCAGTCAGTCAGTCAGTGAATCAGTGAGTGAGTGAATCAGTGAGTGAGTGAGTGAGTGAGTGAGTGAGTGAGTGAGTGAGTGAGTGAGTGAGTGAGTGAGTGAGTGAGTGAGTGAGTGAGTGAGTGAGTGAGTGAGTGAGTGAGTGAGTGAGTGAGTGAGTGAGTGAGTGAGTGAGTGAGTGAGTGAGTGAGTGAGTGAGTGAGTGAGTGAGTGAGTGAGTGAGTGAGTGAGTGAGTGAGTGAGTGAGTGAGTGAGTGAGTGAGTGAGTGAGTGAGTGAGTGAGTGAGTGAGTGAGTGAGTGAGTGAGTGAGTGAGTGAGTGAGTGAGTGAGTGAGTGAGTGAGTGAGTGAGTGAGTGAGTGAGTGAGTGAGTGAGTGAGTGAGTGAGTGAGTGAGTGAGTGAGTGAGTGAGTGAGTGAGTGAGTGAGTGAGTGAGTGAGTGAGTGAGTGAGTGAGTGAGTGAGTGAGTGAGTGAGTGAGTGAGTGAGTGAGTGAGTGAGTGAGTGAGTGAGTGAGTGAGTGAGTGAGTGAGTGAGTGAGTGAGTGAGTGAGTGAGTGAGTGAGTGAGTGAGTGAGTGAGTGAGTGAGTGAGTGAGTGAGTGAGTGAGTGAGTGAGTGAGTGAGTGAGTGAGTGAGTGAGTGAGTGAGTGAGTGAGTGAGTGAGTGAGTGAGTGAGTGAGTGAGTGAGTGAGTGACCATACAGAAGACTACTCTTTCAATTCTTGTGAACCGTTGCAATTTCAAGAATATCTAAAGACTAAACAGAAATGAGATGAAAGGTGGTGAGAAAACCGGGAGGATGACTTTTGACTATCCCTTGGAATGGATGGAGAGTTGAGATGGGATGAAAAATTCAGTGTCTCGAAACTTACAACAGATATCATTAACGTACAGGGAGTGTGTCACTCTCTAAGCATGCTGACAACTATGGTTCATTGTCAGGTTGTCTGTATTATAACCTGATACTCCCGACCGTCCTCTAGGTGTCACCCCTATGCGCAAATTAGGGACGCAATAAACGGCTCTGCTGGTTGTACCCAGAGAGTCGTCACGAGTACTCAGTAAATCGTTTGATAATCCTAAGACACGATAATTGATTTATCGATCGATTGCGTGCTTGACTGATTATTGATTTGTTGATTGATTGATTTGTGCTAAGCCATATTTCAGCTATATACTGTTACAAATTTATTAGTTATATAATATTTGAAAAATGCATATCTTTATTATTACTTAATAATTATACAAATAGAAAGGATAAGAAAGAAAGAACAAAATATACCTAAATATCTATATTTAATAATAAACATGTCAATAACTATCCGATTTCGCCTGTTTAGTTAAAACATTCACTTTTCTTGTATTCAAAAACTTCTATATTATTTGGGTTTTCCAATCTTTTGATTTTGAGCGAACCTGTTGATGTGTTTTTCCTTTCAGAATCAGGTCTTGCGGACTAAATTTGATATCTACGTTTTTAGTACTGTAACTGTCGATACCTCTGCTGGTGAATTATTAGTCTCCGAGGGTATCATCCGCCAAGTAGTCAGTGGTTCTGTACTGACAAGATGAAGGTTATTACAGAATCACGCTGTGCGCACTGAATTAGATATATACGCTTTTATTACCATAAACATACATGGAGATATGATGCTACACAGGATTACTTATATACCTCTCCATGTATATTTATCCATTTATAAATATTGATCATGTGGATCAGTACGAAATTTAACCTGATTATTTTACATATTATATTTTTGACATTATCATGTGCCTTTCTTACAGATGATGTAGCTACCCTCCATTAAATATTTCTTTCACAGTTGTAGAATTGCAAGCAATCATCTTCACCCTTGGCTTTACTAAAATTGTTCTAAACACTCTTCCACCTTCCTCTAGTCCTAAGGATGAAAGATAGAAAGGGACCTCACAAATTTATATATATTTCGATTAATACATATATATGAATATATATATATATGTGTGTATTTATTTTCCGTTGCCCTCACGGCCTGTACAAATAGTGAATATGTCAGTAGAGGAGATATTGTCAAATTCCCCGACGTTAAAAGTAATTACGGTATTAAAAACATGACGCTGTTTAAGCAGACTGGAATATTTTCCTGTGAACAGAAAGGACTTTATATGCTCTTCTCCAGTATGATAACATCTGCAAGTGATGCATACCTTAGGTGGAATGTAAACTCGAAAACTTTGTCCGGAACATATATAGGTGGTCACACTAAGCACTTTAGGTCTGCATCTGGAATGGTTACAGTAGAATTAGATGTTAGTGATACTGTGTCGTTGAAATCTGTAGGTGATTATACCGTATTCATTCATTCATACTCTTGTTACACACTTATTAAAATAGAATAAAATTGTGTATCTCTTTTTTAATTTGTATCAATTTAATTACAGTTGAATATATATTTTTAAAAGAACAGAACGTTAATAATTTGCTTTCATTTGATGTGATAAATACCTAATTAAACAGAATAAGGTACGAAATCACAATATGAAAGTAGATCACTATAGTTTTTTTTTTATATTACAAATCCACATGCTGTTATATGGTACCCAATAAAATTATATAAAATTATACCGGTTCGGTGTAATTTTGTCTCTACATAATTATGTCATATTTAATTAATATGTATATAATACAATCAAAAACCAAAAATAAAAATGCCACACAGTTTTAATATTCAATCGAAAATTCGTAGTGGCAGAGGCAAAATCGATACCACTAACACACATATACATTACCGTTCATTCCCCTCCATGGCTTGGTACAGACACTTCAGAAAAAAGTGGCGGGATAACCTATTTATTGGACCCAAAACATAGAACAAACACTCAAGAACATCTCATTTTAAAGATAACTTCATTAGGAAAAAGTTTTTCAAAGAATTGTTGGATGATAATCAGCTAGGCAGTGATATCAGCTATTTTCATGCAGAGAACAGGTTTACATCAAATATTGCATGCACTGTGTAAGAAGAGTTTGAAGATACCAAAGGGGTAATCATAATCCGTATATCGAAGAAGAACAGACAACACAATGGCCAAAAGACAAATTACGAAAAGACAAACAACGATCTATAAAACATACACATACAACTAAAGATCGAGTAACACGAACTTCACCGGGGGGTGAACTGAGGTGTTCCGGAAGAATAGGAAGTTCCTGCTCCACTGGTGACACTCGTCGTGTTAATCTAGTTACAAACCCGACGATATGTCATGAATGAGGACAGGACCGAGAAGTATGAAAGATGTGCGCGGCGATGGGCCTGTGGAGAAATATTTTAATTACCAAGCAATTAAGCATGAACAATTGGAGATTAATGTTAATTTCGCATATTTGGAGAGGGGTCCATATACATGTCCTTTATGTCCATATGTCGATTCAATGTCTTAGGTGCAGGTACGCATTTACTGCAATAGTGTTTACAATTTGTAGCTAGACATGTTGAAAGAAACGTTTGAAGATACCAAAGGGGTATTGCGTTAATCGAAGTTCTCAGAACAGACAACACAATGGCCAAGAGAAAAAGAACAAAAGGACAAACAACGATCTACAAAACATACACATAAAACTAAAGATCGAGTTACACGAACCCCACAAAGAACCGAAGGTGAACTCTGATGATATTCCTATTTTCTAAGTACATGTACTAAACTAAAAAGTCAAGGATTTTTAAAGAATCGTCTTATCTTATCTTTCCAAAACTGGTCTGATGATAGCAACACATTGCTTACACGTATTCTGTCACTTGGGTACATATGAAGAAATATGGTGTCGACAATTACATTTTGGTTCAAAGTTGACTATTGTTCCGCTATTATGTCTCATGATGGCCTCGTGTGGTGTTTTAGAGGATGGTTGAGGTCATCGTATCTCCATAATAGAAGTAATACGATACATATGACAACTTCTGTATTACAAAGATTAAATGTATTGTATATATTGCTAAAAATCAGAGCGTTCTTTATAATAACGTTGTTCTGTTCGTCTGGTTATGTCCGAGGACTTGCATTTTACTCACATTGAGAAAACACTAGCATAACGTTACCATTTTATTTAGAGGGAAGGTTTGGGTCCACTTTTCATTGAAGTGTCTGTACTAAGATATGTATATATGTGTTTGTGGTATCAATTTTGCCTTTTTGATTTGCAACATACCACAAATACCCACTCCTAACAAACAGTTGGTTATAAGTTGCTGCAAGTAGTCTTTTACATGCAAGGAGTTTTGGAAAAACTAATAGTTTTATGCGTATGTTTTGTAAATCGTTGCTTCATCTTTTGCCCTTTATCGTTTGGTCATTATGCTATCTGTCCTGCTGCGATTTACAGATTCTCAAAACCTCTTTGGTATCTTCAAACTCTTACCTTTTAATATTTTTTTCCTGACTTTGAGTGTCCCTGATCAAGATTGTTCAGGAAACGCGTCCTGCATGCTAAACTAGCTATCTACGTTTTCATTACGTCCCGTACTGAGGATGAGTTGTGTGCTTGATTCATATCGCACAACCTACGGATTCCCTTTCCGAGCAATCGACAAACCTCGGATGAATCCACTGGTCGACTCTACTACAGAATGTGATATGTGTATATGATTAACACTCCTTCGCAGGAGGTGACACTGGCGATTAAAATATGGATTATATATTTCAGAACACTTTACAGTGAAACAAAATCTATTTTGAATCAGTTTATATAAACAACGATGCATTGCCAATGAAATTTGATCTCAAAGCGAAGTCACACACTTTAAAAGCTACTTATATACGACAAATATCAGACAAAATCATGTCAAGTCTTAATATATCTGATGCTTATTTCGCAGCGTCCTTTTTGAATTACCAAAGTTTCCTCCAACATTGAAGATTTCATAAAGAAGATATAATGACAGATAGTTTATTACGGACGAGGTTATATGGAGGTACGAAATCGACCGAGTTGGGACGAATGCTTTTGGTTTGGGATTTACACTCAAGTGGAACAAACTAGGTCATATTTCTTACTTCCGTGTTGTGATTACCGCATAGCAAACGATGTTCGGTTCGTCTTTACCCCCTTTTGGTTGTAGGAGGGTTCATGTCTTATTTATTTGATTTGTATTTGCTTGCGCATAATGGTGTCCAACAAGTATTGACTATATGAGTAACATGGCGGGTGCCTTTTAAGAGGCAATAACTTCCTGCCCTTCGCGAGCACCTGCTTTCGCCCCTTGTTCTATGGCGGGTTTCGTGTTGCTTATCTTTTTTGCTTTCTGTTTTTGTTTTGTTTTATTTCTCTTAATCTTGAGTCTTGTGTACTCAATGTTACCAGTGTATCTGGATTGTCCATTCTTCATTGCTCCTTCGGTTTTCTTTAACTTTTATATTGCACAAAGAGCAACCCTGGGGGATGTCTATATCAAAATAGCGGACCGCATCGGTGGCGTAATGGATAGATTGCTAGCCTCGAGTGCAGTATAACGTGGTTCGAACCCCGGTCAGGTAAAACCAAAGACTATAAAATTGGTATTGGTTTCTTCTCCGCTAAGCACGCATCATTAAGGAGAAAGAGGAAAGACTTGTTGCCTCGGAATTGCGATAATGTATCCTTGTGGAGCGATATGTCTACCCGCGGAATGTTGTGAGCTAGCACTACAAAAATCGAACTCATTGAAAAATTAAGTTGTTCTCGCCATGATATAGCTGACAAATTGCTGAATTTCTGTTAAACGACAATCACTCACTCACTCATATGAACAGCGGAAGTAGTGTTTTATATATGGTCAGGTTATGTAGGGAAAGAAACAAAATATTAAAATCGATATTTGTCTGTCACCCTTGGGAAATTTCACATGTGTTGTCTGCTTATCTAGATTTAACGTCGACTTGTAAATGTTTACAATCTTGAGGATTTACCAGGCAATATATCGAAAAGATCAGTCAGTACAAAAAAGATAACATTAACGTAGATATATAATTAAGTGTACACGACGCATTTCGGAAAGAATCTTCATCACGTACGCCAAAGGCTGAAATATTTGAAAGCCAAATTATTTTGTACCTCATTGGGAGCAGGAACACCCAAGTGCTTAAACAGGATAGCCAAAATCAGCTTAGATCAACTATATCTGAGGGAGGAGAACCTTAGTTTTAATTAAAATGGCATGATTTGGGAATTGCAAAATTTGATAACAAATATATCCGCTATCGCAGTTCATATTAACAGAATAATATTAGCAAAACATAAACTAAACCTGAAATAACAGCAAATGATGAGACAACTGGATCTCCCACTAATACCCACAATGAACACACCAATACTCTCAGTGAGCACACCAATACTCTCTGTGAACACACCAATACCCACAGTGAACACACCAATACTCTTAGTGAACACACCAATACCCTCAGTGAACACACCAATACCCTCTGTGAACACACCAATACCCTAAGTGAACACACCAATACTCTCAGTGAACACACAAATATCCACAGTGAACACACCAATACCCTTAGTGTACACACCAATACCCTCAGTGAAAACACCAATACTCTCAGTGAACACACAAATATCCACAGTGAACACACCAATACCCTCAGTGAACACACACATACCCACAGTGAACACACCAATATCATCAGAGAACACACAAATACCCACAGTTAACACACCAATACCCTCATTAAACACACAACTACCGCAGTGAACACATCAATACACTCAGTGAGCACACACATATCCACAGTGAACACACCAATACCCACAATGAACCCACAATGAACACACAAATACCCACACATACCCAGTGGACACGCAAATATCCACAGTCAACACAAACATATCCACAGTAAATACCCACACTGAACATAAATACTCCTAGTGAACCCACAAATTCCTGCAATGAGGCCACAAATACCCACGATGAAAAATGTCATTGCGGTCATAAAACGTTATTAGAATGAGTACTACTCATACTGGAAAAACGACCAATCAGAACAATGTATCATATATATGTAGTGTTCTGATTGGAAGATACTGAAACTCGACTGGAACATTTTATGTGCTTCGAGAGTGTCAGTAGTTCCTTCTCCATGTAAGATACCCGCTGCATACGGTTAGGGTTATGGTGTTCATATTTATCATGACGGTCATCTATATTGGCGGAGGAAACCGGAGTACCCAGAAAAAAATACCGAATTCTCGCCAATCACTGACAAACTTTATCACATAATGTACACTTCGCCATGAGCGGGATTTTAACTGATGACTTTGGTGGTGATAGGCACTTTTTCTACATGTAGTTGTAAATCCAACTACCATACGATCATGACCACAGCGAACCACCCGTTGTATACAATGAATGTCGGGGACATTTGTTATGGTCTAGAATTACTGTTAAATTTGATTAAAATGTACATTATAATACACTGATTGAATCTCCGATCGTTTAAAGTGCACAGTATAATGCACTGGTAGGATCTTCGATCGTTTAAAATGACTAATTATCAAGTGAGCAGTATTTCAGCCACTGTATATCCATGACGATAACATGTTTACAAACAAGTAGGCGCGTGCGTAAAAAGCTGGGACAGAGATGAAGGTCTATGGACAGATGTTTAGATTGCCTTAGGTCACAGTTACATAGGGACCAACAGATACTATCGACAATAATGGTTTGATCTAAAAAAAAAAAGAAATACACACACAAGAAGTTGGATCTATTACACGACACTCAACTAAGTTCTTGTCGTTTGATTTTAATATGTCTTTTATTCATCACAACCAGTGAGCTCTCCATTCTGAAATAATCTACACCTGAGTTCACTCCGGTTTTAGTGGGGTTCACGGTAATCGATCTGTAGTTTTATGTGTAATGTTTTGCAGATCGTTGTTTGCCCATCTGTCATTTTTTTCTTTTGGCCATTGAAACCGTATCGGTGTAATGGTGTAATGGTTAGCTTGCTCGCCTCAATTGTGGTAGATCTGCGGTCGGGTCAAACCAAAGACTATACAATTGGTATTTGTTGCTTTTCCGCTAAGCACACAGCACCAAGGAGAAAGAGAAAAGACTGGTTGGCTCGGAATCAGGATAATGTGTTCGAATGGGGCAACAACCGCAGAGGTAACTATATTGATTGATTGATTGATTGATTGATTGATTGATTGATTGATTGAGTGAGTGAGTGAGTGAGTGAGTGAGTGAGTGAGTGAGTGAGTGAGTGAGTGAGTGAGTGAGTGAGTGAGTGAGTGAGTGAGTGAGTGAGTGAGTGAGTGAGTGAGTGAGTGAGTGAGTGAGTGAGTGAGTGAGTGAGTGAGTGAGTGAGTGAGTGAGTGAGTGAGTGAGTGAGTGAGTGAGTGAGTGAGTGAGTGAGTGAGTGAGTGAGTGAGTGAGTGAGTGAGTGAGTGAGTGAGTGAGTGAGTGAGTGAGTGAGTGAGTGAGTGAGTGAGTGAGTGAGTGAGTGAGTGAGTGAGTGAGTGAGTGAGTGAGTGAGTGAGTGAGTGAGTGTATGTGTGTATGTGTGTGAGTGAGTGAGTGAGTGAGTGAGGGAGGGAGGGAGGGAGGGAGGGAGGGAGGGAGGGAGCAACGCCACTTTTAGCAATATTTCAGCTATATCATAGCGACCAGTGGAAGAGACCGAAGTACCCGGAAAAAACCACCGATCATGGGCAAGAAACTGGTAAGGTTGATCACTTGCGAATGCGAGTCGAGTGCACCCTTTTTGTAATTTACAAAGCCGGGTGCGAAACTACGCCGCATTGGTAATAGGCTTGTATGTGTCGTTAGGTAATCCACCTACCTAACTCATTGAGCCACCCGGGCCCTGCTTCTCCCTTAAATCATGTGAGCCACTGCATTTCAATAATATCTAAAAACTAAACAGAAATGAGAAAGGTGATGGGATTATCAGAGCGGCGAATTTTGACTACCTCTGTGAAATTATGGATAGTTGATATGGGATGAACATTTTAGTCTCCGGTTTACAATGTGTCTCCTTGTTTTCTCGAGATTTACAAAAGAGGTCATTGACGTTGAGTGAGTGTGACACTCTCTAACCATGCTTACAACTATGGTCCATTGTCAGGTTATCTGTATTATAACCGGATACGATCTTCCACCATCTAGAGGTCCTCACCTGCTCTTTAGGAATTAGGGACGCAATGAACGGCTCTGTATGTTGAACCCAGAAAACCGTCACGGGTACTCAGTGTATCATTTGATAATACTATGACACGATAATGGATTGATCGATCGATTGCGTCCTTGATTGATTGATTTCATTTATTGATTGGTTGATTGATTGATTTATTGATTAATCTTTTTGTTGGTTTGTGCTAAGCCATATTTCAGCTATATACTGTCACGACTTTATTAGTTATTTAAAATCGAAAAACTTTTTATTATTACTTAATTATTATACATATAAAAAGGGTAATCAAAAACAACATATACTTAAATATCTGTATTTAATAATAAACATGTCAATTACTATCCATTTGCGGCTGTTTATTTAAAACATTCAGTTTTCCTCCATTCCAAAATGTCTATAGTATTTGGGCTTCACCATCTTTAGATTTTAAGCGAACTTGATGATGGTTTGTTCTTCCAGAATCAGGTCGTGCGCACTAAATTTGATATCTACGTTTTTATTACTGTAACTGTCGATATCTCTGCTGGTGAATTATTAGTTTCCGATGGTATCATCCGCCATGTAGTCAGTGGTTCGGTACTGACAAGATGAATGTTATTTCAGAATCAAGCCGTACACATTAAATTAGATATATACCCTTATATTACCATAAACATACATCGAGATAGGATGCTACACATGATTACTTATATACATCTCTATGTATATTTATCCATTGATAAATATTGATAATGTGGATCAGTTTGAAACTTAACCTGATTATTTAGCATATTATATTTGTGACATTGTCATGTGCCTTTCTTACATAAGATGTAGCAATCCGCAATTAAATATTCCTTTCACAGTTGCAGACTTGCAAGCACTCGTAATCACCCTTGGCTTTGCTAAAATTACTTAAAACACTCTTCCACCTTTCTCTAGTCGTGAGAATGAAGGATTGAAAGGGGCCTGACAAATTTATATATATTTCGATTAATACATAAATATGTATTTATTTTCAGTTGCGCTCACAGCCTGTTCAAATATTGAAACTGTCAATATTGGAGATGCTGTCAAATTCCCCAACGTTAAAAGTAATTACGGTATGCAAAACCTGACGCTGTTTAAACAGACTGGAATATTTACCTGTGAACAGAAAGGACTTTATATGTTCTTCTCCAGTATTATGTCAAATACGGAAGATGGATACTTCAGATGGAGTGTAAACTCGAACACTTTGTCCGGAACATATATAGGTGGTAGCACTACTCACTATAGGTCTGGATCTGGAATGGTTACAGTAGGACTAGATATTGGTGATACTGTGTCGTTGAAATCTATGTACAGTAACATATCCATTCATTATTACTCTTGTTGCACAATTATCCAAATTAAATAGAACTGTATATCTCTTTATAGTTATTTCAGCATAGTAATATATAAAGAAGAGTAGTGTTATATGTTGGTAATCTTATTCTAATTATATACGTTAAGCCGAATTAGGTACGAAATCTTAAAATGAAAGTAGATCACCATAAGTTTTTATTATGTATGATCGTTATTGTATATGACATCACGCTTAAGCAAAGAACAGTACATATTTGTCTTCAAAGGAATTTATTCATTGCATGTTTGATTCTATTATATTGAATGATTATTTGTCGCTCAACTATATTCAATAATAAAAGATACTAAATGTGTGTGGCCATCATTTGAATCCTATAAACCCTTGTGCGTTCACTTGTACTAGATTTAAACTCTACTTGAAAGGATACGTCATATGACCATGTATGTGTGCCACTTGTCGTAAAAACTTCTTGGTCCTTTCCTCATTCATGATTTATAGCCGGGTTTGTAACTAGACTAACACTATCGGTGTAACTAGTGGAGCAGGAACTGCTAACCCTTCCGGATTATCTGAGTTATTCTCCCGGTTTTAGTGTTACTCGATCTTTAGTTTTATGTGTATGTTTGTCCTTTTGTTCTTTTTTCTTTCGTCCATTTTGTTGTCTGTTCTTCTTCGATTTACGGATTCTGATTACCCCTTTGGTATCCGCAAACTCTTCTAACAATTACAGTTCTATTCATCGGTTTAGAATATTCTATTTAAAACATTTATTCTATTACATTTCTAGTCCTTAGTTTTGAATATTCTATTTAAGCCATTTAGTCTAATGCTAATTGCATCGTGGTTTGCATATATGCAAGTTTAATTCGGATGAAATGACAATTCCTGCCATTTATGCTTTTACTTCTATTACTGATTTTTAAGGGGAAAAAATAAACTACATTTTTAATTTCAATGATTGATAATATAAATATTCAATACGGTATATAAACATATCCCTTAAATTCCCGCAGTATATAGGTATGATCTGGCTTCTCTGGTACAAGATACAAGCCCTCAATAAAGTGGGTGGGGGTATGTAGATTATTGTGGACGAACACAATATACAGGAAATGCTTGAGGTTACCAAAAGAATAATCAGAAGCAGTAAATCGAAGAACAGCCAACACAATGGCCAAATGTTTGCAAGTACCAAAGGGGTAATCAGAAGCGTAAATCTAAGAATTACAGACAACACAATGGCCAAATGTTTGAAGATACCAAAGAAACAATCATAAGTCGTAAATCTGAGAACAGACAACACAATGGCCAAATGTCAGAAGTTTTCAAAGGAGTGATCAGAAGCCGTAAATCGAAGAGGGCAGACACGACAGTTCCTAATTTGATATATGCTTAAAACAAAATTCTTTCGACAGACGTCGCTGTTGTTCCATAAGTGGTTAGCGAAACTTTTTAATCTCGATGACGATTGAATTGTTAACGTTAGGTACAAGGATACGTCAATATATATAATGCCCTTATAACATGAATAGGAAGATTCTGTACATTTCGTTCACAAACAAAACTGTTTTGACGAGTTTTTTAAATTTTCTCAAGTATAACATTATGGTACAAGTTAGATAAACTACTATGAAACAAAAGACGTTGGTGATATTGTGACGTGAAGTAGAAATTAGAAACAGAAAACAACAAGGAAAACAAAAAAAAACCGGAGAGATAAACGAAAAGACAAAACACAAGAGACAAAGATAATTAAACAGACCGTGTCGAATGTCACAGCACTTTGTTGACTCATCAAAATACGGAAGAAACCCAAGTTGAAAAGTGAAAAGATATTGAAAATGCGGAAGAAAATTGTGAAATGATATGGAAAGTATGGAAGAAAAGTAATTTGAAATGTGAAATGATTTGGAAAATACAGAAGAAAATAGTGATAAGATAGGGGAAATATGGAAGAAAAAAAGAAAAATAAGTTGAATAGTGAAAAGATATCGAAAATATGGAAGAAAAGTCAGTTGAATAGTGAAATGATTTAGAAAATATGGAAGAAAGGTAGGTTGAATAGTGGAAAGATTTGGAAAATATGAAATAAAGGTAAGTTGAATAGTGAAATGATATGGAAAATAGGGAAGAAAAGTCAGTTGAATAGTGAAATGCTATGGAAAATACAGATAACAATTGTTAGAAAGATACGAAAATTATGGAAGAAAAGTAAGTTGAATAGTGAAATGATATGGAAAATATGGAAGAAAAGTAAGTTGAATAGTGAAATGTTATGGAAAATACAGAAGAAATAGTAAAAAGATAGGGAAAATATGGAAGAAAGTTAAGTTGAATAGTGATAAGATAGGGAAAATATGGAAAAAAGTAAGTTGAATAATGAAAAGATATTTAAAATATGGAGAAAGGCAAGTTGAATAGTTAAAAGATATGGAAAATATGGAAGAAAGGACGGAAAAGATAGGGAAAATACAGAAGAAAGGCAAGTTGAAATGTGAAATACTATGGAAAATATGGCAGAAAATAGTGAAAAGATATGGAAAATATGGAAGAAAATAGTGAAATAATATGAAAAATATCGAAGAAAAGTAGGTTGAATTGTGATAAGATATGAAAAATATGGAAGAAAAGAAAGTTGAATAGTGATAAGATTTGGAAAGTAAGGAAGAAAAATAAGTTGAATAATGAAAAGATATGGAAAATATGGAAGAAAAGTCAGTTGCATATTGAAATGATTTGGAAAATATGGAAGAAAGGCAAGTTGAATAGTAAAATGATATGAAATATATGGAAGAAAAGACGGAAAAAATTAGAAAAATACGGAAGAAAATAGTGAAAAAATTGGGAAAATACAGAAGAAAGGCAAGTTGAATAGTGAAATGATGTGAAAATATTGAAGAAAAGTAAGTTGAAATGTGAAATGTTATGGAAAATATGGCAGAAAATAGTGAAAAGATATGGAAAATATGGAAGAAACGTCAGTTGAATAGTGAAAAGATTTGGAAAATACAGAAGAAAATAGGGAAAAGATATGGAAAATATGGAAGAAATGTAGGTTGAATTGTGATAAGATTTGGAAAGTATGGAAGAAAAATAAGTTGAATAGTGAAAAGATATGGAAAATATGGAAGAAAGGCAAGTCGAATAGTGATAAGATATGAAAAATATGGAAGAAAAGAAAGTTGAATAGTGATAAGATTTGGAAAGTATAGAAGAAAAATAAGTTGAATAGTGAAAAGATATGGAAAATATGGAAGAAAAGTCAGTTGAATATTGAAATGATGTGGAAAATATGGCAGAAAAGACAGAAAAGATAAGAAAAATACGGAAGAAAATAGTGGAAAGATTTGGAAAATATGGAAGAAAGGTATGTTGAATAGTGGAAAGATTTTGAAAATAAAATGGTGGCAAACTTTTGTAAGAAATGTAATTATCAAAACAAATAATGTAATTATGAAAATAAAATGGCGGGGAAGGGGCAGATAACCAGTGAAAGGGCTAGTTCGTAGAAAATATTAAGGTTATAGGACACGGATAATGAAAATAAAATGGCAGGGAATGAGCAGTTAACTGGAAATATGGAAAAAAAGTAAGTTGAAATGTGAAATGATATGGAAAATTTGAAAAATACAGAAGAAAATAGTGAAAAGATATGAAAAATATGGAAATATCCCAAGTTGAAATGTGAAATGATATGGAAAATACGGAAGAAACCCAAATTGAAATGTGAAATGATATGGAAAATACGGAAGAAAAGTAAGTTGAATGGTGAAATGATATGGAAAACAAGGAAGAAAGGCAAGTTGAATAGCTATAATATATGGAAAATACAGAAGAAAATTGTGAAATGATATGGAAAATATGGACGAAAGACAAGTCAAATAGTGAAAAGATATGGACATTATAGAAGAAACTCAAGTTGAATAGTGAAAAGAAATGAAAAAGACGGAAGAAAGGTAAGTTGAATAGTGAAAAGATATGAAAAATAGGGAAGAAAGATAAACTGAATAGTTAAATGATTTGGAAAATATGGAAGAAAAATAAGTCGAATAGTGAAAAGATATGGGAAATATGGAAGAAAAGTAGGTTGAATTGTGAAATGATATGGAACATATGGAAGAAAAGTAAGCTTAAATGTGAAATGATATGGAAAATATGGAAGGAAGGCAAGTCAAATAGTGAAAAAAATATGGAAAATACAGAAGAAAAGTAAGTTGAATAGTGAAAAAATATGGACAATATGGAAGAAAGATAAATTGAATAGTGAAATGATTTGGAAAATACGAAAGAAAAGTAGGTTGAATAGTGAAATGATATGGAAAATACAGAAGAAAATAGTGAAAGGATAGGGAAAATATGGAAGAATATAGTGAAAAGATATTGAAAATGCGGAAGAAAATAGTGAAATGATAGGGAAAACATGTAAGAAAATAGTGATAAGATTTGGAAAGTATGGAAGAAAAATAAGTTGAATAGTGAAAAGATATGGAAAATATGGAAGAAAAGAAAGTTGAATAGTGAAAAGATTTGGAAAATACTGAAGAACATTGTGAAATGATATGGACAATATGGAAGAAAGACAAGTCGACTAGTGATAACATATGGAAAATACAGAAGAAAATTGTGAAAAGATATGGAAATTATGAAAGAAAGATAAGTTGAATAGTGAAAAGATATGGAAATGGGTAAAAAAAGTAGGTTGAATTGTGAAATGAGATGGGAAATATGGAAGAAAGCCAAGCTGAATAGTGAAACGATATGGAAAATACAGAAGAAACTCAAGTTGAATTGTGGAAAATATGGAAGAAAGGCACGTCGAATAGTGAAAAGATGTGGAAAATACACCCAGAGCAGCAGCAGCAGCAGCAACAGCCATATACCCCAGAGCAGCAGTAGTAGCAGCAGCAACAGCAATAGGGTTGAAATTCCACCCAAAACACGTTACAAACAAAAACAAAACGAAACACATTATGAAAATATCACATATTAACGTAATCATCTATGACCAATCTGCAACAAGTCAACAAAATAGTGATTAGGATGTTGAATAAACACGAAAATTAGAGGATGGAATCAAGAAACGTCGTTATAGATAGAAAGTTCACGAAAAATATACCATAAGCGAACAATTAGTCACCAGGCTCTTAGAAAATCCCGTGGAAGCGAAAACCATTATACCCAATTTTGAGTTGTTACTTGTTGAAAATGTTGTATGAAAAAAAATATCAGAAATAATAAGACTGATATACGAGAAAAAAGTATGGGAAAAAGTACATGCAAAAACATTACGGGAAAAAATACCGGAAAAATACGGGGGAAAAAGATTGGGGAAAAAAGTACGAAAAAAAAAGAACGAGAGGAAAAAAATACGGGAACAAATAAATAATGGAAAAAAATATAAAAAAAAGACGGGAAAATAATAGGAAAAAAAAAGTACGGAAAAAAAAAGACGGGAAAAAAATTCGTGAGAAAAAAGTAGGGGGGGGGGGAAATTCGGGGAAAACAAGTATGGGAAAAAAAGTACATGAAAAATAAATGTAGGAAAAAAGGACGGGGGAAAATAGTACGGTACTGAAACTCGACTGGAACATTTTATGAACGTAAGAACATGTGCTTCGAGAAAATCAGTAGTTCCTTCTCCATTTAAGATACCCGTTGTATAGGGTTAAGGTTATGGTGTTTAATGCCATTTCAACAATATTTCAGATATATCGTGGCGGTCATTTATATTGGTGGAGAAAACCGGAATACACGGAGGAACCTACCGAACTCTCGCCAGTCACTGACAAACTTCATCACATCACATTATGTTTTATCGAGTACACTTCGCCATGAGCGGGATTCTGACTCACAATTTTGGTGGTGATATGCGCTTTTTCTACATGTAGTTGTAAATTCAACTACCATACGATTATGACCACAACGGACCACCCGGTGTATACAATGAATGTCGGGGACATTTGTTATGGACTAGAATGACTGCTAAATTTGGCTAAAATGTATGTTATAATACACTGATGGGATCCCTGATCGCTTAAAATGCACAGTATAATACACTGGTAGGATCTCCGATCGTTTAAAATGATTAATTATCAAGTGAACAATATGTCAGCTACTGCATATCCATGACGATAACATGTTTACACACAAGTATGCGTGTCCGTTAAAAGCTGGGACAGAGATGAAGGTATATGGGCAGATGTTTTGATTGCCTTAGGTCACAGTAACATAGGCGGCAACAGACATGATCAACAACAATGGTTTGATCTATGAAAAAAATACACACACAAGAAGTTGGATCTACTACATGACACTCAACTAAGTCCTTGTCGTTTGTTTTTAACATGTCTTTTATTCATCACAACAAGTGAGCTCTCCATTCTGAAGTAATCTACACCTGAGTTCATCTCGGTCTTTTAATGAGGTTTACGGTACTCGATATGTAGGTTTATGTGTAATGTTTTGCAGGTCGTTGTTTGTCCTTCTGTCATTTTTCTTTTGGCCATTGAAACCGCATCGGTGGTGTAATGGTTAGCGTGCTCGTCTCGATTGCGGTAGATCGTGGATTCGAGTCCCGATCAGCTCAAACCAGACTATAAAATTGGTATGTGTTGCTTCTCCACATAGCACGCAGCACCAAGGAGAAAGAGAAAAGATTGTTTGGCTCGGAATCAGGATAATATGTCCGAGTAGGGTAGCATGTCTATCCGCGGATTGTTGTTTTGGTGAGCTAGCAATATAAAAATTCAACTAAGCATGTTGGTCTAGCACAAAGTGGACCTCATCATCAATTCATTGAAAAATAACTTGTTCTTACCATGATATAGCTGAAAAATTGGGCTTAAGCAACAATCACTCACTCATTCTTTTGGCTATTGCGCTGTCTGTGATTCTTCGATTTGCGAATTCTGATTATCCCTTTGGTATCTTGAAATTCTTCATACATCGATATATCATAAAGTCAATACATATATACTGAGATGATTGGCATCAGCGTTATGTTTGATACATTCAAATTTATATTGTATATTTGCAAGTCGAACGGGACTATAAACATACGGTGCCGTATTTATGAATGTACTACCGGTATGTATTCTAAATATTTAAAGACATTCCTATTATGCACGTTCTTACTTCCGTGTTGTGATATTACGATTTCCGGACAACAAAGATATTGATTCGTCTTTACTCCCAGCCTTGTTGGAGGATCAGCGACTTATGTATGTATTTACTTGTATTTATTTACGAATAGTAGTGTCCAACTGTGCCCCCAACACGACTTGCCGATATAAGTAACATGGCGGGTGTCTAATAAGAAACAGCAACTCCTTATCATTCAGGAGCACCTGAGTTATGTGTGGCACGTGCTGTTCGTTGTATTGTGCTTTCTTGCATTTTATCCTCATCTTGTGTCTTTTGTGTCCATGTGTCTCTGCATTGTCCATTCGGCATTATCCCTTCGGGTTTCTCTAACGTTTGTATAACCAGTCATACTTTAAATACCCTAATACTTTTAATTTATTTGGTTTTCCAATCCTTTCACTTGGAGTGTACCTGATGAAGGTTATTTCAGAAACGCGTCGTGTGCACTACATTTGATATCTACTTTTATCTTTTTTATTATTTACCAACATCTACGTAAGCTGCGATACTAAGAAAAGCTTAAAGTTACCAAAGGAAAAATCAGATGCCGTAAATCGGAAGACAGACAACACAATGACAAAAAAAAAAAGCTAAAGGACAAACAACGATCTACAAAACTTATTGCTTAGTGGTCACTGGATATTGGTCGTTGGCTTGAGACTGGTCACAGAACGCTTATGATGGAGCAACATTTTTCCTACTGAAAACCGGAGATGAAATCAAGTGCTCCGGAAGGGTTGGCAGTTCCTGCTCTACATAACTAAATGACTGAAATAAAGATAGTATACATAAAGATCAAAGTAACTCAGAAAAGTATTTGTTTCCTTGTAAATAGAATATGAGTTGAGGAAATGATTTAATCATAAATGATTTGATATATTATGTGTTAATATCCTCATTATGTCCTCATTCAATAATGTTATTTCTTCCTCCATGTCCGTAATTCTAAGAAGCAGTCTATGTTCTGTTTCTGAATTGTGTAGCTTTTTATGATAAATTTTAAACATAATGTTGCAATTTCAATGGAAAAAAACTGTGCTCCATTATTTGCTTTTTTCTAATTTTATAAATAATCAGTTGTCAACGAGCAATTTTGGTGAAAATTTGAAGATAAATTACTGCTTTTTCATGCTAAAAAATAATCTGTATTTTGTTTCTCATGAAGAAAAAATATGGTCCCTTACCTTGAATATTGCCACAATGAATTGGAAATGTAGCATATACTAAAGGAACAAAGGGAAGAATACAGATAACGATAAGAAAACAATAAAAATAAAACTGTACGATTAGCTTCCACTCAAAAAAACACATACTAAGATGAATGGCAACATACATATGGATTCCACCAATTAAACTGACCGCCACGATATAGCTGAAATATTGTTGAAAGTGGAGTTAAACACCATAGCCATAACCCTGTACACATTGACGGTACAATTGTTGTTTCAATGTTATATTTATAATTTTACATAATTTTTCTAATACAATAGCATTGCATGAAGACAATAACTCATTAAATTTGAAGGTATTGACATAAAGATAAAAAAGATGAAACCCCATATACAGCGCTTGAATACCTTCATTCCATAGCTGTACTGACTACAATTACTAAATATTTTGCTTCTGAAAAAAAAAAGGAATTGATGTGATCAAAGGAAAACGTTTATGTCTGACTAAGTATGTCACTAAAATGATTAGAGCCAAGTAACTTGCTTCTGAAATCACGTTCAAGTATCAAACAATTTTCTATGTTTAGAACATGGCGACAAATTGCAGTTACCAGTATATATCCAGTTCTACATTTTACGAGCAAACGACGAAACTTTCACTCAACCAATGTTATGATTTGAACCCTCAAGATTCAAATCCTATAAACCCTTGTGCGTTCATTTGTACTAGAATTAATCTCCACTTGAAACGGACACGTCATATCTATTACATTTCTATTCATCGTGAGGACCCGGTGGTTGGATGAGTTACGTAGTTTGATTACCTAACAACTCATACAAATGTATCACAAATACGGCGTCGGTTCGCACCCGGCTTTGTACATTACAAAAAAGACTGCTCTCGACTCGCAGCCGCAAGTGATAAAGGTTACAAGTTGCTTGCCCATGGTCGGTGGTTCTCTCCGGGTACTTCGGCCTCTTCCACCACTAAAACTGGTCCCCATAAGATAGCTGAAATACTGCTGATAGTGGCGTTAAACACCAAATATCAATGAATCAAAATATATTCATCGTTTTTTAATATTCTATTTAAAATATTTATTCTAAAGCAAATTGTACAAAACGCGGACGACACATATCTTGACGGTTTGCATCTATGTAAGCTTAAACGGGTGAAATGACAATTCCTGTCATTAATGCTTACAAACTTCCATTACTGATTTGTAAGAAAGAAATTTCACCCATGTTAAACTTTGGACTCTGAGATCTCGGGACCGTATTGTACAGGAACTTTCGCTTGTACAAACGATGATTTAAAAATTGCATTATTTCTATTGCTGGTTATTTAGAGGCAATTATATAAAAATTTACTCTATTTCACCTTTTTATTTTTAAGTCCCTCCCCAATGACAAAAATTTGAAGATCCTAAAGGGGTAATGAGAATTCGAATATCGAATGACAGACAGCAAAATGTTCAAATGTTTGAAGATACCAAACGGGAAATCAAAATCCGTAAATCGAAGGACGGACAATGCAATGGCCAAATGTCAGTGGTTTTCTCCATTCAATGACATTCCTATATAAAATCTTAAAATCGATGGTAAGATATAGTTGTCAATCACAGATAAATCTAGACCTCGGTCGCACAGATTGACAAGTAACAACACGTGTATATATAAGGTGTATTAAATAGGATTACCAAACTGACAGATCAGAGTTAGCAAAGGAACACGCAATGTTCGTTCTGATTTTTCTGTGCGCTTTGAACCCGACAACGTCTTTCCTTATAGATGTTTCCACACCAAATCCCCCAAAATCCGGAAAATTCATAACCGACCACCATTACAATGATTTAATGGATTTTCTCATTGAAGAAAGGCAATCCCGCAAAAATCTGGAAAAGTACGTGATTCAATAAAACCAGAAGAGGACAGAAATGGCAAAGGATATTGCAAGTACGAAAACAAAGGTTGGAGTCCTTGAGAGAACAAATTCTAATGCGGATCTGCAAGAAGCATTTCGTGGATTTAAAAATATAGTGAAATAATGAAACAAGCATATGATGCTCTCCTTCTGGGACATAGCAATCTGAAACACGAGGTCAATGTGGTCATTCAAAGGAACAACCAACTTTAAGTCGAGGTAGATAGTTTAAAACAATTAAAAACTATTGTTCCGCTTCAGAGTCTTGCGAACGTGAGCAATTTTACCCTACATTTAGAAAAGGAAATTCAGAGGTTCTCTCTCACGGAAATGCTCGGAAACTGGATTTTATTGCACTAGTGAATGTTACAAATGTACTGAAAATACAAATATTCGAAATATTACGGCAACATCCCATTCCATAATGGCCAAGCTTACAAAGAACAACCACAGAGATAAATATATTATTTAATTAATTGCTTGCTTGCCTGCTTGCTTGCTTGCTTGCTTGCTTGCTTGCTTGCTTGCTTGCTTGATTGATTGATTGATTGATTGATTGATTGATTGATTGATTGATTGATTGATTGATTGATTGATTGATTGATTGATTGATTGATTGATTGATTGATTGATTGATTGATTGATTGATTGATTGATTGATTGATTGATTGATTGATTGATTGATTGATTGATTTGTGATAAGCCATATTTTAACTATATATTGTCACGAATTTATTAGGTTTTTTTTTAAATTCCAAAAACTTATGTTTATTATAGCTTAATTATTATACAAATAAAAAAGGATAAGCAAAACAAAATATACATAAATATCTATATTTGATAATAAACATGTCAATAACTATTAAATTTCGGTTGTTTATTTAAAACATTCAGTTTTCTAGCATTCAAAAACTTCTATATTATGTGGGCTTCCCCATCTTTTGATTTTGAGCGAACTTGATGATGGGTTTTTTCGTCCAGATTCAGCTCGTGTGCACTAAATTTGATATCTACGTTTTCATTACTGTAACTGTCGATATCTCTGCTGGTGAAATATTAGTCTCCGGGGTATCATCTGCCAAGTAGTCAGTGGTTCTGTACTGACAAGATGAAGGTTATTACAGAATCACGCTGTGCGTACTGAATTAGATATATGCGCTTTTATTACCATAAATATACATGGAGATAGGATGTTACACAGGATTACTTATATGCATCTCCATGTATATTTATAATTTATAAATATTGATCATGTGGATCAGTTCGAAATTTAACCTGATTATTTTATATATTATGTGCCTTTCTTACATTATGATGTAGCAACCCTCCGTTAAATATTCCTTTCACAGTTGCAGAATTACAAGCACTCGTAATCACCCTCGGCTTTGCTAAAATTGTTTAAAACACTCTTCCACGTTCCTCTAGTCGTGAGGGTGAAGGATTGAAAGGAGTCTCACAAATTTATATATATATCTATTAATGCATAAATATGTATTTATTTGCAGTTGCGCTAACAGCCTGTTCAAATCGTGTAACTGTCAATAGTGGAGATGTTGTCAAATTCCACAACGTTATAACTAATTACGGTGTACACAACCTGACGCTGTTTAAACAGACTGGAATATTTACCTGTGAACAGAAAGGACTTTATATGTTCTTCTCCAGTATGGTGTCAAATACGGTACGTGGATACTTCAAATGGTATCTTAACAACTCGAACCCTTTGTCTACTGTATATATTAGTAGTCATAATGCTTATCAGTCTGGGTCTGGAATGGTTACAGTAGAACTAGCTGTTGGTGATACTGTGTCTTTGAAATCGATGACGAATAAGATGATTGTTGATGGAGTAACTTGCTACACACTTATTAAAATTAAATGAATATGTGTATCTCTTTATAATTGTGTCAGTATCATAATATATAAAGAACAAAAATGCTATGTGTTGATAATCTTATTCTAATTATATGTGATAAATACATAAATTAAACCAAATTAGGTACGAAACCAGAAAATGAAAGTAGATCACTCTAAGTTTGTATTCTGTATGATCGTCATGGTATATGACATCATGCTTAAACAAAGAGCAGTACATATTTGTCTACAACGGAATTTATTCATTGCATATTTCATGATATTATATTGAATGATTATTTGTCGTTTAACGTCAATTGAGAGGTATCTCAACTATATTTAATATAAAAACATACGAAAGGGGTGTGACCATCACTTGAATCCTATCACACTTTGTACGTTCACATGTACTAGATTTAATCTCCACTTGAAAGGATGTGTCATATGACCACGCCTCATTTAAGACTATCATCGGGTTTGTAACTAGACAAACAAGACGGGTGCCACTAGTGGAGCAGGAACTGCTAACCCTTCCGGTGCACCTGAGTTCGCCCCCGGTTTTATTGAGGTTCCTGTTACTCGATCTTTAGTTGCATGTGTATGTTTTGTAGATCGTTGTTAGTCGCTTTGTACCTTTCCTTTTGGCCATTGTGTTGTCTGTTTACGGATTCTGAATACGCCTTTGGTATCTTCAAACTCTTCTTACAAGTACAGTTCTATTCATCGCTTTTTTTAAATTCTATTTAAAACATTTAGTCTTATTGTATAAAATACGGACGCCACATCCCTTGGTGGTTTGCATCTATGCAAGCTTAAATCGGTTCCTGCCATTCATGTTTTTACTTCCATTACTAATTTTTACGGGGAAACTATATTTAATCAACTATATTTTTAATTACAATGATTGATATATATAATCATCTTTCTTAAATGTCCGCGGTATATATATATTGTTGCACCACTGGGGTGGTAATGATATAAGTATAACAACTGGTTGTATAATCATCCTGGTAGTGGGTTATTTCTATTACTGGTAGCATAATCTGAACAAGCTCAAGACATTTGTAAAACTCAATGTTTCATACTTGTACAACAAATAACAAAGATATGGAATAGATTCTCATTGAAGTTTATTTTAATAACAATTGATAATTTTACAAATACAATATAAAATCCTACTGACTGCTAAAAAAATACCGTTACCCCCACTTTTGGACAAATGTCAATAGTAACGTAAATTCGTACGGACGTAGTAAAAATATATAGGTCACAGGTCGGAATATTCTATCTCAAGGGAAACGTACCAATCTAAACAACAGAGACAGTACTGGAGAAATAAGTTATATCTATCGTAGCTGGTAGCACTCAGGTTAATATTACAAGGTGCTTAAAAGGTGCAACTTCCCTGGTCTCGCGTTAAAGTGTCTCTCTTCAGTTGCAGACGTTAGAACTTTATATACACAGGGCCCACATCTGGATGTGGATCAAACGCCGCTGATTGGTTGGTTACTCCTGAAGTTCCCACGGTAATTATAACCGCAAATCTCGCCACAATAAGCATGAGATAACACATATGCGCACTATAAATTACAGACAGGAAATGGCGGAAAGTATGAAAACGTTGTTTGTCAATAATGTCAGGTCAACAGGAAGGGAAAACGGGCTTATTAAAGCTTACCCTTATGGAAAACAAACCCAAGTACAATATATAAACCTAGCGTGAATGAATGAAATAGGTCAGAAAATGTGACACAAGGTTTATAAGGAGAAATAAAGATGGGACTGTCGTAGGACCCCGCTTTCATCAAACAATGAGGACGAAGTTTATCTTAACCATGCAAACTTTCCCATATAAAATAACAATATACATACAATAAATATTCGCGATCCTGATGCCTGAAATATAAATAATAGTCCATTCATTCACACATACGCGCTGTGCTACTCAGACGGCTGTACACGATACACTAATGAAATAACAACTGAACAAGAAAAAGTAAATCATGAGTAGCACATTGAACATCTAATAAATATACATACAAACTATCAATTATCCTATCCTTAACTCCTAAATCGTAACAATATGGCCTGGTTTCTCTGGTACAAGATACATGCCCACAATAAAAGGGGTATGTAAATTATTGTGGACGAACACAATATACAAGAAAGGTTTGAGGTTACCAATGGAGTAATCAGAAGCCGTAAATCGAAGAACAGAAAATGCAATGGTCAAATGTTTGAAGTAACCAAATACATAATCATGAGTCGTCAATCGAAAAAAGACAACATATTGCCAAATGTTTGAAAATACCAAAGAGGTAATCAGAAGCGTAAATCGAGGAAGGACAGGCAAATATAAAGGTCAAAAGTTTGAAGATACCAAAGTGGTAACCAGAAACCGTAAGCCGAGGAAGGACAGAGAGCACAATGGTCAACAGTTTGAAGATACAAAAGGAGTAATCAGAAGCCGTAAATCAAAAGAAATACAATACAATACAATGGCCAACAGATTGAAAATCCAAAAGTTGTAATCAGAAGCATAAATCGAAGGACAGACAACACAATGACCAAATGTTGGAAAATACCAAAGGGGTGATCAGAAGCGTAAATCAAATAAGGACAGACAACACAATGGCCTAATGATTGAAGATGCCGAAGGAACAATCAGTAGCAGTAAGTCGAAGAAGGACAGAGAACACAAGTCCAAAATAAAAAGGACAAAGGACAAACAACGATTTACAAAACATGACACATAAAACTACAGATCGAGCATAACGAATCCTACTAAAAACCGGGTGTGAACTCAGGTGTTTCTCTAGTAGCAATCCTGGTGATAAGTCGTCAATAATGAAAAGATATGATTGTGATTACGACGACCTGCCCTTAGGATGTAACGCAAACGGATGCGTTTTTAATCGTGTTCGTTGAATTTCAAGTTCCTTGCACATAACATACAACTTACAGCAGCTTCTAATGAGTGATAGCTGGTGGTAAATTGTTCTTCTAATAAGTAAATCATAAGCTATTCCGGTTCCTTTGTCACCTTTATTTCTTAAAACAGTTCTGGATATGAATATAGCTGAAATACCTCACATTAGACATAAAACAATATTATATCAATTATTACTTAAATACTAAAAGAGATGTCCGTTATTAATAGTGGAAGTCTGATTGTTCCTTAGCATAAACTCAGCCTTTTTTCAGTTATATCATGGCGAGGGCAAGTTAATTAGCAATAATATGATGGTGAAGTCCGCTTTGGACTAGACCAACACGCTTAGTTTGTTGTTTTTCATAGTGCTAGCTCACTGAAACAACAGTCCGCGGATAGACATGGCGCCCCATTCAGACACATTATCCTGATTCCTACCCAACCTGTATTCGCTCTTTTTCCTTGATGCTGCGTGGTTAGCGGAGAAGCAACACATACCAAGTATATAGTCTTTGGTTTGACCCAACTGGGACTCGTACCTACGATCTCCCGCACCTGAGGCGATGATGCTAGCCAATACAACTCCGATTCAGTTCCGTTAAGTTAGATTGACGCAAAATAGTTAGTTTTCTTGTGTCAAAACACATTAGTGGCTCTTTCCAGCCATTCTTATCTAGCACTGATATGTCATAACATAAAAACGTATATTTTGGTTGATGAGTAATCGTAGCTACTCGGATATTCTAGCTATCGATCCAATGTTGTATGTGTTTCGAAAATTGCCGAGGAATTACGAATGAGACACTTTGGAGATTTCAGTATCACAAAGAATCTTCATAAGTGGAATAAGTTTTGCATAAGAATAGATGCAGTTATATCTTGATCCTGCTTAGAATTGAAGCATAAACCTTTGATATTAATACATCACAGGTGCCATAAATAAGTGTTGTTAATCTGCAACCAAGTACAAAGGTTATATTGCTTGGTAATATTAGCTTGAATTTATCAGCTGATTACCTAATAAAAACGTAAATATCAAATTTAAAGTGCACAACGCATTTCAGGAATAACCTTCATCAGGTACGTTCAAAGTCAAAAGCTTAGAAAACCAACTAATCATGAATGTTATCAGGGATGTTCTTGTAATACAAGCACTATATTCCTTCTAATTACTCTCATATGTAAAATTTTATAATCGGTCGAAAGATATAAATGTTAATCACTGATAAATCTAGAACTCGGTCACACAGATTGATAAGTAACAACACATGTATATATAAGATGTATTAAACAGGATTACAAAACTGATAGATCAGAGTTAGCAATGGAACACGCAATGTTCGCTTCGGTATTTCTGTGCGTTCTGTCTGCGGCAACGTCTTTCCTCATAGAGGCTTCCACACCAAATCCTCCAAAAGTGGACACAATCATAACTGACGACCATTACAATGCATTATTGAATTTACTCATGCAGGAAACACAATCCCGCCAAAATCTCGAAAAGTATGTGAATCAATTAAATCAGAAGATGACAGAAATAGCAAATGATGTCGCAAGTACGAAAACAAAAGTTGGAGTCCTTGAGAAAACACCTTCTAATGCAAATTTGCAAGATCGTTTCGTGGACTTAAAAATAGCAGTGAAATAATGAAGCAAGCATATGATGCTCTCCTTCTGGAACATAGCAATCTCAAACCCGAGGTCAATGCCGTTACTCAAAGGAACAACCAACTTCAAATCGAGGTAGATGGTTTAAAACAATTAAAAACTATTGTTCCGCTTCAGAGCCTTGCGAATGTGAACAATTTTACCTTCATTTAGAAAAGGAAATTCAGAATACAAATAGCATGGTAAATAAGGCTCTGTCTGACGAAAATGCTCGAAAGCAGGATTGTATTGCACTAATGAATGTTACAAATGTACTGAAGACACGATTTTCTGAAACACATTTAACTTTGGACCAGAAATTCAAAGATATTGAAATCAAGCAAAATTTAACAGATCAATAATTTAAGAGAAAAATGGACAAGATAAATCAAACCTTAATTGCCAAAGTCAATGGAATAGAGAATAGACTGAACACAAATATTCGGAATCTTATGTCAACATCTCAAAGCATAGAAACCAAGCTTACTGAGAACAACCGCAGAGGAAAATATATTATTTGATTGATTGATATGTAACCATTCTGAATTCTTCTCCTTCAAATCATGTGATTCGTTGAAATTTCAGCAATATCTAAAAACTAAACAGAACTGAGAAAGGGGATGGAACAACTAGGATGACGACTTTTGAATACCTCTGGGGGACTATCCAGTGTTGGGTTGGGATGAAAACTACTTAGTCTTTCGTAGCTGCTACAATGTGTCTACTTAAAAAAAACATTTTCGAACTTTACGAAAGTGGTAATTAATTAACGTACAGGGAGTGTGCCACTATCTAAGCAGGCTAACAACTATGGTCCATTGTCAGGTTGTCTGTATGATAACATGATTCACCCTTCCGTCCTCTAGAGGTGATTTTCGGATTTTGGAACGCGATGCTATATAGTATCAGCACAACGTAGGTTACTTAAAATTGGCATCATTCATAAACTCACGATGTCGCCCCCAAAATATGGAATAATTTCATGAAAGTATATATCACACTATGTGTAAGTACTGTTTTTAAAGTTGTCTAATGATGTGGGATTTCTTAACTTAATTGGCAAAGCAAATATAAATTTAGATGGCGACATGCCTTTTTCTTGAGTCTTGTTGTAATTTTAGATTCCTTAAAGGGATATATTGAGAGAGTAAGGGTTGCTATATATCATTTTAAAGCCCTTTGATATGAGCTTTTCATTAGATGCCGAGATTTACCATTGCATAATAAGTGTAATTCAGTCAATTTAGAAAACATTGGAGACATCAATTGTGACATTTTGTTGAGAATTGGTGTTGAAGATCAGATTCTTGTGTTTATAAATCCGCTATCAATCATATCAGGTCATTTATTGTATTTTACCAATATTGATAAGGTGGATCAGTTAGAAATTTAACAAGATGATCATATATATATATATATATAGGGTTATGGTATGGTGCTTAACGCCACTTTCAACAATATTTCAGTTATATCATGGCGGTTAGTGTTATTGACGGAGGAAAGCGGAGAATCCAGAGAAACCACCGACATGTCGCAAACCACTGAAAAACTTTTTAGCATAATGTTGTATAAAGTACTCGCCTAAGCATAACTCGAACGAACTCACATCATCAGTGATGATAGGCACTGATTGCAAAGGTAGTTGTAAATCCAACTACTATGTGATCACCACCACGACGGCCATTATATATAATGATAATGTGGATCAGTTAGAGATTAACAAGACGATCATATACATAATAGTGTATATATTAAACATTTGGACTAATACATATGTATGTATTTTTTTCAGTTGCACTAACAGCCTGTGCAAATGCTGTAACTGTCAATATCGGAGATGTTGTCAAATTTCCACACGTTAAAAGTAATTACGGTCTACAAAACATGACGCTGTTTAAACAGACTGGAATATTTACATGTGAACAGAAAGGACTTTATATGTTCTTCTCCAGTATTGTGTCAAATTCGGATGATGGATACTTCAGATGGTATTTAAACAACTCGACATATTTGTCTGATATACATATTGGTGCTCAAAATGAGCATAGGTCTGGTTCTGGAATGGTTACACTAGAACTAGTTGTTGGTGATACTGTGTCTTTAAAGTCTGCAATAAGCACAAATATTCATACATTCTCTTGTTACACACTTATTAAAATTAAATAGAACTGTGTATATCTTTATTATTATGTCAATATAGTAATATATAAAGAACAGTAGTATTATATGTTGGTAACCTCATACTATTTATATGTGATAACTACCGAAATTAAGCAGAATTAGGTACGAAATCTTAAGATGAAAGTAGATCACCATAACTTTTCTACTATGTATGAACGTCCTGGAATATGAAATCACGCTTAAGCAAAGACCAGTACATATTTGTCTTCAACGGAATTGATTCATTGCATGTTTGATGATATTATATTGACTGATTATTTGTCGTTTAACGTCAATTGAGAGGTATCTCAACTATATTCATTATGAAAAGACACCAAAGCGGTGTGGCCATCCTTTGAGTCCTATAGCCCTTGTGTGTTCACTTGTACTATATTTATTCTCCACTTGAACGGATACGTGATATGACCACGAATATGTTCCACTTGTCATTTCCTCATTTATGACTATCACCTTGTTTGTAACTAGACCAACACGACGGGTGCCACTTGTGGAGCAGGAACTGCATGCCCTTCCGGTGCAAATGAGTTCGCCCCCGGTTTTAGTGTGGTTCCTGCTACTCGATTTTTAGTTCTAAGTGTATGTTTTGTAGATGTTGTTTGTCCTTTTGTACTTTTTCTGTTGGCCATTGTGTTGTCTGTTCTTCTTCGATTTACGGATTCTGAATACCCTTTGGTATCTCCAAACTCTTCTTACAATTATATTTCTATTCATCGTTATTTAATACTTTATTTAAAACATTTAGTCTTATGCAAATAGCATAAAATGTGGACGCGCAACATACCTTGGTGGTTTGCATCCATGCAAGCTTAAATCGGATCAAAGGACAATTCTTGCAATTTATGCTTTTACTTCCATTACTGATTGTTAAGGGGAGAAATAAATAAACTACATTCTTAATTTCAATGATTGGTAATATGAATATTCAATATATAAACATCTCCCTTAAAATCCAGCGGTATATAAATATGACCTGGTTTCTCTGGTACAAGATACACGCCCGCAATAAAGAGGTTATGTAAATTATTGTGGTCAAACA
This sequence comes from Bathymodiolus septemdierum, assembly GCA_963383655.1. Classification (NCBI taxonomy): domain Eukaryota; kingdom Metazoa; phylum Mollusca; class Bivalvia; order Mytilida; family Modiolidae; genus Bathymodiolus; species Bathymodiolus septemdierum. The sequence continues at coordinate 32,108,713 of OY726525.1, read as the reverse complement.
CAATATACAAGAAAAGTTTGAGTTTTCCAAAAGGGGTAATCAGCAGCCGTAAATAGAAGAACAGAAAATGCAATGGTCAAATATTTGAAGATACCAAAGGAATAATCATAAGTCGTAAATGGATGGACAGACAACGCAATGGCCAAATGTTTGAAGATACCAAAGGTGTAATCAGAAACGTAAATCGAAGAAGGGCAGACAAATATAATGGCCAAATGTTTGAAGATATCAAAGGGTAATTATAAGTCGTAAATCTAGGAAGGACAAACAACGCAATGGCCAAATGTTTGAAGATACCAAAGGGGTAATCAGATGCGTAAATTGAAGAAGCATAGACACCTCAATGGCCAAAGGTTTTAAGATGCCAAAGAAGTAATCAGAAGCCGTAAGTCGAAGAAGGAAAGACAATGCACTAGCTAAAAGTCTGATAATACCAAAGGGGTAATCAGTAACCGTAAATCGAAGGACATATATAATGGCTAAAGGTTTGAAGATAACACAAGGGTTATCATAAGTCGTTAATCGAAAGAGATGAAACAAAATGGACAAATGTTTGAAAATACCAAAGGGGTAATCAGAAACCGTAAATCGAGGAAGGATAAGGAAATATAATGGTCAAAAGTTGGAAAATACCAAGGGGTATTCAGAAGCCGTAAATCGAGGAAGGAGTGAAAACACAAGGTTAAACTCATTTTGGTTGATGAGTAATCGTATCTTCTCGGCCATTCTCGCTAACGATTCAGTGTGGAATGCTTAGCGAAAATGGCCGAGTAGTTACGATTGAGATACTATGGACATTTCAATATCATAAAGATGATTCATTGATGGAATAAGTTTTGTATCAGATTAAACACAGTTATATCTTGATCCTACTTAAATTTGAAGCATACATTTCCGATATTAATATAACTCAGTCCGAGATGCCACTGATTGTAATGCCTAGTAAGTGTGTTTTTTCTAAAAAAATAAAATGAAAAAAATTAAATACAAAAGGTATATTGATTGGTAATATTAATCGAACTGTATCAGTAAATTACCTAATAAATACTTAAATATCAAATGTAGAGTGCACGGCGCGCTTCAGGAACAACCTTCATCATCTACGCTCAAAGTCGAAAGATTCGAAGAGGGAGGGATAGTGGTGTTTAAGGCCACTTTCACCAATGTTTCAGCTATATCGTGGTGGTCAGTTTTATTGGTTGGGGAAACTGGAGTATTCGGAGAAAACCAATGACCTGCCGCGAGTCACTGAGGCATGTCAGTGGTTTTCTCCGGGTACTGTGGAAAGCCAAATAATTATGAATGTCATTAAGGATGTTCTTGTCATACAATCACTATAGTACATCTAATGACTCTCCTATATAAAATCTTAAAATCGGTCGAAAGATATAAATGTCAATTACAGATACTCGGTCACACAGATTGAGAAGTAACAACACGTGTATATATAAGATGTATTAAATAGAATTACCAAACTGATAGATAAGAGTTAGTAAAACAACACGCAATGTTCCTTCTGGTATTTCTGTGCGTTCTGTCTCCGGCAACGTCTTTTCTCATAGATGTTTCCACACCAAATCATCCAAGAGCGGGCACATTCATAACCGACCACCATTACAATGCGTTAATGGATTTATTCATTGAAGAAAAACAATCCCGACAAAATCTCGAGAAGTACGTGATTCAATTAAACCAGTGGATGACAGAAATGACAAAGGAAGTCGCCAGTACGAAAATAAAAGTTGGCGTCCTTGAGAAAACATCTTCTAATGTGGATCTGCAAGAAGCATTTCGTGCACTTAAAACTAGTAGTGAAATAATGAAACAATCATATGATGCTCTCCTTCTGGAACATAGCAATCTCAAACGCGAAGACAATGTTGTCACTCAAAGGCACAACCAACTTCAAATCGATGTAGGTAGCTTAACACAATTAAAAGCTATTGTGCCACTTCAGAGCCTTGCTCGAAAACAGAAATTCATTGCACTAATGAATGTTACAATTTCAGCAATATTTCAGCTATATTATGGCGACCAGTTTTAGTGGTGCAAGAAGCCAGGGCACCTGGATAGAACCATCGACCATGGGCAAGCAACTGGTAATCTTTACTACTTGCGGCTGCAAGTTGAGTGCACCCTTTTTGTAATTTACCAAGTCGGGCGCGAACCCACGCCGTATTGGTGATAGGCTTGTATGAGTTGTTAGGTAATCCAACTACCTAACTCATTGAGTCAACCGGGCCCTGCTTTTCCTTCAAATCATGTGAACCACTGCAATTTCAAGAATATCTCAAAACGAAACAGAAATGTGAAAGGTGATGGGACAACCGGGACGATCTCTGGGATTGTATGGAGAGTTGAGATGGGATGAAAAAAATGTTCTTTTCTTTACAATGTGTCTCCTTTTTTCCTTGAAATTTACAAAAGAGATCATTCACGTTCAGTGAGTGTGGCACTCTCTAAGCATCTTACTAACTATGGTCCATTGTCAGGTTGTCTGTATTATAACCTGATGCGCCCTTCCGTCGTCTAGAGGTCACCCCCTATGCACGAATTAGGGACGCAATGAACGGCTCTGTTGGTTGACCGAGAGAATCGTCACGGGTACTCAGTAAATCGTTTGATAAACATATGACACGATAGTTGATTGATCGATCGATTGCGTGGTTGCTTGATTGATTGATTGATTGATTGACTTATTTATTGTTTCATTGATTTATTGATTTATTGATTTGTGATCAGCCATATTCCAACTATATATTGGTACGAATTTATTAGTTATTTAAAATTCGAAAAGCTGATATGTTTATTATTACTTAATTATTATACAAATAAAAAGGATAAGCAAAAACAAAATATACCTAAATATATATATATTTAATAATAAACTTGTTAATAACTATCCGATTTCTTGCATTCAAACACTTCTATATTATGTGGGCTTCCCAATCTTTTGATTTAGAGCGAACTTGATGATCGGTTTTTCTTCCTGAATCAGGTGGTGCGCACTAAATTTGATATCTACGTTTGTATTACTGTAACTGTCGATATCTCTGCTGGTGAATTAGTAGTCTCCGATGGTACCATCCGCCAAGTAGTCAGTGGTTCAGCACATCAGGGTATATGACATCACGCTTAAGCAAAGAACGGTACATATATGTCTTCAAAGAAATTTATTCATTGCATGTTTTATGACATTATATTGACTGATTATTTGTCGTTAAACGTCAATTGAGAGGTATCTCAATTATATTCATTATGAAAAGATACCAAAGGGGTATGACCAACATTTCAATCCTATAAACTCTTGTGCGTTCATTTGTACTAGATCTCCACTTGAAAGGATACGTCATATCACCATGGATATGTTGCACTTGTCGTAAAGACTTCTCGGCCTTTTCCTCATTCATGACTTATCACTGGGTTTGTAACTAGACTAACACTACGGGTGTCACTAGTAGAGCAGGAACTGCTAAACCTTCCGGAGTACATGAGTTCACCCATGGTTTTTAATGTAGTTTCTGTTACTCGATCTTTAGTTTTATGTGTATGTTATGTAGATCGTTGTTTGTCATTCTGTCCTTTTATCTTTTGGCCATAGTGTTTTCTATTTTTCTTCGATATACGGATTCTGAATACCCTGTTGGTATCTTCAAACTCTTCTTACAACTACAGTTCTATTCATCGTTCTATTCAAAATATTTAGTCTTATGTAAATTGTATAAAATGTGGACAGCACACACCTTGACGGTTTACATCTATGTAAACTTAAGTCGGATGAAATGACAATTCCTGCCATTTATTCTTACATACTTCCATTACTGATTAATAGGAAAGAACATTTTGAGTTCACACATTTTAAACTTTGAACCCAGAGATCTGGCGATCGCACAGTTCAGGAACTTTCGCTTGTGCAAATGACGTAAAAAATTGCCTTATTTCTATCGCTGGTTCTTTAGAATCAATTAGTTAAAGATTTATTCTATTTCACCTTTTTATTTCCCTTTGTTGTTTTTCATAATGCTAGCTCACTTAAACAATAGTCCGCGGATAGACATGTTGCCCCATTCAGATACATTCCGACCGAGACAATCTTCGCTCTTTCTCCTTGATGTTGCGTGCTTAGCGGAGAAGCAACAAATACCAATTGCATAGTCTTTGGTTTGACCCGATTGGGACTCGTATCCATGATCTAACACACCCGAGGCGAGCACGCTAGCCGATACAACACTGATGCGGTTCCATTAGTTGGATTGACGCAAAATAGTTAGTTTTCTTGTGCTAAAACACATTAGAGGCTCTTTCCAGTCATTCTTATCTAGTACTGATATGTCATAACATAAAAACGTATATTTTGATTGATGGGTAATCGCAGCTACTCGGATATTCTAGCTATCGATCCAGTTTTGTATGTGTTTCGAAAATTGCTGAGAAGTTACGAACCAGACACTATGGAGACTTCAGTGTCACAAAGAATCTTCATAAGTGGAATAAGTTTTGCATAAGAATAAATGCAGCTATATCTTGATCCTGCTTGGAATTGAAGCATTAACCTTTGATATTAATACATCACAGGTGCCATTAATAAGTGTTGTTTATATGCAACCAAGATTGTATCAGTTAATTACCTAATAAAAATGTAAATAGCACATTTAAAGTGCACAACGCATTTCAGGAATAACCTTCATCAGGTACGCTCAAAGTCAAAAGATTAGAAAATCAATTAATTATGAATGTTATCAAGGATGTTCTTGTCATACATATATTCCTTCTAATGACTCTCCTATGTAAAATTTTATAATCGGTCGAAAGATATAAATGTTAATCATTGATATATCTAGAAATCGGTCACACAGATTGAGAAGTAACAACACGTGTATATATAAGATGTATTGAATAGGATTACAAAACTGATAGATCAGAGTTAGTAAAGGAACACGCAATGTTCGCTTCGGTATTTCTGTGCGTTCTGTCTGCGGCAACGTTTTTCCTCATAGACCCTTCCACACCAAATCCTCCAAAAGCGGGCACAATCTTTACAATGCATTATTGAATTTGCTCATGCAGGAAACACAATCCCGCCAAAATCTCGAAAAGTATGTGAATCAATTAAATCAGAAGATGACAGAAATAGCAAATGATGTCGCAAGTACGAAAACAAAAGTTGGAGTCCTTGAGAAAACGAATTCTTATGCAAATCTGCAAGAAGCGAATCGTTGTGAAATAATGAAGCAGGCATATAATTCACTTCTTCTGGAACATAGCAATCTCCAAAACGAGAGGTCAATGTTGTCACTCAAAGGAACAACCAACTTCAACTCGAGGTAGATTATTTAAAACAATTAAAAACTATTCTGCCTCTTCAGAGTCTTGCGAACGTGAACAATTTTACCTTACATTTAGAAAAGGAAATTCAGAGCACAAATAGCATTGTAAATAAGATTCTGTCTGACGGAAATGCTCGAAAACAGGATTTTATTGCACCAATAAATGTTACAAATGTACTGAAAACACGATTATCAGATACACAATTATATTTGGACAATAAATTCAAAGACATTGAAATTAAGCAAAATTTAACCGAAACATCAGATCACGAATTTGAAAGCAAAATGGATAAGATGAATCAAACATTAACTACCAAAGCAAATGGAATAGAGAACAGACTGAACACAAATGTTCGCAATCTTACGCCAACATCCCAAACCATAATGGCCAAGCTTACGGAGAACAATCACAGAGGTAAATATATTATTTGATTGATTATTTGAGTGAGTGAGTGAGTGAGTGAGTGAGTGAGTGAGTGAGTGAGTGAGTGAGTGAGTGAGTGAGTGAGTGTACCGAAGACTACTCTTTCAATTCTTGTGAACCGTTGCAATTTCAAGAATATCTAAAGACTAAACAGAAATGTGATGAAAGGTGGTGGGAAAACCGGGAGGATGACTTTTGACTATCCCTTGGAATGGATGGAGAGTTGAGATGGGATGAAAAATTCAGTGTCTCGAAACTTACAACAGATATCATTAATGTACAGGGAGTGTGTCACTCTCTAAGCATGCTGACAACTATGGTTCATTGTCAGGTTGTCTGTATTATAACCTGATACTCCCGACCGTCCTCTAGATGTCACCCCTATGCGCAAAGTAGGGACGCAATAAACGGCTCTGCTGGTTGTACCCAGAGAGCCGTCACGAGTACTCAGTAAATCGTTTGATAATCATAAGACACGATAATTGATTTATCGATCGATTGCGTGCTTGATTGATTATTGATTTGTTGATCGATTGATTTGTGCTAAGCCATATTTCAGCTATATACTGTTACAAATTTATTAGCTATATAATATTTGAAAAATACTTATCTTTATTATTACTTAATAATTATACAAATAGAAAGGATAAGAAACAAAGAACAAAATATACCTAAGTATATATATTTAATAATAAACATATCAATAACTATCCGATTTCGACTGATTAGTTAAAACATTCACTTTTCTTGCATTCAAACACTTCTATATTATATGGGTTTTCCAATCTTTTGGTTGTCAGCATACTTGATGATGGTGATTTCGTCCAGAATCAGGTCGTGCCCCCTAAATTTGATATCTACGTTTTCATTACTGTAACTGTCGATATCTCTGCTGTTGAATTATTAGTCTCCGAGGGTATCATCCGCCAAGTAGTCAGTGGTTCTGTACTGACAAGATGAAGGTTATTACATAATCACGCTGTGCGTACTGAATTAGATATATACGCTTATTTTACCATAAACATACATGGAAATACGATGTTATGCAGGATTACTAATTTACATCTCCATGTATATTAATAATTTAATAATTTATGAATTTTGATCATGTGGATCAGTTCGAAATTTAACCTGATTATTTAACATATTTTATTTTTGACATTATCATGTGCCTTTCTTACATATGATGTAGCAACCCTCCATTAAATATTCCTTGCACAGTTGCACCACATTTCAGAATTGCAGAATGGCAAGCACTCGTAATCACCTTCGGCTTAATTAAAAAAAAATAAAACACTAGTCGGGAGAATGAAGGATTGAAAGGGGCCTCACAAATGTATATATATTTCGATTAATACATTAATATATATATTTTTTTTTCAGTTGCGCTCACAGCCTGTACAAACGGTCAAACTTTGAAAAGTGGAGATGTTGTCAAATTTTCCAACGTTAAAAGTAATTACGGTCTACAAAACCTGAAGCTGTTTAAGCAGACTGGAATATTTACCTGTGAACAGAAAGGACTTTATATATTTTTCTCCAATATGGTGTCAAATACGGCAATTGGATACTTCCACTGGTTTGTAAACAACTCGAAACGTTTGTCTGCTATATATGTTAGGTATGAAAATGTTTATCAGGCTGGGTCTGGAATGGTTACACTAGAACTAGCTGTTGGTGATACTGTGTCTTTGAAATCTTACAATAGTAAGATATCTGTTTCTTCATTATCTTGTTACACACTTATTAAAATTAAATAAATATGTGTATATCTTTATTATTGTGTCAATATAGTAATGCATAACTGTAGAGCTATATGTTGGTGATCTTATTCTAATTACATTAAAACCTGTCTAAGCCGAACCTCATTGGGACAGTTTTTTGTGGTCGATATAAAAAGGTGTTCGGTTAATACAGGTTTATTTAACAAAGATTGCCTACATGGTTTAAAGTTCTGTATTTACATGATTCCGGTTTCATAGCTTGATTTAAACAGGTGTAACTGTATATGTAATAAATACCTAAATTAAACCGAATTAGATACTAAATCATGAAATGAGAGTAGATCACCACGAGGTTTTATTATATATGAACGTCATTGTATATGACATCACGTTTAAACAAGGAACAGTACATATTTGTCTACAAAGGAATGTATGCATTGCATGTTTGATGACATTATATTGATTCATTATTTGTCGTTTAAGTCAATTGAGAGGTATACCAAATATATTCAATATGAAATGATACAAAAGGGGAATGGCCATCATTTGAATCCTATAAACCCTTGTGCGTTCACTTGTACTAGATTTAATCTCCACTTCAAGTGATATGTCATATGACCACGGATATGTTCCACTTGTCGTAAAAACTTCTCGGTCTTTTCCTCATTCATGATTTATCATTGGGTTTGTAACTAGACTAACACTACGGGGGTCACTAGTGGAGCAGTAACTGCTAACCCTTCCGGAGTACCTGAGTTCACCCTCGGTTTTTAATGTAGTTTCTGTTACTCGATCTTTAGTTTTATGTGTATGTTATGTAGATCGTTGTTTGTCCTTCTGTCCTTTTATCTTTTAGCCATTTTGTTGTCTGTTTTTCTTCGATATACGGATTCTGAATACCCTGTTGGTATCTTCAAACTCTTCTTACAACTACAGATCTATTCATCGTTCTATTTAAAATATTTAGTCTTATGTAAATTGTATAAAATGCGGACAGCACACACCTTGACGGTTTACATCTATGTAAACTTAAGTCGGATGAAATGACAATTCCTGCCATTTATTCTTACATACTTCCATTACTGATTTATAGGAAAGAACATTTTGAGTTCACACATTTTAATCTTTGAACCCAGAGATCAGGAACTTTCGCTTGTGCAAATTGCCTTATTTCTATCGCTGGTTCTTTAGAATCAATTAGTTAAAGATTTACTTGTACACTATTTCACCTTTTTATTTCCCTTAAGCCCCCTCCCCCCCCCTCCCCTCCCAAATGACCAAAAGTTTGAACATACCAAAGAGAAAATCAGAAGCCGTAAATCGATGAAGGACACACAACACAATTGCCAACGGTTTGAAGATACCAAAGGGATGAGCAGAAGCCGTCAATCGAAGGACAGACCTTACAATGGCCAAGCATTTGAAGAAACCAAGGAAGTAATCAGAATCCGTAAATCAAAAGACAGACAATACAATGGTCAAAGGTTTGAAGATACCAAAGGGATGATCAGAAGCGTCAATCGAAGGACAGACTTTACAATGGCCAAGCATTTGAAGAAACCAAGGAAGTAATCAGAATTCGTAAATCAAAAGACAGACAATACAATGGCCAAAGGTTTGAAGATACCAAAGGGATGATCAGAATCCGTAAATCGAAGGACAGACAAAACAATGGCCAAACACTTGAATTGAATGATTGATTTTTATAGTGTTTAACACCACTTTTAGCAATATTTCAGCTATATCATGGCGACCAGTTTTAGTAGTGGAGGAAACCGGAGTACCCGCCGAGAACGACCGACCCTGGGCAAACAACTGGTAAGCTTTATCACTTGCAGCTGGGAGTCGCGTGTACCTTTTTGTAATATACAAGGCTGGGCGCGAATCCACGGCGTATTCGTGAAGATACTAAAGGAATAATCAGAATCCGTAAATCAAAGGACAGAGAATACAACGGCCAAAGGACAAACAACGATTTACAAAACATGACACATACAACTACAGATCGAGCAAGGCGAACCCCACCGAAAACCGGGGTTGAATTCAGGTGTTGCTCTAGTGAGAAACCTGGTCATAAGTCGTCAATAATGAAAAGATATGATTGTGATTACGACAACCTGCCGTTAGGATGTAACGCAAACGGATACGTTTTTTATCGTGTTCGTTGAATTTCAAGTTCCTTGCACATAACATACAACTTACAGCAGCTTCTAATGAGTGATCGCTGGTGGTACATGTTCCTTCTAATAAGTACAGCATAAACTATTCCGGAGCCTTTGTCACTTTTATTTCTGAAAACAGTTCTGGATATGAATATAGCTGAAATACCTCTCATTAGACATGAAACATTATTCTATCAATTAATACTTACATACTGAAATAGATGTCCGTTATTGATAGTGAGTGTCTGATTGTTGCTTAGCGCAAGCTCAGCAATTTGTCAGCTATACCATGGCGAGTAAAGGTTAATTAGCTATAATATGATGATGTGGTCGGCTTTGTACTAAATCAACACGCTTAGTTTATTGTTTTTCATAATGCTAGCTCACATAAACAACAGTCCGCGGATATACATGTTGCCCCATTCAGACACATTCCGACCGAAACAGTTTCGCTCTTTCTCTTTGATGCTGCGTGCTAAGCGGAGAAGCAACAAATACCAATTACATAGTCTTTGGTTTGACCCGATTGGGACTCGTACCCATGATCTACTGCACCCGAAGCGAGCACGTTAGTCAATACAACACTGATGCGATTCCGTTAGTTAGATTGACGCAAAATAGTTAGTTTTCTTGTGTCAAAGCACATTAGTGGCTCTTTCCAGTCATTCTTATCTAACCCTGATATGTCATAACATAAAAACGTACATTTTGGTTGATGAGTAATCGCAGCTACTCGGATATTCTGGCTATCGATCCAGTTGTGTATGTGTTTCGAAAAGTGCCGAGGAGTTAAGAATGAGACACTATGGAGATTTCAGTATCACAAAGAATCTTCATAAGTGGAATAAGTTTTGCATAAGAATAAATGCAGTTATATCTTGATCCTGCTTGGAATTGAAGTATAAACTTTTTATATTAATACATCCCAGGTGCCATAAATAAGTGTTGTTTATCTGCAACCAAGTACAAAGGTTATATTGCTTGGTAATATTAGCTTAAATTTATCAGCTAATTACTTAATACAAACGTAATTAGGAAATTTAAAGTGCACAACGCATTTCAGGAATAACCTTCATCAGGTACGCTCAAAGTGAACAGATTAGAAAACCAACTAATCATGAATATTATCAAGGGTGTTCTTATAATACAAGCACTAATTTCCTTCTAATGACTCTCCTATGTAACATTTTACAATCGGTCGAAAGATATAAATGTTAATCACTGATAAATCTAGACCTCGGTCACACAGATTGATAAGTAACAACACGTGTATATATAAGATGTATTAAATAGGATTACCAAACTGATAGATCAGAGTTAGTAAAGGAACACGTAATGTCCGTTTCGGTATTTCTGTGCGTTCTGTCTGCGGCAACGTTTTTCCTCATAAACGCTTCCACACCAAACCCACCAAAAGCGGACACAATCATAACTGACGACCATTACAATGCATTATTGAATTTACTCATGCAGGAAACACAATCCCGCCAAAATCTCGAAAAGTATGTGAATCAATTAAATCAGAAGATGACAGAAATGGCAAATGATGTCGCAAGTACAAAAACAAAAGTTGGAGTCCTTGAGAAAACGAATTCTTATGCAGATCTGCAAGAAGCGAGTCGTTGTGAAATAATGAAGAAAGCATATAATTCACTCCTTCTGGAACATAGCAGTCTCAAACGCGAGGTCAATGTTATCACTCAAAGGAACAACCAACTTCAACTCGAGGTAGATTATTTAAAATAATTAAAAACTATTCTGCAGCTGCAGAGCCTTGCGAACGTGAACAATTTTACCGTACATTTAGAAAAGGAAATTCAGAGCACAAATAGCATTGTAAATAAGGTTCTGTCTGACGAAAATGCTCGAAAACAGGATTTTATTGCACTAATGAATGTTACAAATGTACTGAAAACACGATTATCCGATACACAATTATTGTTGGACAAGAAATTCAAAGACATTGAAATTAAGCAAAATTTAACCGAAACATCAAATCACGAATTTGAGAGTAAAATGGATAAGATAAACCAAACATTAACTACCAAAGCAAATGGATTAGAGAACAGACTGAACACAAATGTTCGAATTCTTAGAGCAACATCACAAACCATAATGGCCAAGGTTACGGAGAACAACCACAGAGGTAAAATATTATTTAATTGAATAATTGATTGATTGAGTGATTGATTGTTTGAGTGAGTGAGTGAGTGAGTGAGTGAGTGAGTGAGTGAGTGAGTGAGTGAGTGAGTGAGTGAGTGAGTGAGTGAGTGAGTGAGTGAGTGAGTGAGTGACCAACCAACCATACCGAAGACTACTCTTTCAATTCATGTGTACCGTTGCCATTTCAAGAATATCTTAAGACTAAACAGAAATGAGATAAAAGGTGGTGGGAAAACCGGGAGGATGACTGTCCCTGTGAATGGATGGAGAGTTGAGATGGGATGTGTCTCGAAACTTACAAAAGAGATCATTAACGTACAGGAAGTGTGTCACTCTCTAAGCATGCTGACAACTATGGTCCATTGTCAGGTTGTCTGTATTTTAACCTGATACTCCCGACCGTCCTCTAGATGTCACCCACTACGCGCGAATTAGGGACGAAATGAACGGCTCTGTTGGTTGTACCCAGAGAGCTGTCACGAGTACTTAGTAAATCGTTTGATAATCATAAGACACGATAATTGATTTATCGATCGATTGCGTGCTTGATTGATTATTGATTTGTTGATTGATTGATTTGTGCTAAGCCATATTTCAGCTATATACTGTTACAAATTTATTAGTTATATAATATTTGAAAAATACTTATCTTTATTATTACTTAATAATTATACAAATAGAAAGGATAAGAAAGAAAGAACAAAATACACCTAAGTATATATATTTAATAATAAACATATCAATAACTATCCGATTTCGACTGTTTAGTTAAAACATTCACTTTTCTTGCATTCAAACACTTCTATATTATATGGGTTTTCCAATCTTTTGGTTGTCAGCATACTTGATGATGGTGTTTTCGTCTAGAATTAGGTCGTGCCCATTAAATTTTATTTCTACGTTTTCATTACTGTAACTGTCGATATCTCTGCTGTTGAATTATTAGTCTCCGAGTGTATCATCCACCAAGTAATCAGTGGTTATGTACTGACAAGATGAAGGTTATTACAGAATCACGCTGTGCGTACTGAATTAGATATATACGCTTATTTTACCATAAACATACATGGAAATACGATGTTATGCAGGATTACTAATTTACATCTCCATGTATATTTATAATTTATGAATTTTGATCATGTGGATCAGTTCGAAATTTAACCTGATTATTTAACATATTTTATTTTTGACATTATCATGTGCCTTTCTTACATATGATGTAGCAACCCTCCATTAAATATTCCTTGCACAGTTGCACCACATTTCAGAATTGCAGAATGGCAAGCACTCGTAATCACCTTCGGCTTAATTAAAAAAAAATAAAACACTAGTCGGGAGAATGAAGGATTGAAAGGGGCCTCACAAATGTATATATATATTTCGATTAATACATTAATATATATTTTTTTTTTCAGTTGCGCTCACAGCCTGTACAAACGGTCAAACTTTGAAAAGTGGAGATGTTGTCAAATTTTCCAACGTTAAAAGTAATTACGGTCTACAAAACCTGAAGCTGTTTAAGCAGACTGGAATATTTACCTGTGAACAGAAAGGACTTTATATATTTTTCTCCAATATGGTGTCAAATACGGCAATTGGATACTTCCACTGGTTTGTAAACAACTCGAAACGTTTGTCTGCTATATATGTTAGGCATGAAAATGTTTATCAGGCTGGGTCTGGAATGGTTACACTAGAACTAGCTGTTGGTGATACTGTGTCTTTGAAATCTTACAATAGTAAGATATCTGTTTCTTCATTATCTTGTTACACACTTATTAAAATTAAATAAATATGTGTATATCTTTATTATTGTGTCAATATAGTAATGCATAACTGTAGAGCTATATGTTGGTGATCTTATTCTAATTACATTAAAACCTGTCTAAGCCGAACCTCATTGGGACAGCTTTTTGTGGTCGATATAAAAAGGTGTTCGGTTAATACAGGTTTATTTAACAAAGATTGCCTACATGGTTTAAAGTTCTGTATTTACATGATTCCGGTTTCATAGCTTGATTTAAACAGGTGTAACTGTATATGTAATAAATACCTAAATTAAACCGAATTAGATACTAAATCATGAAATGAGAGTAGATCACCACGAGGTTTTATTATATATGAACGTCATTGTATATGACATCACGTTTAAACAAGGAACAGTACATATTTGTCTACAAAGGAATGTATGCATTGCATGTTTGATGACATTATATTGATTCATTATTTGTCGTTTAAGTCAATTGAGAGGTATATCAAATATATTCAATATGAAATGATACAAAAGGGGAATGTCCATCATTTGAATCCTATAAACCCTTGTGCGTTCACTTGTACTAGATTTAATCTCCACTTGAAATGATATGTCATATGACCACGGATATGTTCCACTTGTCGTAAAAACTTCTCGGTCTTTTCCTCATTCATGATTTATCATTGGGTTTGTAACTAGACTAACACTACGGGGGTCACTAGTGGAGCAGTAACTGCTAACCCTTCCGGAGTACCTGAGTTCACCCTCGGTTTTTAATGTAGTTTCTGTTACTCGATCTTTAGTTTTATGTGTATGTTATGTAGATCGTTGTTTGTCCTTCTGTCCTTTTATCTTTTAGCCATTTTGTTGTCTGTTTTTCTTCGATATACGGATTCTGAATACCCTGTTGGTATCTTCAAACTCTTCTTACAACTACAGTTCTATTCATCGTTCTATTTAAAATATTTAGTCTTATGTAAATTGTATTAAATGCGGACAGCACACACCTTGACGGTTTACATCTATGTAAACTTAAGTCGGATGAAATGACAATTCCTGCCATTTATTCTTACATACTTCCATTACTGATTTATAGGAAAGAACATTTTGAGTTCACACATTTTAATCTTTGAACCCAGAGATCAGGAGCTTTCGCTTGTGCAAATTGCCTTATTTCTATCGCTGGTTCTTTAGAATCAATTAGTTAAAGATTTACTTGTACACTATTTCACCTTTTTATTTCCCTTAAGCCCCCTCCCCCCCACCCTCCCAAATGACCAAAAGTTTGAACATACCAAAGAGAAAATCAGAAACCGTAAGTCGATGAAGGGCACACAACACAATTGCCAACGGTTTGAAGATACCAAAGGGATGAGCAGAAGCCGTCAATCGAAGGACAGACCTTACAATGGCCAAGCATTTGAAGAAACCAAGGAAGTAATCAGAATCCGTAAATCAAAAGACAGACAATACAATGGTCAAAGGTTTGAAGATACCAAAGGGATGATCAGAAGCGTCAATCGAAGGACAGACTTTACAATGGCCAAGCATTTGAAGAAACCAAGGAAGTAATCAGAATTCGTAAATCAAAAGACAGACAATACAATGGCCAAAGGTTTGAAGATACCAAAGGGATGATCAGAATCCGTAAATCGAAGGGCAGACAAAACAATGGCCAAACACTTGAATTGAATGATTGATTTTTATAGTGTTTAACACCACTTTTAGCAATATTTCAGCTATATCATGGCGACCAGTTTTAGTAGTGTAGGAAACCGGAGTACCCGCCGAGAACGACCGACCCTAGGCAAACAACTGGTAAGCTTTATCACTTGCAGCTGGGATTCGCGTGTACCTTTTTGTAATATACAAGGCTGGGTGCGAATCCACGGCGTATTCGTGAAGATACTAAAGGAATAATCAGAATCCGTAAATCAAAGGACAGAGAATACAACGGCCAAAGGACAAACAACGATTTACAAAACATGACACATACAACTACAGATCGAGCAAGGCGAACCCCACTGAAAACCGGGGTTGAATTCAGGTGTTGCTCTAGTAAGAAACCTGGTCATAAGTCGTCAATAATGAAAAGATATGATTGTGATTACGACGACCTGCCCTTAGGATGTAACGCAAACGGATACGTTTTTTATCGTGTTCGTTGAATTTCAAGTTCCTTGCACATAACATACAACTTACAGCAGCTTCTAATGAGTGATCGCTGGTGGTACATGTTCCTTCTAATAAGCACAGCATAAACTATTCCGGTGCCTTTGTCACTTTTATTTCTGAAAACAGTTCTGGATATGAATATAGCTGAAATACCTCTCATTAGACATGAAACATTATTCTATCAATTAATACTTACATACTGAAATAGATGTCCGTTATTGATAGTGAGTGTCTGATTGTTGTTTGACGCAAGCTCAGCAATTTATCAGCTATACCATGGCGAGTAAAGGTTAATTAGCTATAATATGATGATGTGGTCGGCTTTGTACTAAATCAACACGCTTAGTTTATTGTTTTTCATAATGCTAGCTCACATAAACAACAGTCCGCGGATATACATGTTGCCCCATTCAGACACATTCCGACCGAAACAGTTTTCGCTCTTTCTCCTTGATGCTGCGTGCTAAGCGGAGAAGCAACAAATACCAATTACATAGTCTTTGGTTTGACCCGATTGGGACTCGTACCCATGATCTACTGCACCCGAAGCGAGCACGTTAGTCAATACAACACTGATGCGATTCCGTTAGTTAGATTGACGCAAAATAGTTAGTTTTCTTGTGTCAAAGCACATTAGTGGCTCTTTCCAGTCATTCTTATCTAACCCTGATATGTCATAACATAAAAACGTACATTTTGGTTGATGAGTAATCGCAGCTACTCGGATATTCTGGCTATCGATCCAGTTGTGTATGTGTTTCGAAAAGTGCCGAGGAGTTACGAATGAGACACTATGGAGATTTCAGTATCACAAAGAATCTTCATAAGTGGAATAAGTTTTGCATAAGAATAAATGCAGTTATATCTTGATCCTGCTTGGAATTGAAGTATAAGCTTTTTATATTAATACATCCCAGGTGCCATAAATAAGTGTTGTTTATCTGCAACCAAGTACAAAGGTTATATTGCTTGGTAATATTAGCTTAAATTTATCAGCTAATTACTTAATACAAACGTAATTAGGAAATTTAAAGTGCACAACGCATTTCAGGAATAACCTTCATCAGGTACGCTCAAAGTGAACAGATTAGAAAACCAACTAATCATGAATATTATCAAGGGTGTTCTTATAATACAAGCACTAATTTCCTTCTAATGACTCTCCTATGTAACATTTTACAATCGGTCGAAAGATATAAATGTTAATCACTGATAAATCTAGACCTCGGTCACACAGATTGATAAGTAACAACACGTGTATATATAAGATGTATTAAATAGGATTACCAAACTGATAGATCAGAGTTAGTAAAGGAACACGTAATGTCCGTTTCGGTATTTCTGTGCGTTCTGTCTGCGGCAACGTTTTTCCTCATAAACGCTTCCACACCAAACCCACCAAAAGCGGACACAATCATAACTGACGACCATTACAATGCATTATTTAATTTACTCATGCAGGAAACACAATCCCGCCAAAATCTCGAAAAGTATGTGAATCAATTAACTCAGAAGATGACAGAAATGGTAAATGATGTCGCAAGTACAAAAACAAAAGTTGGAGTCCTTGAGAAAACGAATTCTTATGCAGATCTGCAAGAAGCGAGTCGTTGTGAAATAATGAAGAAAGCATATAATTCACTCCTTCTGGAACATAGCAATCTCAAACGCGAGGTCAATGTTATCACTCAAAGGAACAACCAACTTCAACTCGAGGTAGATTATTTAAAACAATTAAAAACTATTCTGCAGCTGCAGAGCCTTGCGAACGTGAACAATTTTACCGTACATTTAGAAAAGGAAATTCAGAGCACAAATAGCATTGTAAATAAGGTTCTGTCTGACGAAAATGCTCGAAAACAGGATTTTATTGCACTAATGAATGTTACAAATGTACTGAAAACACGATTATCCGATACACAATTATTGTTGGACAAGAAATTCAAAGACATTGAAATTAAGCAAAATTTAACCGAAACATCAAATCACGAATTTGAGAGTAAAATGGATAAGATAAACCAAACATTAACTACCAAAGCAAATGGATTAGAGAACAGACTGAACACAAATGTTCGAATTCTTAGAGCAACATCACAAACCATAATGGCCAAGGTTACGGAGAACAACCACAGAGGTAAAATATTATTTAATTGAATAATTGATTGATTGAGTGATTGATTGTTTGAGTGAGTGAGTGAGTGAGTGAGTGAGTGAGTGAGTGAGTGAGTGAGTGAGTGAGTGAGTGAGTGAGTGAGTGAGTGAGTGAGTGAGTGAGTGAGTGAGTGAGTGAGTGAGTGAGTGAGTGAGTGAGTGAGTGAGTGAGTGAGTGAGTGAGTGAGTGAGTGAGTGAGTGAGTGAGTGAGTGAGTGAGTGAGTGAGTGACCAACCAACCATACCGAAGACTACTCTTTCAATTCATGTGTACCGTTGCCATTTCAAGAATATCTTAAGACTAAACAGAAATGAGATAAAAGGTGGTGGGAAAACCGGGAGGATGACTGTCCCTGTGAATGGATGGAGAGTTGAGATGGGATGTGTCTCGAAACTTACAAAAGAGATCATTAACGTACAGGAAGTGTGTCACTCTCTAAGCATGCTGACAACTATGGTCCATTGTCAGGTTGTCTGTATTTTAACCTGATACTCCCGACCGTCCTCTAGATGTCACCCACTACGCGCGAATTAGGGACGAAATGAACGGCTCTGTTGGTTGTACCCAGAGAGCTGTCACGAGTACTTAGTAAATCGTTTGATAATCATAAGACACGATAATTGATTTATCGATCGATTGCGTGCTTGATTGATTATTGATTTGTTGATTGATTGATTTGTGCTAAGCCATATTTCAGCTATATACTGTTACAAATTTATTAGTTATATAATATTTGAAAAATACTTATCTTTATTATTACTTAATAATTATACAAATAGAAAGGATAAGAAAGAAAGAACAAAATACATCTAAGTATATATATTTAATAATAAACATATCAATAACTATCCGATTTCGACTGTTTAGTTAAAACATTCACTTTTCTTGCATTCAAACACTTCTATATTATATGGGTTTTCCAATCTTTTGGTTGTCAGCATACTTGATGATGGTGTTTTCGTCTAGAATTAGGTCGTGCCCATTAAATTTTATTTCTACGTTTTCATTACTGTAACTGTCGATATCTCTGCTGTTGTATTATTAGTCTCCGAGTATATCATCCACCAAGTAATCAGTGGTTATGTACTGACAAGATGAAGGTTATTACAGAATCACGCTGTGCGTACTGAATTAGATATATACGCTTATTTTACCATAAACATACATGGAAATACGATGTTATGCAGGATTACTAATTTACATCTCCATGTATATTTATAATTTATGAATTTTGATCATGTGGATCAGTTCGAAATTTAACCTGATTATATATATGTGTGTATTTATTTTCAGTTGCGCTCACGGCCTGTTCAAAAGTTGAAACTGTCAATACTGGAGAAGTTGTCAAATTCCCCAACGTTAAAAGTAATTACGGTATAAAAAACATGACGCTGTTTAAGCAGACTGGAATATTTACCTGTGAACAGAAAGGACTTTATATGTTTTTCTCCAGTATGATGACATCTGCAAGTGATGCATACTTTAGGTGGAATGTAAACTCGAAAACTTTGTCCGGAACATATATAGGTGGTCACACTAAGCACTATAAGTCTGGATCTGGAATGGTTACAGTAGAACTAGATGTTAGTGATACTGTGTCTTTGAAATCTGAAAGGAGTAAATTATTCATTCATCCATACTCTTGTTACACACTTATTAAAATAAAATAAAATTGTGTATCTCTTTTTTAATTTGTATCAATTTAATTACAGTTGAATATATATTTTTTAAAAAACCAGAACGTTAATAATTTGCTTTCATTTGATGTGATAAATACCTAATTAAACAGAATTAGGTACGAAATCACAATATGAAAGTAGATCACCATAGTTTTTTTTTATATTACAAATCCACATGCTGTTATATGGTACCCAATAAAATTATATAAAATTATACCGCTTCGTTGTAATTTTGTCTCTACATAATTATGTCATATTTAATTAATATGTATATAATACAATCAAAAACCAAAAATAAAAATGCCACACAGTTTTAATATTCAATCGAAAATTATTAGTGGCAGAGGTAAAATCGATACCTCTAACACACATATACATTACCGTTCATTCCCCTCCATGGCTTGGTACAGACACTTCAGAAAAAAGTGGCTGGATAACCTATTTATTGGACCCAAAACATAGAGCAAACACTCAAGAACATCTCATCTTAAAGATAGCTTCATTATGAAAAAGTTTTTCAAAGAATTGTTGGATGATAATCAGCTAGGCAGTGATATCAGCTATTTTCATGCAGAGAACAGGCTTACAACACATATTGCATGCACTGTGTAAGAAGAGTTTGAAGATACCAAAGGGGTAATCATAATCCGTAAATCAAAGAACAGACAACACAATGGCCAAAAGACAAATTACAAAAAGACAAACAACGATCTATAAAACATACACATACAACTAAAGATCGAGTAACACGAACTTCACCGAGGGTGAACTGAGGTGTTCCCGAAGAATAGGAAGTTCCTGCTCCACTGGTGACACTCGTCGTGTTAATCTAGTTACAAACCCGACGATAAGTCATGAATGAGGGACAGGACCGAGAAGTATGAAAGATGTGCACGGCGATGGGCCTGTGGAGAAATATTTTGATTACCAAGCAATTAAGCATGAACAATTGGAGATTAATGTTAATTTCGCATACTTGGAGAGGGGTCCATATACATGTCCTTTATGTCCATATGTCGATTCAATGTCTTAGGTGCAGGTACGCATTTACTGCAATAGTGTTTACAATTTGTAGCTAGACATGTTGAAAGAAACGTTTGAAGATACCAAAGGGGTATTCCGTTAATCGAAGTTCTCAGAGCAGACAACACAAAGGCCAAGAGAAAAAGAACAAAAGGAAAAACAACGATCTACAAAACATACACATAAAACTAAAGATCGAGTTACACGAACCCCACAAAGAACCGAAGGTGAACTCTGGTGATATTCCTATTTTCTAAGTACATGTACTAAACTAAAAAGTCAAGGATTTTTAAAGAATCGTCTTATCTTATCTTTTCAAAACTGTTCTGATGATAGCAACATATTGCTTACAAGTATTTTGTCACTTGGGTACATATGAAGAAATATGGTGTCGACAATTACATTTTAGTTCAAAGTTGACTATTGTTCCGCTATTATGTCTCATGATGGCCTCGTGTGGTGTTTTAGAGGATGGTTGAGGTCATCGTATCTCCATAATAGAAGTAATACGATACATATGACAACTTCTGTATTACAAAGATTAAATTTATTTTATATATTGCTAAAAATCAGAGCGTTCTTTATAATAACGTTGTTCTGTTAGTCTGATTATGTCCGAGGACTTGCATTTTACTCACATTGAGAAAACACTAGCATAACGTTACCATTTTATTTAGAGGGAAGGTTTGGGCCCACTTTTTATTGAAGTGCCTGTACTAAGATATGTATATATGTGTTTGTGGTATCAATTTTGCCTCTTTGATTTGCAACATACCACAAACATCCACTCCTAGCAAACAGTTGGTTATAAGTTGCTGCAAGTAGTCCTTTACATGCAAGGAGTTTTGGAAAAACTAATAGTTTTATGCGCATGTTTTGTAAATCGTTGCTTCATCTTTTGCCCTTTATCGTTTGGTCATTATGCTATCTGTCCTGCTGCGATTTACAGATTCTCAAAACCTCTTTGGTATCTTCAAACTCTTACCTTTTAATATTTTTTTCCTGACTTTGAGTGTCCCAGATCAAGATTGTTCAGGAAACGCGTCCTGCATACTAAACTAGCTATCTACGTTTTCATTACGTCCCGTACTGAGGATGAGCAATGGACAAACCTCGGATGAATCCACTGGTCGACTCTGCTTCAGAATGTGATATGTGTATGTGATTAACACTCCTTCGCCGGAGGTGACACTGGCGATTAAAATATGGATTATATATTTCAGAACACTTTACAGTGAAACAAAATCTATTTTGAATCAGTTTATATAAACAACGATGCATTGCCAATGAAATTTGATCTCAAAGCGAAGTCACACACTTTAAAAGCTACTTATATACGACAAATATCAGACAAAATCATATCAAGTCTTAATATATCTGATGCTTATTTCGCAGCGTCCTTTTTTGAATTACCAAAGTTTCCTCCAACATTGAAGATTTCATAAAGAAGATATAATGACAGATAGTTTATTACGACGAGGTTACATGGAGGTACGAAATCGACCGAGTTGGGACGAATGCTTTTGGTTTGGGATTTACACTCAAGTGGAACAAACTAGGTCATATTTCTTACTTCCGTGTTGTGATTACCGCATAGCAAACGATGTTCGGTTCGTCTTTACCCCCTTTTGGTTGTAGGAGGGTTCATGTCTTATTTATTTTATTTGTGTTTGCTTGCGCATAGTGGTGTCCAACAAGTATTGACTATATGAGTAACATGGCGGGTGCCTTTTAAGAGGCAATAACTTCCTGCCCTTCGCGAGCACCTGCTTTCGCCCCTTGTTCTATGGCGGGTTTCGTGTTGCTTATCTTTTTTGCTTTCTGTTTTTTGTTTTGTTTTATTTCTCTTAA
The DNA here is from genome assembly GCA_963383655.1 of Bathymodiolus septemdierum. NCBI lineage: Eukaryota > Metazoa > Mollusca > Bivalvia > Mytilida > Modiolidae > Bathymodiolus > Bathymodiolus septemdierum. Next base: position 32,086,280 of record OY726525.1, on the reverse strand, counting down.
TCTTGAGTCTTGTGTACTCAATGTTACCAGTGTATCTGGATTGTCCATTCTTCATTGCTCCTTCGGTTTTCTTTAACTTTTATATTGTACAAAGAGCAACCCTGGGGGATGTCTATATCAAAATAGCGGACCGCATCGGTAGCGTAATGGATAGATTGCTAGCCTCGAGTGCAGTATAACGTGGTTCGAGCCCCGGTCAGGTAAAACCAAAGACTATAAAATTGATATTGGTTTCTTCTTCGCTAAGCACGCATCATTAAGGAGAAAGAGGAAAGACTTGTTGCCTCGGAATTGGGATAATGTGTCCTTGTGGAGCGATATGTCTACCCGCGGAATGTTGTTTCAGTGAGCTAGCACTACAAAAATCGAACTCATTGAACAATTAAGTTGTTCTCGTCATGATATAGCTGACAAATTGCTGAATTTGTGTTAAACGACAATCACTCACTCACTCATATGAACAGCGGAAGTAGTGTTTTATATATGGTCAGGTTATGTAGGGAAAGAAACAAAATATTAAAATCGATATTTGTCTGTCACCATTCGGAAATTTCACATGTGTTGTCTGCTTATCTAGATTTAACGTCGCCTTGTAAATGTTTACAATCTTGAGGATTTACCAGGCAATATATCGAAAAGATCAGTCAGTACAAAAAAGATAACATTAACGTAGATATATAATTAAGTGTACACGACGCATTTCGGAAAGAATCTTCATCACGTACGCCAAAGGCTGAAATATTTGAAAGCCAAATTATGTTGTACCTCATTGGGAGCAGGAACACCCAAGGGCTTAAACAGAATAGCCAAAATCAGCTTAGATCAACTATATCTGAGGGAGGAGAACCTTAGTTTTAATTAAAATGGCATGATTTGGGAATTGCAAAATTTGATAACAAATATATCCGCTATCGCAGTTCATATTAACAGAATAATATTAGCAAAACATAAACTAAACCTGAAATAACATCAAATGATGAGACAACTGGATCTCCCACAAATACCCACAATGAACACACCAATACTCTCAGTGAGCACACCAATACCCTCTGCGAACACACCAATACCCACAGTGAACACACCAATACGCTTAGTGAACACACCAATACCCTCAGTGAACACACCAATGCCCTCTGTGAACACACCAATACCCTAAGTGAACACACCAATACTCTCAGTGAACACACAAATATCCACAGTGAACACACCAATACCCTTAGTGTACACACCAATACCCTCCGTGAACACACCAATACTCTCAGTGAACACACAAATATCCACAGTGAACACACCAAAACCCTCAGTGAACATACAAATACCCTCAGTGAACACACACATACCCACAGTGAACACACCAATACCGTCAGAGAACACACAAATACCCACAGTTAACACACCAATACCCTCATTGAACACACAACTACCGCAGTGAACAAATCAATACCCTCAGTGAACACACACATATCCACAGTGAACACACCAATACCCACAATGAATCCACAATGAACACACAAATACCCACACATACCCAGTGGACACGCAAATACCCACAGTCAACACAAACATATCCACAGTAAATACCCACACTGAACATAAATACCCCTAGTGAACCCACAAATTCCTGCAATGAGGCCACAAATACCCACGATGAAAAATGTCATTGCGGTCATAAAACGTTATTAGAATGAGTACTACTCATACTGGAAAAACGACCAATCAGAACAATGTATCATATATATATGTAGTGTTCTGATTGGAAGATACTGAAACTCGACTGGAACATTTTATGTGCTTCGAGAGTGTCAGTAGTTCCTTCTCCATGTAAGATACCCGTTGCATACGGTTAGGGTTATGGTGTTCATATTTATCATGACGGTCATCTATATTGGCGGAGGAAACCGGAGTACCCGGAAAAAACTACCGAATTCTCGCCAATCACTGACAAACTTTATCACATAATATTGTATCGAGTACACTTCGCCATGAGCGGGATTTTAACTGATGACTTTGGTGGTGATAGACACTTTTTCTACATGTAGTTGTAAATCCAACTACCATACGATCATGACCACAGCGAACCACCCGTTGTATACAATGAATGTCGGGGACATTTGTTATGGTCTAGAATGACTGTTAAATTTTATTAAAATGTACATTATAATACACTGATTGAATCTCCGATCGTTTAAAATGCACAGTATAATGCACTGGTAGGATCTTCTATCGTTTAAAATGACTAATTATCAAGTGAGCAGTATTTCAGCTACTGTATATCCATGACGATAACATGTTACAAACAAGTAGGCGCGTGCGTAAAAAGCTGGGACAGGGATGAAGGTCTATGGACAGATGTTTAGATTCCCTTAGGTCACAGTTACATAGGGACCAACAGATACTATCGACAATAATGGTTTGATCTAAAAAAAGAAATACACACACAATAAGTTGGATCTATTACACGACACTCAACTAAGTCCTTGTCGTTTGATTTTAATATGTGAGCTCTCCATTCTGAAATAATCTACACCTGAGTTCACTCCGGTTTTAGTGGAGTTCACGGTAATCGATCTGTAGTTTTATGTGTAATGTTTTGCAGATCGTTGTTTGCCCATCTGTCATTTTTTCTTTTGGCCATTGAAACCGTATCGGTGTAATGGTGTAATGGTTAGCTTGTTCGCCTCAATTGTGGTAGATCTGCGGTCGGGTCAAACCAAAGACTATACAATTGGTATTTGTTGCTTTTCCGCTAAGCACACAGCACCAAGGAGAAAGAGAAAAGACTGGTTGGCTCGGAATCAGGATAATGTGTCCGAATGGGGCAACATGTCTATCAGCGGACTGTTGTTTCAACGACTGGTCGTTAGTTTGAGCCTAGTCACAGAACGCCTAAGATGGAGCAACATCATTCCTACTTAAAAACGGAGATACAAACAAGTGCTCCGGAAGGGTTGGCAATTACTGCTCCACATGGCTAAATAGCTTAAAATAATAGCATATGTCAAGATCAAAGTAAGCTAGGTAAGTATTTGTTTCCTTGTAAATAGAATGTGAATTGAGAAAATTATTTTATCATAATATATCAAAATATTTATGTGTTAATATCCTCATTATTTCCTCATTCAATAATGTTATGTTTCCCTCCATGTCCGTAATTCTAGGAAACTGTCTATATTCTGTTTCTGGTTTGTCTAGCTTGGTAGAATATTTTTTCAACATAATGTTGCAATTCCAATGGCAAAAAACTGTGCACCATTATTTGTAAAAAATCAATTTTCAACGAGCAATATTTCTGAACTTTTGAACATAAATTACTGATTTTTCATGTTAAAAATGTATCCGGTTTTTGTTTCTCATGAAAACAAAATTATGGCCGCTTACCTTCAGTATTGCCACGATGAATTCGAAACGTAACATATACTAAAGGAGCAAAGGGAAGAATACAGATAGCGATAAGAAAACAATAACACAAAACTATGTAATTAGCTTCCACTCAAAAAGACCACATACTATCGCTCAGATGAATGGCAACATAAATATGGATTCCACCAATAAAAGTTACCGCCATGATGTAACGGAAATATTGTTGAAAGTGGAGTTAAACACCCTAACACTATACACATGGACGGTACAATTGTTGTTTCAATGTTATATTTGACTTTGTCTTCGACTAATTCTGAAATTTATTTTATGTAAAAAATAATCTAAATCTTTTACGTCTATAATGTAAATATATATATATTATAAGGAAATACATATAAACAAATACAAGGGACCGTCCTGGTCGTGATCGCATGGTAGTTGGATTTATAACCACCTATTCAATCAGTGCCTATCAACACTAACGTTGTGAGTTCGATTCCCGCTCATTGCGAGGTGTACATGTACTCTATACAGCAGTATGTGATAAAGTTTGTTATGACAAGAACATCCTTGATGACATTCATAATTATTTGGATTTCCACAGTACCTCGAAAAATTCACTGACCACTCTCAGTGACTTGCTGCAGTTCAGTGGTTTTTACCGCGTACTCCGGTTGCCTCCACTAATAAAACTGCCCGCCACGATATAGCTGAAATATTATTGAATGTGATATTAAACACCATAACCTCTAATCCTCAACGAATTTATTCCTTGAATAAATGTCCCCTTTTTTATTTAGGCATTCCTACAAGCTATAAGAACCACAAAGTAAAGGATTATTATCTTCTTTTTGAAATGCTTATCATTCAAATATTTAAACATGAACAATTTATGTAGTTGGACACCCCCCACCCACACACACACATAGCCAATAGACGCCCATTTGTTATAGGTTGAACCCTGTTAAATTTTAAAAAGACGAAATGAATGAATGAATGAATGAATGAATGAATGAATGAATGAATGAATGAATGAATGAATGAATGAATGAATGAATGAATGAATGAATTCTCATAAGCCAAATTTAATATTAATGATATTTATAATTTTACATAGTTTTTCTAATACAATAACATTACACGAAGACAATAACTCATTAAATTTGAAAGTATTGACATGAAGAAAAAAAGATGAAACCTCATTTACAGTGCTTGAATACCTTCATTTTCTAGTTGTAATGACCAAGTTTTCCAAATATTTTGTTTCTCACAAAAGATGAATTCATGTGATCAGAGGAAAATGTTTATGTCTGACTAAGTATGTCACTAAAATGATTAGAGCAAAGTAACCTGCTTCTGAAATCACGTTCAAATATCAAACAATTTTCTATGTTTAAAAAATGGCGACAGATTGCAGTTACCAGTAGATATCCAGTTCTATTCGGTTTAATTTCACACTCACTTTTATTGTCATTATTAGTTCTGCTGCTGCTAGTTACATTTTACGAGCAAGTGACGAAGCTTTCACTCAACTTTTCCCATTTTCCACAACCGATGTTATGATTTGAACCCTCAAGATTCGAATCCTATAAACCCTTGTGCGTTCATTTGTACTAGATTTAATCTCCACTTGAAAATGATACGTCATATCTATTACATTTCTAGTCATCGTGAGGGCCCGGGTGGCTCAATGAATTAGGTAGTTGTAGGGCCAGGGTGGCTCAATGAGCTAGGTAGTTGGATTACCTAACACCTCATAGAAGCCTATCATCAATACGGCGTGGGTTCACGCCCGGCTTTGTAGATTACAAAAAAGACTGCTCTCGACTCACAGCTGCAAGTGATTAAGCTTACCAGTTGCTTGCTCATGGTCGGTAGTTCTCTGCGGGTACTTCGTCTTCTTCGACCACTAAAACTGGTTGCCATTATATAGATGAAATATTGCTGAAAGTGGCGTTAAAACGTCAAATATCAATCAATTAAAATGTATTCATCGTTTTTGAATATTCTATTTAAAACATTTAATCCAATGCTAATTGTATGAAACGCGCACGCTACATACCTTGTCGGTTTGTATCTATGAAAGCTTAACTCGGGTGAAATGACAATTCCTGCCAATAATGCTTATCTACTTCCATTACTGATTTGCAAGAAAGGAAATGTAAATTTCATCCATATGAAACTTTAGACTCAGAGACCTCGGGAACACACTCTTGACGAACTTATTTCGCTTGTACAACGATGCATACAAAATTGCCTTATTTCTATCGCTGGTTCTTTTGAATCAACTATTCATAAAGATTTAGTCTATTTCACCTGTTTATTTCACCCTATTCCCCCCCCCCCCCCCCCCCCCCCCTAATGACCAAATGTCCGCGTTTTATACAATTTACATAAGACTAAATGTTTTAAATAGAATATTAAAAAACGATGAATAGAACTGTAATTGTAAGAAGAGTTTGAAGATACCAAAGGAGTAACCGGAATCCGCATATGAAGAGCAGACAACAGAACGTTCAAAAGTTTGATCGTATCAAAGAGGAAATCAGAAGCCGTAAATCGAAGGAGGAGACAATGCAATGACCAAAAGTTTGAAGATACCAAACGGGAAATCCAAATCCGTAAATCGAGGGACAGACGATGCAATGGCCAAACATTTAAAAATACCATAGAAATAACCAAAATCCGTAATTCGAATAACAGACAAATATAATGGCCAAATGTTTGAAGATACCATAGGAGTAATCATAATCTGTAAATCGACGGACAGACAAATATAATGACCAAATGTTTGAAGATACCAAAGGGGTAATCAGAAGTGGTAAATGTATGAATGATGGACAACACAATGGCCAAATGTCAGTGGTTTTCTCCGGGTACTGTGGAAAGCCAAATAATTATGAATGTCATCAAGGATGTTCTTGTCATACAATCATTATATTCCTTTCAATGACATTCCTATGTAAAATCATAAAATCGGTTGAAAGATATAAATGTGAATCACAGATAAATCATGAACTCTGTCACACAGATTGACAAGTAACAGAAAAGTACGTGATTCAATTAAACCAGAGGATGACAGAAATGGCAAAGGATGTCGCAAGTACGAAAACAAAAGTTGGAGTCCTTGAGAAAACATCTTCTAATGCGGATCTGCAAGAAGCATTTCATGCACTTACAAATAGTAGTGAAATAATGAAGCAAGCATATGATAAACTCCTACTGGAACATAGCAATCTCTAACGCGAGGTCAATGTGGTCACTCAAGGGAACAATCAACTTCAAATCGAGGTAGATAGCTTAAAGCAGTTAAAAACGATTGTACCGCTTCAGAGTCTTGCGAACGTGAACAATTTTACCGTACATTTAGAAAAGGAAATTCAGAACACAAATAACATGGTAAATAAGGTTATTTCTGACGGGAATGCTCGAAAACAGGATTTTATTGCACTAATGAATGTTACAAATGTACTGAAAACACGATTATCTGATACACAATTATTTGTGGACAAGAAATTCAGAGACATTGAAATTAAACAAAATTTAACCGAAACATCAGATCACGAATTTGAGAGTAAAATGGATAAGATAAATCGAACCTTAACTGCCAAGGCAAATGGAATAGCGAACAGACTGAACATAAATGTTCGAAATCTTACGTCAACATCCCAAACCATAATGGCCAAGGTTATGGAGAACAACCGCAGAGGTAAATATATTATTTAATTGATTAAAACCACCGACCATGGACAAGCAACTGGTAAACTTTATCACTTGCAGCTGTGAATCGAGTGTACCCATTTTTGTAATTTACAAAGCCGGGCGCGAACACACGCCGAATTGGTGATAGGCTAGTATGAGTTTTTATGTAATCCATCCACCTAACTCATAGAGCCACCCGGGCCTAGTTTCTCCTTCAAATCATTTGAACCACTGCAATTTCAAGAATATCTAAAATCTAAACAGAAATGAGAAAGGTGATGTGACAACCGAGACGACCTCTGGAGAGTTGAGATGGGATGAAAATTTGTATCTTTCGCCCACAATGTGTCTGCTTGTTTTCTCGAAATTTACGAAAGAGATCATTGACGTTCAGTGAGTGTGGCACTCTCTACGCATGTTACCAACGATGGTCCATTGTCAGGTTGTCTATTATAACCTGATACACCCTTCCGTCATCTAGAAGTCTCCCCTATGCGCGAATTAAGGACACAATGAACGCATCTGTTGGTTGAATCATGAGAACCGTCACGGGTACTCTTTTAATAATCCAATAACACGATAATTGATTGGTCGATTGATTGATTTATATATTCATAGATTTATGTATTGATTGATTGATTTGTGTTGAGCCATATTTGAGCTATATACTGTCCCGAATTTATTAGTTATTTAAAATTCGAAAAACTAATATGTTTATTATTTCTAAATCATTATACAAATAAAAAGGATAAACAAAAACAAAATATACATAAATATCAATATGTAATAATAAACATGTCCATAACTATCCGATTTCGCTGTTTATTTAAAACATTAAGTTTTCTTGCATTTAAAAACTTCTATATTATATGGGTTTTCCAATCATTTGATTTTGAGAGTACTTCGTGATGGGTTTTTCCTTCCAGAATCAAATCGTTCGCACTAAATTTGATATCTACGTTTTTATTACTCCAACTGTCGATATCTCTGCTGGTGAATTATTAGTCTTCGAGGGTATCATCCGCCAAGTAGTCAGTGGTTATGTACTGACAAGATGAAGGTTATTACAGAATCACGCCGTGCGCACTGAATTAGATATATACGCTTTTGCTACAATAAATATACATGGAGATAGGATGTTACACAGGATTACTAATTTACATCTCCATGTATATCTATAAATTTATATAAATATTAATAGTGTGGATCAGTTTGAAATTTAACCTTATTATTTTACATATTATATTTTTGACATTGACATGTGTCTTTCTTACATAAATGTAGCAACCCTCCGTTAAATATGCCTTTCACAATTGCAGAATAGCAAGCACTCGTAATCACCATCGGCTTTATCAAAATTGCTTAAAACACTCTTCCACCTTCCTTTGATCGTGAGGGTGAAGGATTGAACGGGGCCTCACAAATTTATATATATTTCGATTAATACATATATATATATTTATGTATTTATTTTCAGTTGCGCTCACATCCTGTTCAAATGGTGAAACTGTCAGAAGTGGAGATGTTGTCAAATTCCCAAACGTTAAAACTAATTACGGTATACAAAACCTGACGCTGTTTAAACAGACTGGAATATTTACCTGTGAACAAAAAGGAATGTATATGTTCTTCTCCAGTATGGTGTCACATTCGAGGGATGGATACTTCCAATGGTATCTAAGCAACTCGACATATTTGTCTGCTGTATATGCTGGTAAACAAAATGGCTATCACTCTGGATCTGGAATGGTTACAGTAGAACTAGCTGTTGGTGATACTGTGTCTTTGAAATCTTTCAGTAATAACTACTTAGTTTATAGTTTTTCTTGTTACACAATTATCAAAATTAAATAGAACTGTGTATATCTTTATAATTATGTCAATATAGTACTATATAAAGAACAGTAGCGTTATATGTTGGTAATTTCATTCTAATTATAGGTGATGAATATCTAAATCAAATCAAATTTGGTACGAAATCTTAAAATGAAAGTAGATCACCATAAGTTTTTACTCTGTATCAATATCATGGCATATGACATCACGCTTAAAGAAAGAACAGTCCATATATGTCTTCAAAGGAATTTATTCATTACATGTTTGATGACATTATATTGACTGATTATTTGTCGTTAAACGTCAATTGAGGGGTATTTCAAATATATTCATTATGAAAAGATACGAAAGGGGTATGGCCAACATTGCAATCCTATGAACCCTTGTGCATTCACTTATACTAGATTTAATCTCCACTTGAAAGGATATGTCATATCACCACGGATATGTTCCACTTGTCGTAGAAGCTTCTCGATCTTTTCCTCATGCATGACTTATCACTGGGTTTGTAACTAGATTAACACTACGGGGGTCACTAGTGGAGCAGGAACTGCTAACCCTTCCGGAGTACCTGAGTTCACCCCTGGTTTTAAATGTGGTTCCTGTAACTCGATCTTTAGTTTTATGTGTATGTTATGTAGATCGTTGTTTGTCCTTTTGTCTTTTTTTCGTTTGGCCATTTTGTTGTCAGTTCTTCGTTTTACGGATTCTGAATACCTCTTATGGTATCTCCAAACTCTTCTGACGATTACAGTTCTATTCATCGTTTGTGCATGTTTTATTTAAAACATTTATTCTAATGCTAATTGTATAAGATGAGGACGCCACATACCTTGGTGCTTTGCATCCATACAAGCTTAAATCGGGTGAAATGATATTTACTGTCATTTATGTTTTTACTTCCATTACTGATTTTTATGGGAAAAAATAAATAAACTACATTTTTAATTTTAAAGATTGATAATATAAATATTCCATATATAAATATCTCCCTTAAATTCCCGCGGTATATAGATATGATCTGGTTCCTCTGGTACAAGATGCATGCCTTCAATAAAGGGGTTATGTAAATTATTGTGGACAAACACAATATACAAGAAAAGTTTGAGGTTACCAAAGGGGTAATCAGAAGCCACAAATCGAAGAACAGAAAATGTAATGGTCAAATATTTGAAGATACCAAAAAAATAATCATAAGTCGTAAATACAAGGACAGACAACATAATGGCCAAATGTTTGAAAATACCAAAGGGGTAATCAGAAACGTAAATCGAAGGACAGACAACAGAATGGCCAAATGTTTGAAGATATCAAAGGTGTAATCAGAAACCGTAAATCGAAGCAGGACAGACAACTCAATGGCCAAATGCTCGAAGATACCAAAGAAGTAATCAGAAGTCGAAAAAGGAAAGACAATGTACTGGCCAAAAGTTTGACGATACCAAAACGGTAATCAGAAGCCGTAAATCGAAGGACATATATAATGGCTAAATGTTTGATTATAGTAAAAGAGTGATCATAAGTCGTAAATCGAAGGACAGCCAACAGAATGGCCAAAAGTTTGAAGATATCAAAAGGGTAATCAGAAGCTGTAAATTGAGGAAGGACTGACAGTACAATAACCAAAGGTTTGAAGATACCAAGGGTGTAATCAGAAGTCGTAAGTCGAGGAAGGAGATACAACACAACGGCCAAAAAATACCAACATGTAATCAGAAGCCGTAAATCGAAGAAGGACAGAGAATACAATGTCCAAAAGAAAAAGGACAAAGGACAAACAACAATTTACAAAACATGACACATAAAACTACAGATCAAGCAACACGAACCCCACTAAAAACCGGGGGTGAACTCAGATTTTACTCTAGTAACAAACCTGGTCATACGTCGTCAATAATGAAAGGATATGATTGTGATTACGACAACCTGCCCTCAGGATATAGCGCAAGCGAATGCTTTGTTATCGTGTTCGGTGAATTTCAAGTTACTTGCACGTAAAATACTACTTACAGCAGCCATTAATGAGTGATCGCTGGTGGTACATTTTTCTTCTAATAAGTAAATCATAATCTATTCTGGTTTCTTTGTCACCTTAAAGCAGTTTTGGATATGACTATAGCTGAGATACCTCACATTACAGATGAAACAATATTTTATCAATTAATACTTAAATACTGAAGTAGATGTTCGTTATTAATAGTGAATTTCTGATTGTTCTTTACACAAACTCAGCAATTTTTCCTGCTATACCATGGCGAAAACAAGTTAATTAGCAATAATATGATGATGTGGTCGGATTAGTTTGTTGTTTTTCACAGTTCTAGCTCAATGAAACAACAGTCCACGGATAGACATATCGCCCCATTCAGACACATTATCCTGATTCCGACCGTAACAGTCTTCGCTCTTTCTCCTTGATGATGCGTGCTTAGCGAAGAAGCAACACATACCAACTATATAGTCTTTGGTTTCACCCGATTGGGACTCGTACCCACGATTTACAGCACTCGAGGCGAGCACGCTAGCCAATACAACACCGATGCGGTTCCGTTAGTTAGATTGACGAAAAATAGTTAGTTTTCTTGTGTCAAAACACATTAGTGACCCTTTCTAGTCATTCTTATCTAGCACTGATATGTCATAACATAAAAACGTATATTTTGGTTGATGAATAATGGTAGCTACTCGGATATTCTAGCTATCGATCCAGTTTTGTATGTGTTTCGAAAATTGGCGAGGAGTTACGAATGAGACACTATGGAGATTTCAGTATCACAAAGAATCTTCATAAGTGGAATAAGTTTTGAATAAGAATAGATGCAGTTATATCTTGATCCTGCTTAGAATTGAAGCATAAAATTTTGATATTAATACATTCCAGGTGCCATAGATAAGCGTTGTTTATCTGCAACCATGTACAAAGGTTATATTGCTTGGTAATATTAGCTTGAGTTTATCAGTTAATTACGTAGTAAAAACGTAAATAGAAAATTTAAAGTGCAAAACGCATTACAGGAATAACCTTCATCGGGTACGTTCAAAGTGAAAAGATTAGAAAACCAGCTAATCATGAATGTTATCAAGGACGCTCTTGTAATACAAGTACTATTTTCCATCTAATGATTCTCCTATGTAGATTTTTAAATATGTTGAACGATATAAATGTCAATCAAGAAAAATCTTGAACTCGGACACACAGATTGATAAGTAACAACACGTGCATATATAAGATGTATTAAATAGGATTACCAAACTGATAGATCAGAGTTAGCAAAGCAACACGCAATGTTCGTTCTGGTATTTATGTGCGTTCTGTCTGCGGCAACGTCTTTCCTCATAGACGCTTCCACACCAAATCCTCCAAAAGCGGGCACAATTATAACTGACAACCATTACAATGCATTATTGAATTTGCTCATGCAGGAAACACAATCCCGCCAAAATCTCGAAAAGTATGTGAATCAATTAAATCAGAAGATGACAGAAATGGCAAATGATGTCGCATATACGAAAACAAAAGTTGGAGTCCTTGAGAAAACGAATTCTAATGCGGATCTGCAAGAAGCGAGTCGTTGTGAAATAATGAAGCAAGCATATAATTCACTCCTTCTGGAACATAACAATCTCAAACGCGAGGTCAATGTTGTCACTCAAAGGAACAACCAACTTCAACTTGAGGTAGATTATTTAAAACAATTAAAAACTATTTTGCCGCTTCAGAGCCTTGCGAACGTGAACAATTTTACCGTACATTTAGAAAAGGAAATTCAGAACACAAATAGCATTGTAAATAAGGTTCTGTCTGACGAAAATGCTCGAAAACAGGATTTTATTGCACTAATGAATGTTACAAATGTACTGAAAACACGATTACCAGATACACAATTATTTATAGACCAGAAATTCAAAGACATTGAAATTAAACAAAATTTAACTCTCGCATCAGATCACGAATTTGAGAGCAAAATGGATAAGATAAATCAAACAGTAGCTGCCAAAGCAAATGGATTAGAGAACCGAATTAACGCCGATCTTCAACAGTTAACGGTGAAATATCAAAGCATTTCAAATATACTGAAAACAAAATTGTCCGAAACAAAGTTATTGTTTGAAATTTAAAGACTTTGAAATTCAGTACAATTCAACAGTAACCACCAACGTAATTGGATTAGAGAACCGCATTAATATTCAAAATCTTACGGCAACATCCCAAGCCATAATGGCCAAGCTTACGGAGAACAACCGCAGAGGTAAATATACATTATTTGATTGATTGATTGATTGATTGATTGATTGAGTGATTGAGTGAGTGAGTGAGTGAGTGAGTGAGTGAGTGAGTGAGTGAGTGAGTGAGTGAGTGAGTGAGTGAGTGAGTGAGTGAGTGAGTGAGTGAGTGAGTGAGTGAGTGAGTGAGTGAGTGAGTGAGTGAGTGAGTGAGTGAGTGAGTGAGTGAGTGAGTGAGTGAGTGAGTGAGTGAGTGAGTGAGTGAGTGAGTGAGTGAGTGAGTGAGTGAGTGAGTGAGTGAGTGGACCGAAGGCTTTTCCTTCAAAGCATGTGAACCACAGCAATTTAAAAAAAACTCTAAAACTAAACAGAAACGAGAATGATGATAGGACAAGACGTACAACGGCTTTTTACTACCTATGGGAATGTATGGAGAGTTGAGATGGGATGAAAATATAATCTCTCGTTTACAATGTTTCTCCTTGTTTTCTCGATAATGGATTGATCGATCGATTGAATTATTTATTGATAGATTTATGTATTGATTGATTGATTTGTGCTGAGCCATATCTGAGCTATATACTGTTACGAATTTATCAGTAATTTATTAGTAATTTAAAATTCGAAAAACTTATATGTTTTTTATAACTTAATTATTATACAAATTAAAAAAAAAAGGAAAGCCAAAAACAATATATACCTAAATATCTATATTTAATAATAAACATGTCAATAACTATCCAATTTCGGCCGTTTATTTAAAACATTCAGTTTTCTTGCATTCAACAACTTCTATATTATTTGGGTTTTCCAATCTTTTGATTTTGAGCGAACTTAATGATGGTGTTTTCGTCCAGAATCAGGTCGTGCGGACTAAATTTGATATCTACGTTTTTAGTACTGTAACTGTCGATATCTCTGCTGGTGAATTATTAGTCTCCGAGTGTATCATCCGCCAAGTAATCAGTGGTTCTGTACTGACAAGATGAAGGTTATTACAGAATCACGCTGTGCGCACTGAATTAGATATATACGCTTTTATTACCATAAATATACATGGAGATAGGATGCTGTACAAGATTACTTATTTACATCTCCATGTATATTTATAATTTATAAATATTAATCATGTGGATCAGTTTGAAACTTAATCTGATTATTTAGCATATTATATTTGTGACATTGTCATGTGCCTTTCCTACATATGATGTAGCAGCCCTCCGTTAAATATGTCTTTCACAGTTGCAGAATTGCAAGCACTCGTTATCACCCTCGGCTTTATCAAAATTGTTCAAGACACTCGTCCATCTTTTTCTAGTCGTGAGGTGAAGGATTGAAAGTTGCCTCACAAATTTATATATATTTCGATTAATACATAAATATGTATTTATTGGCAGTTGCGCTAACAGCTTGTTCAAATGATACCCGTGTAACTGTCAATAATGGAGATGTTGTCAAATTCCCCAACGTTAAAACTAATTACGATGTACAAAACCTGACGCTGTTTAAACAGACTGGAATATTTACCTGTGAACAGAAAGGACTGTATATGTTCGTCTCCAATATCGTGTCAAGTAGTGAGTATGGATACTTCGGCTGGTATATAAACAACTCGAACTATTTGTCTACTATATATACTAGTAATCGTGATCATTTATTTTATCAATCTGATTCTGGAATGGTTACAGTAGAACTAGCTGTTGGTGATACTGTGTCTTTTAAATCTTAATATGAAAGCACCGTTGATCATATGTCTTGTTACACACTTATTAAAATCAAATAGAACTGTGTATATATATATATATATCTTTATAATTGTGTCAATATAGTAATACATAAAGAACAGTAGTGTTATATGTTGGTAATCTTATTCTTTTTTTCTTTTTTTTTTCTTTTTTTTTAATAACATAATACGTTATTGTTTGACTCGCCTGTTAACAAAACACCTTAGATGCCCAGGTAAGCAAAATAATCTAAGGTTCCCTGTTTTACAATAGATCTCTTATCCAGGGTTAATAAGAGATTAATTAGAGTCCACATGATCCCATTTCAAAAATACAACCATATTTATCAATAATAAAATCAACATGTAAGTCAATCTATATCGGCATTTTATGATAGCTTCAACATGATTTTTTATAACATTTACATACATGCATTGTACTCATATATTATAACTACTTACTAATTACTGATAGAATTGTCAAGATTTTGGCTTTATCTATTGTATCATTACAATTGGCCGTTAGCAAAATATTTAGTTCAGATTTTAAAGTCTGTTTCCATATATTACAAAGTACATTCTGATTGATATGAATTTTGTCATATTTAACTTTGTTTCTTGCCTTCCAAATAGACCACTTAGATATAAAAATTAATGTATTTAATAGAAGTTCATGTTTACCCCCCATATTGAACCCAAACATCATATTTTCCTCATTTAAGTTAACGGTTCCCACATTTAAAGTGTTTATTAAGATTGTGATGTTTGATATAAATCGGTTAGATATAATGCATTTAAAAAACAAATGTTGGAGATCTTCTTGAATGTTCGATTCAGTACAAAGATGACATCTTCCATTGGATAGGTTCATTTTTCTAAGTCTACTGTCGGTGTAAATAATGTTATGGGTGCATTTCCATTGGAATTCTTTAATTTTATTACTGATGTCCAGTCTTTTAAGATTATTGCAAATTTTTGGCCAGTGAAATTCTTCATTATAAACATTATTCCATTTATCTTGACATTTTGGTATTGATTTTTTATTAAATATTTTTTGCATAATTTTATTCTTCACATCTTTTGTATTAATAATTTTGCCTCTAATATCTGTAAGTTTTAAATTATTTAACAATTTCATTTTATTTCTACTTTTAGTTTTGTTATCTATATAATTATTTTCATTTTTTTAAGGACTTTAAGTAGTCTTTCTGGAATACATTTCTTAATTTTAGAGTATTCTGAGATACAGTTTCTAGTAACGTAAACATTGTCATAGTGATCGATAATTCGCCTGCATGTATTAACATAACGTATAGAGTTTGTTGTTTTTGTTTTTGTTTTTGATTTTGTTTTGTTTGTTTTTTGTTTTTTTTTGTTTTTTGTGTTTTGTTTTGGTTTCGCCGATGGAGAATTAGTTGTCAAATCGGTAGGTTTTCGGATTATATTAAGAAGAGTTTGAAGATACCAGATACCAAAGGAGTAATCAGAATCCGTATATCAAAGAAGAATAAACAGCACAAAGGCCAAAAGAAAAAGTAACTTTTTTACCATTGCCACATTCTTTGCGCTTTTCCAATGTTTTCCAATAGTTTCGCCGATGCGTCGTCCATCGAGTCCAAAGGTGGAGTCAGTGGAATTGACAGACAAATCTGATGAACAACCATCGTTGTGGAATATTATCATTTTTCTTGAAAGAAACATAATTTATACTCGCTATAACATACGGACTCCGCGGTCCCTTTGCACATCTACTTATGCCACTAATGATTGTTGCTACAACATTTTGAAGTCGACTCACGGCCGTGGTGAGATAAGGTCTATATGGAGATAATTTGCCAGTTATCTGTAGGAAAAGAGAAAAGCTTGAAGATACCAAAGAAGTAATCAGAAGCAGTTATGGTAGGTGTGATTTTCTGTAGGAAGTCGGTGTGATTCTTTACAGGAAGTGGTTGTGATTCTCTGTAGGAAGTGGATGTGATTCTCTGTAGCAAGTGGCTGTAATTCTCTGTAGGAAGTAGGTGTAATTCTCTGTAGGAAGTAGGTGTGATACTCTGTAGGAAGTATATGTGATTCCCTGTAGAAAGTATGTGTTATGCTCTGAAGAAAGTAGGTGTGATTCTATGTAGGAAGGATTTGTGATTCCCTGTAGGAAGTATGTGTGATTTTCTGCGGGAAGTATGTGTGATTCTCTGTAGGAAGTATGTGCGATACTCTGCAGGAAGTATGTGTGATTATCTGTTGGCAGTTTGTGTGATACTCTGCAGGAAGTACGTGTGATTCCCTATGGGAAGTAGGCGTGATTGTATGTAGGAAGTATGTGTGATTCTCTTTAGGAAGTAGGTGTGATTCTCTGTAGGAAGTATGTGTGTTTCTATGTAGAAAGTATACATGATTCTCTATAGGTAGTACGTGTGATTCTCTGTAGGAAGTACGTGTGATTGTCTGCAGGAAGTAGGTGTGATTCTCTGTAGGAAGTATGCATGATTCTCTGTAAGAAGTATGTGTGATTTTCTGCATGAAGTATATGTGATTCTCTGTAGGAATTATGTGTGATGCTCTGAACGAAGTAGGTGTGATTCTCTGTAGGAAAGATGTGTGATTCCCTGTAGGAAGTAGGTGTGATTCTCTGTAGGAAGTATGTGTGATACACTGCAGGAAGTAGGTGTGGTTTTCTGTGGGAAGTAGGTGTGATTCTCTGTAGGAAGTAGTGATTCTGTGTGTGTGTGTGTGTGTGTGTGTGTGTGTGTGTGTGTGTGTGTGTGTGTGTGTGTGTGTGTGTGTGTGTGTGTGTGTGTGTGTGTGTGTGTGTGTGTGTGTGCGTGCGTGCGTGCGTGCGTGCGTGCGTGCGTGCGTGCGTGCGTGCGTGCGTGCGTGCGTGCGTGCGTTCCTGTGTCCGTCCGTCCGTCCGTCCGTGCGTGCCTGTGATTCTCTGTAGGAAATATGTGTGATTCTCTGTAGGAAATATGTGTGATTCTCTGTAGGAATTATGTGTGTTTCTCTGTAGGAAGTAAGTGTAATTCTCTGTAGGAAGTAAGTGTAATTCTCTGTAGGAGGTAAGAGTAATTCTCCGTAGGATGTAGGTGTGATTCTTTGTGGGAACTAGGTGTGATTCTCAGTAGGAAGTAAGTGTTACTCTCTGTAGGAAGTAAGTATAATTCTCTGTAGGAAGTAGGTGTGATTCTCTGTAGGAAGTACATGTGATTCTCTGTAGGAAGTAAGTGTGCTCCTCTGTTGGAAGTAGGTGTGATTCTCTGTATGAAATATGTGTGATTATCTGTAGGAAGTATGTGTGTTTCCCTGTAAGAAGTAAGTGTATTTCTCTGTAGGAAGTAAGTGTAATTCTCTGTAGGAAGTAAGAATAATTTTCTGTATGATGTAGGTGTGATTCTCTGTAGGAGGTAAGTGCACTTCTCTGTAGGAAGTAGGTGTGATTCCCTGTAGGAAGTAGGTGTGATACTCAGCAGGAAGTATGTGTAATTCTCTGTAGGAAGTAGGTGTGATTCCTTGTAGGAAGTAAGTGTTACTCTCTGTAGGAAGTATGTGTGTTTCTCTGTAAGAAGTAAGTGTGATTCTCTGTAAGAAATAAGTATATCTGATTCCCTGTAGGAAGTAGGTTTATTTCTCTGTAGGAAACAAGTGTGATTCTCTGTAGGAAGTCGCTGTGTTTCTCTGCAGGAAATAGTGTGATTCACTGTAGAAAGTAGGAGTGATTCCTTGTAGGACGTAGGTGTGATTCTCTGTAGGAAGTAGGTGTGATTGTCTGTAGGAAGTAGGTCTGGTTCCCTGGTGGATGTAGGTGTGATTTTCTGTAGAAAGTATATGTGTTTCTCTGTAGGAAGTATGTGTAATTCTCTGTAGGAAACATGTGTGATTCTCTGTAGGAAGTAGGTGTGATTCTCTATGGGAAGTAACTGTTATTCTCTGTAGGTTGTAGGTGTGATTCTGTGTAGAATGTAGGTGTTATTATGTGTAGGAAGTAGGTGTGATTCTCTGTAGGATGTAGGTCTGATTCTCTGATGGATGTAGGTGTGATTTTCTGTAGAAAGTATGTGTGTTTCTCTGTAGGAAGTATGTGTAATTCTCTGTAGGAAACATGTGTGATTCTCTGTAGGAAGTGTGTGTGATATTCTCGGTAATACAGTTTGTTCTCCTTAAAAACAGATGGCCATGCTATAATAAAATTAAACACCAAAAAGCCCACACTTTCGAAATTATTCCAAAAGCGAATAGAAAAATCGTTGTAAATGCAAAACCGATACCCCCAGCACACATGTACATGACCGCGCACTTTGTTTGGCTTTGTGCAATAGTCCAACAAAGAATTGCGGTGTTAAGCTATAATTTATATAACACCCATAGTCTAATCAAGAAGAGTTTGAAGATACCAAAGAAGAAATCAGAATTCGTACATCGAAGAAGAACAGACAACGCATTGACCAAAAGAAAAAGTAAAAAAGGACAAACAACGATCTACAAAACATACACATACAACTTAAGGTCGAGTAACACCAATCTCACTAAAAACCGGTGGTGAACTCAGGTGCTCCGGAAGTGTAAGCAGTGCCTGATCCACTAGTTGCACCCGTCATGTTAATCTAGTTACAAACAAATCAACAGATCAACAAATCATAATAATTAGTAATAGTACATCTTGCGTTTAATCATCTTTATTTAATTTGAGTACGACACATTTTAATATCTCGAACACAACATCTGAGTTGTGTCATCAATGTAATGTCCATTATATTGTACAACAATGAATTGGTAACGTATGTTACTATATATAGCATTTTTAACATACGAACAATTGACCATTTAACATCCGTTCTTTTGTTTTAATTAAGTTTGACTACGACAAATTTTAATCTCTCGGACACAACATCTGAGTCGTGTCATAAATGTAACGTCCATTATATTGTATAATAATTAATTGGTAGCGTATGTTACTATATATAGCATTTTTAACATACGAACAATTGACCGCTTAACATCCGTTCTTTTGTTTTCATTAAGTTTGACTACGACACATTTTAATCTCTCGAACACAACATCTGAGTTGTGTCATAAATGTAACGTCCACTATATTGTATAACAATGAATTGGTAACGTATGTTACTATATATAGCCTTTTTAACATACGAACAATTGACCGCTTAACATCCGTTACTTCAGAAAACAATGTTGGTTGAATTATTTCTAACATACTGAGTACTATTTCTGGTAAATAACCTATAATGGTGATCAATGCAATTGAAACAAACATTGCTTTGATTATATTAAATTGATGATAATGTTTGTTATGTGCAAATTTATCTGTCTCAAATTTTGATTTTGAACTGTTGACCGTTGGTGCATTTGTTACTGCTCTTTGACAACTGTCGGAAGTGGAACTAGACTCCCAAGTCACCTTTGGCATGTTACTGTTACTTGAGTTTTGATGCTCGTTTTGTTTACATTTGGCGTTCGGATTTATTCTTATGGTGGCGTTTGCGGCATCCGTTGATATTGGTGATTCATTAAAAGCAACAATAAATGATCTTCCAATTGTATGATAATATATGTCATTCGGATACTCTTTTCTTTTCCGATTATTTGTTGTTTGTTCTTGTTCTTTCGGAATCACAGATTTCCTTGTAGCTGTCCTAGATCTGTGTTTTAGTTGTCCTGCGATTAGCATATAAACAAATGCAATGACAGAAACTATCAAGAGCATCAGAATGTTATCTATTGCAATAAACAAGTTAGACCACTTGTGTTCCTTAGTGCTATGTGTACAAATTATTGTTTTCAAACCCGTTTGCTTGTCCCATTCATGAGCGGTTTGATATAGAACGATCTCCGGAAATGACTTAATAGACAATACAAAAACACAAGCCAACAAAACTAAGGCTTTAATAGTTTTTGTAAATCCATGTTCTGAGAAATGACATATTTTGAGATATCTTTGAACTGCTATGAAGAGAACAAACAATAATGATGCACATTGTGTTATTTTGACTGCAAAATTACCTAACTTACAAAACAACGCGTGCTGCCACAATACAGAATTTAAATCATCATAGAGAAAAACAGTTCCAGCCACAATAGATGAAATCAAATCGCATAAACTTAAATAAGGAATGTATTTCCGAAGATCGTAAGTTTTCTTCATTTTCCCCCAACGTATCCAAATAGCAATTGAATTCAATATGTATGAAGCAATGAGAACAAAACACATGCAAATCGTGTTTGGTAAATATATTAAAGTTCTCTGTGAATTGAGTTCGTCAATTGTTATATTAACGGCCGTATTATCACTCGCCATTTTGGATTGAATTCTCTGCTTAATGTAAATGTCATCAATTATACAATTGTTTGTCCTTTTTTTTTAGTTTCAATTGCAATATTTCAATTACTTCATACTCCCCCTTATACGTCCTATTTTGTAATACCAGTGAAAGTTTAAAGCTATGAGGCAGCTACTCTCTAACGCAAATACAATATTGCAGGAAGAACACTTGTGCTTTATATAACAACCATCCGCTGAATTCATAACCGGTATGATCTCATTCTATTCATATTGTTTTCTGTGTTAGAATATCCGTCCGTGGTTCACACATAAAATTCATTAAATTCCAATGTTGATTTCCAAAAAAGAACATTTTACTGGTTTTATGTTGTATTAATAAAATTCAACGTTTTCCTAGATTACCTTTCATAAAAGAACATATCATTGATTTGATGTTGTCTTAAGATAAACGGGTATAATTTTAACTATGAATGGCGATCTCCTCATCCTCCGAGTGTGGGAAGTCCCGGTGAATAAGAAATTGCGGTAATATCCCTGTTATGTAGTACATCAGGTTATGCCGGTGTCGTATAGTAAACCTTCGCATTGTAAACATTCCCCCTCGGAATATTTGCTATATAGTAAACCTTCCCCCCGGATACTTTACTATGTAGTAAATTTTCCCCAGGGGGAAAACTTACTATATAGTAAACATTCCCCCATCCATAACCGATCATCCCCCCGGATATTTTACTACATAGTAAATGTTCCCCCTTAATCCGGATAATTACTATTGATTCGGAATTTAGCATCTTAATCGTGTTAATTCTAATTGTTATATACCATTAATTATATCCGGTTATGATTAAAGGGTAAACAAAAAATGTACGGAGACATTTTGCAGTATTTGAGTAGGTAGGAAGGTTTACTATGCGGAATATATACTATATAGTAAACGTTCACCCATGGGGGAAGGCTTACTATATAGTAAGTCTTCCTGGGGGTTAATCTACTATGGGGGAAGGCTTACTCTATGCCACATGTTTCCCGTCAAGAGTAAACTAAAAACTATTCAAGTAGTCTCCTACAAAAACACTAGGAGCTTGAGCAAGTTATCTATCAGAACGACCACTTACAACAACCTTGCTCATTATGAGCTGGAGCATGTTGTCGATCACATTAATTAATTGATTGATAGTTGCTTAACATCCAGCGAACAGTATTTCAGCTCTATTTTCAGGACGAGAATAAGTTCAATAATAATAAAAACTACATTTGTATATATAATTTTTACTGCTACTGAAAAGGTATGGAGAGTTGGGTAGGTTTTTTGTCGTGGCGGTTACAATGCGCTTCCTAATTTGTTTAATCTACGACAGAGGTATTACGAGTGCAGGGAGCGTGAAACTCCGAAAACCCTTTTCCCACTATGGTCTACGGTCAGGTTTTCCTTGCTATAACCTTCATCAAGAGGGCTCCCCTATGCACCTTCCGGGAACACGCTGAGCAACTATGTGGGTTTGAGCCCTGGGAGCCAAGTGTCGATTACAACGACCACTTACAACAGACTTGCTCATTAGAGAAGAAATTATGGCTTTATATTTATTAACCATATATGGATTCCCATCCCAATTGGTTCCACCGTGTACTTCTTTGCTTTGAAATTGTAGTTGTATGTGAAATGAGTGGGTTTTGGGTTATGGTGTTTAACGTCACTTTCAACAATATTTCACTTATATCGTGGTGATCAGTTTTATTGGTGGAGGAAACCGAAGTACCCGGAGAAATCCGCCGACCTGCAGCAAGTGGGCGGGATTCGAACTCAAAACTTAATTGGTGATAAGCACTGGTTGCATAGGTAGTTGTAAATCTAACTATCATATGATCACGATTCACGAAGGTCTCTGTACTTTTGTTAGTTAATCAATACATTAATAATTTCATTAAAAGTGCCATAAAACTAACTTACGTCCGCCACTATTTTTGAAGTACCTGTACCAATCTTTTTCATTTTATTTCTAGCTTGATTTCATTTTCATGATCATTTTAACGTGGAAGTAAATCCTGTCAATTCATTTTCACAATATTTTCGTTCAAAGGTCACATTACTTATATAGTGAAGAAATCCAGGACGAGGCATGTTGATATTCGTTTTCTTTTTCCCCCTTTTAATTTTAATACAAAAATTTACGTTTTCTTTTTTTCTTCTTATTCTTTTTTTTTTTTTCGTTTTCTTTTTTGTTTTTTTTTTACAAAATTTCATAAGTATTTACAATGTATACATAATTTGCATAGAAAAACTACTTTCCAATAGTAATGTGAGTATATATAAACTATAATCATTTAAATGGAAAATTGTTAATAAAACCAAGGTTCTCCTCCCTCACACATGGGCGAGCTTTAGCCGATTTTGACTATCCTGATTTAGGCCCTTTGATTTTATCGCTCCCAAAATTTATTATTATTTGGCTTTCCAATCTTTCGATTTTTGAGCGCACCTCAGGGGCGGATCCAGAGACTCTGTTGACGGGGGGGGCTCAGTTATGGAGCGATATTTTCAATAATTGATGGAACCAACTGTAGTCCCAAAGCGGTTCTGGCGTGTAGGTCGGTAAAACTTACTTTCATTTCATTTAGCGTACAGTAGAGAAAAGGTAGTTATTGACTTCCTAAAGTAGTCTTCCGGACTCTCTGCTTCAACATTATCTCTCATTATTTGTCTCCCGCATATTCTAGGTTTTTTAACCTCTATGTCTAGCGGTTCACATATTTTAGCACTCCTCTCAAAACACTGGTGGTTGAATTGTTCAACATTTGCTGTGCAGTCTAGTGAGCTCTGAATTAAATTTACGCTTTTTAAGGCTCTGCCTATGTCAAGTGATCTCTCTTGTAGAGGACCTTTGTAAGTTGGAATAACTTGTGTCCGATCCAAATGGTATATAGTTAACAATAAAATAAGCTTAATCTAAATCTAGTGATCTGCTGAGCCCTTTCTTAAAAGCCAGGCACATTTGAACAATAACAATGGTTACGACAAAATCAAAGTTGCAAATGGAATTCAACAAAGAAGATACATCAGCTTCTTCTGGTCTGGTGTATGTGTGTTTTGGCAGTTTTGTAAAGTGCTGAAGGGTTTGAGGAATAGCAGGGGAAAAATCTAATTTAAATCTATTTTATTTCTAATTAATTTTAATTATATTATATGTATTTATATTTTCATTTAGAGTTTAAAATATGTTGTATTCATATATTTTCAAAACGGAAACTCGTATATTTTTTTTTTTTTTTTTTGTAATACAGCAACATTTGCCTTTAATTATTTTGTAAGAGCCTCAATTTACAGGTGTTGGTGGTTATACCTATATGAAATTGTGACACTAGACATGTTTATATAACGGTTTAAGACAATACCTGATTAATTGGGTATTTTGACAATACATTCATAAAAACTTGAAAATTTGATTTAGCATAATAACGTATAATTACCTCTTTGAAGATTAATTCAATACAAAGAAATTAATTAGTATTTTCTTTTACTTTCATCACACAGATCGAACCATTCGATTAAAAGCCATATCGTGACGTTAACTAGCCTTGAAAAGCGTATGTTAATATATGTGCTTGACTTATTCGACGGGGGGGCTGAAGCCCCCAAAGCCCCCCCCACCCCCCCCCCCCCCCCTTGAATCCGCCACTGCACCTGATGAAGATTTTTCCACGTACGCGTTGTACGCACTAAATTTGATGTCTACGGCGTGTGTTTTTACAGCTAAAGGAAACAATAAAATAGTGGCGCTTAATTGGGCATGCGTGGGGGCCATTTTGATTATCACAATCACTTAAGTTGAGGGTATAATACAAAGGACTGGAAATATTGCATTGTATTCGGGCTACAACGCCAAACTGTAATGAGTTATTTCTTATCAGAGTGTCATTAACAATTATTATGTAATTATGACAGGATCATAGTTCTACACGGGCAGATGTGTCTCCCCTGTCAATGAACGTTTTAAAAGTATAAATTTGTTCAAGCTATATGTTTGTTTGTTTGTTTGTTTGTTTGATGGTGTTTAACTCCACTTTCAACAATATTTCAGCTATATCGTGTCGGTCAGTTTTATTGGTGGAGGAAACCGAAGGACCCGGAGAGAACCACCGACCTGTCGCAAGTCACTGACAAACTGTTCAAACTATATAAAACATATATCTTTTCTAATGAAAATCAAGACAATCCTCTTCCAAATCAAATATGGCGTTTGTTTCTGTGAACTCTTTTGCTTCCTTATTGGAATCGATTAATATTATACTTATTGTCATTAAACAGGTTCAAATATAAATCTAAATCTAGCCTTTTTTCATCATACTGCCTCGTTGTTTCAATCTTAACCTTTAACCTATAACCTTTAGTTTCCACCTTTTTACGATGAAAAATGCCCTATTATCAAATACTTTCGTTCTCAATTAGTTGATGTGAATCAAAATATCCATGGTATTTCCTAATTAAATATTTCCTGTTATATTTAGTTCGTGTCAATACGGAAGTACGACAGACTGGTGCTCATTGATCGAGATATATGAACGTGGGAAAATTATTATGGCCATGTATTTTCAGGAAAAGCTTAAAACTCATGTCGCTTAAGTGTATGATAAACACAGTGAATTCAGCAAAACGTCAAGAAACCCACGCCATTATATTAGAGAATTAAAGAAGACACTATGGTGAAAATGTTTGAAAATACGACTTGGAAAAACATTCCGGATATGTTGGAATTTAATAACCAGAAAATTTCTGATATTTTGCTACCAAACACGATCCTTATGCTCGTTGGTTGCGCGTTATCAGTCGTTGGGAATATAACAGTCATGCATATTCATTGGAGAAAGCTAAATTCGGCAGATAGTTTCCGGAAGCTCATACCATTTTTGGCACTTTCTGACTGCATAGGTAGTATCGTCTGCTGTATCATCTCAACAGTACAAAACTTCTTTTGGCTGAAATGGTTCAATTCTACTACATGTAAAGTAGGATGGGTCTTAATGAGATCTGTCCAATCTATTTCAATTTCATTCTTGGTTGTTATAGCTTTTCAGAGATTTTTCAGAATATGTCGTCCATTTAATACTGGAATACCAAAAATTACTAAATGTGTATATGCTATGGCGACTGTGGTTTTCATAATTGTTCAGTCTGTGCCGTTTGTGTATTTTGCAGACGTGATTACGGAGAACACTACATATAACATTACTGTCTTCAAATGCATAAGATATAATGAACTAGATATTGATACCAGGTTGCTATTCGGTTACAAAATTGTTGAAATGTCTCTTCAAGCTTCAATGATTTTAATCATCATTGCTCTTTATTACAAATCTGCTGCAAGGCTAACACAACTTGCCAATAAAATTAATATACCCTTACATTCCGCGGCGGCAAAACAAATGACTAATACTGTCGATTTCACAACTGAAATGAACGAAGAAATTTCCATAACTCTTGGAAAATCTTTGTTTTACTTACAAGCGGGATCGACCAATAATTCAGCAGAAGATATCACTGCAGTTGTAACGACCAATTACGGAACAACAAATAAGGCGTATATGAAAATGAAAGCCCGGAATGAGAAATACAAACGAATCAACTGTATGTTTATATTTATATCAATTATAGTTGTATTAACATACTTGCCAAGGATTATTATAACCGTTTTCGAAATGAACAATTCTGATTTCTGGCAGCAATTCCTTCATGACGGAAATAACGAAAACAAAGAACTTTTGATCATGGTATCGATATACAGATTGTATATGATTTCATTTTTTATTAATCCAATAGTATACAGTGTTATGGATCTGCAATTCAGGAAAGAATTAAGATTATGTTGTTGTCCATGCTTAGAAAGCTAACATGGATAGTTATTTAGGGTGTTCTTCATTATACATGACTGCCCAAACAACAATGTCCGGTTCTGCAATTGTTTACTAACTATGCTTCCCTTTCTATATGGCAGTCCGAACAACAATATCCAGTACAGCAATTGTTCCCTAATTCTGCTTCCCTTTCTACATGGCTGTTCAACAACAATATCATGTACTGCAATGCTTCCCTGTCTGCTGATTGTTTATAAAAACAACTGATTTAACCGTGTTCCCCTTTATACAATATCCGGTTCTGCAATTGTTCTCTAACTCTGTTTACATTTATACATGGCTATCCTAACAGCAATATCCGGTATTACCATGGTTCTTTGTCTGTTATTAGTTTTTGAAACAACGTGATTTAGCTGGTTCTAACCGGAACATGGGAAACGCCCGCGGTGGTCGAATTATTTGATGTTTTGTTTGATCGTATGCAATGTTTGTGTGGATGGGGATTTGTTTTCCAAATAATTAGTACAAACACATCATCATTGATTAAATATTAAGGGTTGATATTAGGAAAGAAAAAATCTGTAGTGAAATTGACGGAAAACATGGACGGACGTAAATGGTACCGCTCTGCAGGCTAAGGGCTGCTTTAAAATCATTTTATGGTACGAGTTATTCTCATTGTTGAATGGGCCGTCGTGGCCATGATCATGTGGTAGTTAGATTTACAACTACCTGTGCAATCAGTGTCTATCATCACTAACGTTGTGAGTTCGAATCCCGTTTGTTGTGAGATTTACTCGATACAAAATTATGTGATAAATTTGTCAGTGACTTGTGGCAGGTCGGTGGTTTTCTGTGGTACTCCGGATTCCTCCACCAATAAAACTAACCACCACGCTATAACTGAAATATTGTAAAACACCATCAACCATCCTCATTGTTGAAGCCCACACTGTGATTGCAAAATATAGAACAGCAATAAAAGCATGGTTCCTTTATTATAATTTGTGTCCAAGTGTTACGTTTGAGAGTCTCTCATGTTCATTTACATACATATCTCTTCTTACTAAATGATATTATACATAAAACAGGGGTTATACAAAGTGTGTACTAGGATGAAACAAACATTTAGAAATTTTGTTAACATTTCTACAATTTGATGAAGTCATAGTATTGGCTTTGTTGTCATAGTAAATGTAATAAGAAGAAGACATTCAAGAAAGACGTTTTTGGAATCATGGACCGTTCACTAAGTGAGATTAATGTGTCTTATCATTTAAAATTGAATCACATGTACTAATCTTATCTTATTTTGTTTATTTTGTTTACTTTGTTTGTTTGTTAGTTTGTTTTGTTTTTGTTTTTGCTTTTGTTTTCGTTTTTTTTTTCTTTTTGTTATTTTTGTTAGGGTTTTTTTTTTGTTTGTTTATTTTGTTTTTGTTTTTGTTGCGGTTGTTATTTTGCATGACTATTTAAAACAGTATGAAAATTGAATGAATGAATGAATTTTATTCTCATATACCAAGTAAATAATGATATACAACATATTAAGTTTTGTACAAGTGTGAAAAAATTACAAAGTCAGTAATTATACACTAAGTTAGAACTATATTAATTAATGTACAATAATAATAAACAATCACAGCATGTGTTCAGGCAAATTATATTATGTTTATCTTAACAGAAAATATTACGTTATTCATGGAAGCCATTGTTTATTTTAACATTGTTAACATTATAACCTTGTTTTCGTAACAATGTAAAAGCAACGAGAAAATAATGTTACCCGTGTTGATATGCCATACACGATATGGCTTCCATGAATTATTTCGAATATAACGTTTGTTTGTTTGATGGTGTTTAACGCCACTTTCAACAATATGTCAGTTATATCGTGGCGGTCAGTTTTATTAGTGGCGGAAACCGGAGTACCACTGAACTGTCGGAAGAAACTGACAAACTTTATCACATAATGTTAAACACCTCGCCCTGATCGAGATTCGACCTTACAATATCAGTGGTGATAGGTACTGATTGCATAGGTAGTTATAAATCCAATTACCATACGATCACGGCCACGACGGTCTCTTCGAATCTAATAGATAGAAGGTAGTATTGAAAATGCATCTACTTATCTTTGATATATATTCCGGATCAAAACATATCGTCAAACACGTTTGATGGGTCCAAATAGTGGAAGGGAGTTTGATATATATGTGTTTAAATTTGTGTTTTAAGCAGGTGGACAGATAAAGTTGGAAGCGAATTTGAAGAAAAAGATGATGTAAGCGCACCTTTCAGGCGAATTTTCACGTACTGAACCTATATTTGTGTACCACTGTCCTGTATAAATACATGAAATGTGTCATTCAATACACATGTGCGAAACATACTATATCGGCAATTGTATCACGTCATTACATGTATTTATATAGCCAAATGCAACGAAGGACGTCATATATGGGTAACATTGTCTTCGTAGATTTTTATGCCGAGCGATAGCGAGGATATGATGCAGCGAACATAATGTTGCCCATGTCAGAATTTCATACCATTTATGGAATTTTGATTCTGGGGACTTAAAACAAGTCAAATGCTAAACAATCGTAAACTAAATCAATAACCAATTGTCATTATCACCAACGATTCGTGGAAATAACATCACAGGAAAGCGACAATTGACTAAAATCAAAGTCAATAGGTGCATTATATTCAGTATTTCCGGAATATTATGTAAATAAACAAAACCGTTTGTATGCAACACGGTCCTGTATAAATGCATGAAATCATTTAGGAATGGTGTCCATAATTTTTTAGGCAATACGCACGAGCAAAGTGCTTTATATCGGTAATTATATCATTACGTTGTATATATAAATGTATTTCAATAAAGGACGTCATATTAGAATATTTCATAAAATATCATGTGCTATGGGACAATTAAAAGATCTATCAATTGTATGTATATTTTGACTGTCATTTTTAATTGGTATTAGGAAACGGAGTATCAGGAGAAACCGACTTACCTGGTATATCTAGCAACTGGTGAATATCTAAGTACGATTTTTTAATACTATAGCTAGACCTTAATTGGTAATTGAAATTAACAGTTCTTAAGCATGCAATTATTACTTAAACTAAGATTCTCCTCCCTCAAGCAATAGGTGACCTTAGCAGATTTGGCTATCATGATTAGGCCCTCTTAGTGTTCTTGTTGTCATGATTAGGCTCTCTTGGTGTTTTTGTTGTCATGATTAGGCCTTCTTTGTGTTCTTGTTGTCATGATTAGGCCCTCTTGGTGTTCTTGTTGTCATGTTTAGGCCCTCTTGGTGTTTTTGTTGTCATGTTTAGGCCCTCTTGGTGTTCTTGTTGTCATGTTAGGCCCTATTGGTGTTATTGTTGTCATGATTAGGCCCTCTTGGTGTTCTTGTTGTCATGTTTAGGCCCTCTTGGTGTTCTTGTTGTCATTATTAGGCCCTCTTGGTGTTCTTGTTGTCATGATTAGGCCTTCTTGGTGTTCTTGTTGTCATGATTAGGCCCTCTTGGTGTTCTTGTTGTCATGATTAGGCCCTCTTGGTGTTCTTGTTGTCATGTTTTGGCCCTCTTAGTGTTCTTGTCATGTTTAGGCCCTCTTCGTGTTCTTGTTGTCATGTTTAGGCCCTCTTGGTGTTCTTGTTGTCATGTCTAGGCCTTCTTGGTGTTCTTGTTGTCATGTGTAGGCCCTCTTGGTGTTCTTGTTGTCATGATTAGGCCCTCTTTGTGTTCTTGTTGTCATGTTTAGGCCCTCTTGGTGTTCTTGTTGTCATGTTAGGCCCTATTGGTGTTCTTGTTGTCATGATTAGGCCCTCTTGGTGTTCTTGTTGTCATTATTAGGCCCTCTTGGTGTTCTTGTTGTCATGATTAGGCCCTCTTGGTGTTCTTGTTGTCATGATTAGGCCCTCTTGGTGTTCTTGTTGTCATGATTAGGCCCTCTTGGTGTTCTTGTTGTCATGTTTTGGCCCTCTTAGTGTGCTTGTCATGCTTAGGCCCTCTTGGTGTTCTTGTTGTCATGCTTAGGCCCTCTTGGTGTTCTTGTTGTCATGATTAGGCCCTCTTGGTGTTCTTATTGTCATGTTTAGACCTTCTTGGTGTTCTTGTTGTCATGATTAGGCCTTCTTGGTGTTCTTGTTGTCATGTTTAGTCCCTCTTGGTGTTCTTGTCATGTTTAGGCCCTTTTGGTGTTCTTGTTGTCATGCTTAGGCCCTCTTGGTGTTCTTGTTGTCATGCTTAGGCCCTCTTGGTGTTCCTGTTGTCATGTTTAGGCCCTCTTGGTGCTCTTGTTGTCATGTTTAGGCCCTCTTGGTGTTCTTGTTGTCATGTTTAGGCCCTCTTGGTGTTCTTGTTGTCATGTTTAGGCCTTCTTGGTGTTCTTGTTGTCATAATTAGGCCCTCTTGGTGTTCTTGTTGTCATGATTAGGCCCTCTTGGTGTTCTTGTTGTCATGTTTAGGCCCTCTTGGTGTTCCTGTTGTCATGTTTAGGCCCTCTTGGTGCTCTTGTTGTCATGTTTAGGCCCTCTTGGTGTTCTTGTTGTCATGTTTAGGCCCTCTTGGTGTTCTTGTTGTCATGTTTAGGCCCTCTTGGTGTTCTTGTCATGCTTAGGCCTTCTTGGTGTTCTTGTTGTCATGATTAGGCCCTCTTGGTGTTCTTGTTGTCATGTTTAGGCCCTCTTGGTGTTCTTGTTGTCAGGATTAGGCCCTCTCGGTTGGTCAAAAGATTATCTTTTCATACAAATTTCAATGAAAATGACATATTTTCCACCATAATCTGTTCAAATTTTAATGTTGTGTAACAAATTTTCCTATTTGCTATATAGGGCCCGGGTGGCTCAATGTGTTAGGTCGTTGGATTACCTAACAACTCATACAAACCTATCATTAATACGGAGTGGGTTCGCGCCCGGCTTTCTAAATTACAAAAAGGGTGCAATCGACTCGCAGCCGCAAGTGATAAAATTTAACACTTGCTTGTCTATGGTCGGTGGTTCTCTCCGGGCACTCCGGCTTCTTCCACTACTAAAACTGGTCGCCATGATATAGCTGAAATGTAGCTAAAAGTAGCGTTAAACACCAAAAATCAATCAATCAATATGTTTGCTATAAAATTACACTCTGATTTTGTACAATGTTCAAATATCTACAAATAATGAGAAAATTATACTCAAATCCATTGCACTTTGGCATTACTCTTGCTAGGCCTGGTACCATTTTGCCTGTCATAAGAGAAATAACTCCCATAGAAAGAAATAAAAACGTATAATTTTGGAATCAAAGCGGGAATGTGAAAAAAAAACATTTATTGACGAAGTGGATTTCTATCGAGAAGAGTTATTTTGCCGTCCAGATGATATTTTAATAAAGTTTGTCAGTGACTTGCGGCAGGTCGGTGGATTTCTCCAGGTACTCCGGTTTCCTCCACCAACAAAACTGACCGTCACGATATATCTGTAGTTTTGTTGAAAGTGGCATTAAAAACCATAACCTTTTAATAAAGGTAACTGCTTAATAGAGGTGACCACATTGGCAGGTTTAGCTGTACTTCACATGTTTGAAGTTTCCACATACGGGTTAAAATTAAAAACTGTATGAAAAAACAAATGCAAAGATAATAATAATAATTATAATAATTTTATAGATTTAAAGTCCAAACATTGAACAATCAACAAAAGACAAAACAGAACTAAACTAAATACATACAATGTACAAAGAAGATGTTATCACAGCTGAGGAGTGTATGAATTATCTCCCATTGAAGATTGCAATATTTATAAGGATTATCTCCCATTGTACACAACAGTGTCACTCAATGTATATAAAAAATATTTAAATAATTCTGTATATACTGTAATAATAATTTTGCATAATAATTAAGTTATAACTTCCCTTTCAGATCCTGATTGATAGAATACAATTTATTCACACCTAAAATACATATTTTACATATAGCAAGAGCATTACTACTCAATATGAATTTAAATTTTTAGAACTCATCCATATCATTAAATGAAGGAACCACTGAACTTATATTAGAAAATAATTCTTTACGACACTCATCCAATTTGGGACATTTTAAAATGAAATGTATTTCATCCTCTGGTTCTATATTACAGAGAGGACATATTCTCTTTTCCACTGGAAGTTTGATGTATCTACCCCTTTCAATATTCAGGTTACTGTTACTTATTCTAATTTTAACAAATATAGATAAAGCAAATCTATCCACATCAGAGTGTAAAAATTTCTCCATTTTGTAACTATTTTTTAATTTCCTATAAGTTCGCAGTTTATTACCACCATGTGTATTATCATCATTAAACAAAAAAAAATTCCAATGGTTAATATATCTGTCTTCTAGTTTGATTGATAAAGAGTGTAATAATTTAGACTTAAAAAATGTACCTTGATTCACCCAAACATGAGTAAACCCAATTTCAGCTAGTAAAAGTTTTATTTTAGAACATAAGCCATCTTTACGCAAGGTGTTTTCTTGGTATGAATGATAAATTAAGTTATTTGCATTTGCGCTCAAAAGATGAAGCCAATAATTAATAGTAGCTGACTTCATATATATTTCATTTCTCAAATCATTTTAATTGATAGCACCACCTATTTTAAATACCTGATCACATGTTTGAAGTTTCCACATACGGGTTAAAATTGAAAACTGTATTATAAAAACACGCAAAGATGACTTCATATCTATCAATTCTATAAACGGTAAGCCTGTATTAAGCGGTCGCCTTTCGGCTAAGAAAAAATGGCCTTTTAAGGCAAGTAACCTCTCAAAAGAGGTTCAATTTATATGAAATTTTCTATGACAAGACAAGAAAAATGAGACCTTTTAATAAAGGTGACTGCTTAATAGAGGTGATCACATTGGCAGGTTTAGCTGTACTTCACATGTTTAAAGTTTCCACATACGGGTTAAAATTAAAAAACTGTATGTGAAAAAAAACCGCAAAGATGATTTCATATATATCTCATTTCTCAAATAATTTTAAGTAATAGCACCACCTATTTTAAATACTTCACATGTTTGAAGTTTTCACATACGGGTTAAAATTAAGGAATAACAGTACTGTATTTGAAGAGTTGGAGGTGTCAATTGTGGATTTGACAGTCGCAAATGCCGTTTTACTGACGACGCGAAGCGGAGCCAGTAAAACAGATATTTGCGACCGTCAAATCCACAATTGACACCGACAACTCTTCAAATACAGTACTGTTATTCCTATTCTAATGAAATTCTTCCAACGTGTACACACTAGTTTGAAAACATACCAATAAATGACGAAATATATGCACTTTTCATATTCCTTCCGCTAAAAAAATATTCCGTCAAATCCACAATTGACACCGACATTGACAACTCTTTAAATGCTCTCAATGTATCATCTAATTCAGTAGGACGTGGTGCATACAAACATAAAAATTCTACAATTGTTGTTGACGTAAAAAAAAATTTTTGAAAAAAATACTTAAAACAACAAACAATCTATCGACTTTGACTTTTGTAATTTATCGTCATCCTGTGACGTAGTTTACAAGGAAAGCGCGCACTGGTGACATTGACACAAGCTGGTTACTGATTTATTCACAGGAGTCAGAAGTTCTATCAATAATAAGGCATAGAGGGGCGCCTCGAAGATCGCTGGGCAACTATAAAAAAAACCACCAGGAGTGCAACGCATTCTTGGGGGGTCTGCTAAATTCAACATTTTTAGCCATAATTGGCCGGGTCAAAGTATATACATGAGCACCGGAAGGTTAAATCTTCTCAATTATGTCGATATTTGTACTTACCGGACTTTTACTTAGTCGTGAGGACGGATTTTTTCACTTAGAACCCAATCTCCAAAACCATGACGTGAAACCGGAAGTTGTAGTAGAGTTTTGAATATGATGGTGTCTAATTAACAAATCAATGCCGGACACAGTAAACATACGGGTTTTTTGACAATCGACTTACAGTAATTATTTGTGTTGCAACTCTTACCCCAATAAATAGGTTTTTCCTGTACCACACTGACCAGTAATTATCACATTGTGACCAGCAATAGCCAGTGCTAAAACTTTGTCTTACTGATATAGTGATATTCCGTGGCCGTCATCTTGGTAAAAAATCCGTATGCTTACTGTGTCCGGCATTGATTTGTTAATTAGACACCATCATATTCAAAACTCTACTACAACTTCCGGTTTCACGTCATGGTCTTGGAGATTGGGTTCTAAGTGAAAAAATCCGTCCTCACGACTGAGTAAAAGTCCGGTAAGTACAAATATCAACATAATTGAGAAGATTTAAACTTCCGGTGCTCATTTATATACTTTGACCCGGCCAATTATGGCTAAAAATGTTGAATTTAGCAGACCCCCCCCCCCCCAAAATGCGTTGCACTCATGGTGTTTTTTTTATAGTTGCCCAGCGATCTTCGAGGTGCCCCTCTATGCCTTATTATTGATAGAACTTCCGACTCCTGTGATTTATTTTACGATAGTCATCTGTTTTAAAAAGTCACCTCTATTAAGCAGTCATCTGTTTTAAAAGGTCACCTCTATTAAGCTGTCATCTGTTTTAAAAGATCACCTCTATTAAGCTGTCATCTGTTTTAAAAGGTCACCTCTATTAAGCAGTCATCTGTTTTAAATGGTGACCCCTTTTCTTGTCCCGTCATAGAAAAATTCATATCAGTTGCACCTCTTTTAAGAGATCACCTATCTCAAAATACCATCTTTTCTTTGTCTCAAAGGCGTCCTTTTAATACAGGTTTGACTGTTATATATTTTTAAATTCATGTAAATTATCGATGATATCTTATTTAATTAGGGGCCGTCGTGGTCGTGATAGTATTGTAGTTGGATTTACAACTACCTATGCAATCAATGCCTATCACCATTAAAGTTGTGAGTTCGAATACCGCCCAGGCGAGGTGTAATCGATACAACATTGTTAGTGACTTGTGGCAGATCGCTGATTTTCTCTGGGTACTCCGGTTTCCTTCACCAATAAAACATATAGCCACGATATAACTGAAATATTGTTGAAAGTGGCGTCAAACACCATAACCCTTATTTGATTACATAATATTTTATATATATGGTGTATCATTTACTTAATTTGTAAGCAAATCAGTCCAATATGTCATATATTGTCGGTCCAATATAATGTTAGCGTCCAGATTTCAAACCGAGTTGTTCCATAAAGGAAAAGTTATTCAGAGAGTTCATACCATATTTGGCACTTTCTGACTGCATAGGTAGTGTCGTCTGCTGTATCATATCAACAGTACACAACTTTTTTTGGCTGAAATGGTTCAATCCTATTACATGTAAAGCGGGATGGATCTTAATGAGATCTGTCCAATCTATTTCAGTTTCATTCCTGGTTGTTATAGCTTTTCAGAGATTTTTCAGAATATGTCGTCCATTTAAAACAGGAATACCAAAAATTACTAAATGCGTATATGGAAAAGCTTAAAACTCATGTCGCTTAAGTGCATAATAAACACAGTGAATTCAGCAAAACGTCAAGAAAACCAAGCCATTATATTTGTAAATTACAAAAAAGGGTGCACTCATCTCGCAGCCGCAAGTGATAAAGTTTACCAGTTGCTTGCCCATGATCGGTGGTTCTCTCCGGACACTCCGGCTTTTTCCACCACTAAAACTGGTCGCCATGATATAGCTGAAATATTGCTGAAAGTGGCGTTAAGCACCAAAATCAGATCAATCTCACCACGAGGTACATCGTATGAGAAAGCCGTACTAAATTTGTTTTCCTTTTATTCATTAAACTGGGATTATGTATCAACTTAATCCTGGTAATTTACCTTTGAATGTAAGGGCTTCGCATCTGTATATCTCAAAACTAAAGGTTAGCACATGTATATTGAATTGCCATGTGGGTGTTTTGGGGTCACTGTTGGCAGGCGGCCAGTGTGGGCATGCGGAGACAATACTGTTTCCGTTTATCTACACTGAACGAGAGGCAACAACCCAAACAATCAATTGGTATTATCTCTATATGGTAATTCGATCACTTATCGTGTAGGTTAATATATATATATATATTATTTATTTAATATATTTTTTTTTCTACATTGTTCTAAATTTGGCAATTTTTGCGCGGAGATATTACAGATGTTAAATACCTCATCTGCATTAAAAGTAGGATTAATGTGTAGCTAGAGGAAGGCCGCAGTGCCCAACTCAATATGAGACACTATACCTACACAACTGGGATTTGTCACACTGTGAAAATAACAGTATATTATATACTAAAGATGAAATGTCAGTAACAAGAAAATTTGGTCTATACCACACCTATTTCAAATTATAATATATCTAAACTGTTCAAATCAGCCTAAAATCAGTCATTAAACATTCACATAAATTTAAAGTATTCACTTCTCTCGTATATAGATTTTTTCTTCTTCTTCAACTCACAACACATTCATATTCTAGTACAACTACTAAGTTAAGTAATAGTAGAATTATTTAAATTCTATATATACATTTTTTTATGGGCGCAATTTCACTTTGAGAAAGTCGCCGTCAAAATATATATAATAATAATTGCATTGTATTCTGGCTACAACGCCAAACTGTAATGAGTTACATGTATTTCTTATCAGAGTATCATTAACAATTATTATGTAATTATGACAGGGTCATAGTTCTACCCGGGCAGATTTATCTCCCCTGTCAATGGACGTTGTAAAAGTATAAATTTGTTTAAACTATATGTTTGTTTGTTTGTTTGATGGCGTTTAACGCCACTTTCAACAATATTTCAGCTATAACGTGGCGGTCATTTTATTGGTGGAGGAAACCGAAGGACCCGAAGAGAACCACCGACCTGTCGCAACTCACTAACAAACTGTTCAAACTAGATAAAACATATATCTTTTCTAATGAAAATCAAGAAATCCTGTTCCAAATCAAACATGGCGTTGGTTTCTGTGAACTCTTTTGCTTCATTATTGGAATCGATTAATATTATACTTATTGTCATTAAACAGGTTCAAATATAAATCTAAATGTAGCCCTTTTTTCATCATAGTGCCTCGTTGTTTCAATCTTAACCTTTAACCTATAGCCTTTAGTCTCAACTTTTTGACGATGAAAAATGCCTTATTATCAAATACTTTCGTTTTAAATTAGTTGATGTGAATCAAAATATCCAGGGTATTTACTAATTAAATATTTCCTGTTATATTTAGTTCGTGTCCATAAGGAAGTACGACAACAAAATATATATATCAGAGAAGTGAATACTTTAAATTTATGTGAATTTTGTTCGAGATATTTGAACGTGAGAGAATTATTATGGCATGTATTTTCTGGAAAAGCTTAAAACTCATGTCGCTTAAGTGCATAATAAACACAGTGAATTCAGCAAAACGTCATGAAAACCACGCCATTATATTAGAGAATTAAAGAAGACACTATAGTGAAATTGCTTCAAAACACTTCGGATATGTTGGAATTTAATAACCAAAAAATTGCAGATATGTTGCTACCAAACACGATCCTAATGCTTGCTGGTTGCACGTTATCAATCGTTGGAAATATAACAGTCATGCATATTCATTGGAGAAAGCTAAATTCGGCAGATAATTTCCGGAAGTTCATACCATATTTGGCACTTTCTGACTGCATAGGTAGTGTCGTCTGCTCCTTCATATCAACAGCACACAACTTCTTTTGGCTGAAATGGTTCAATCCTATTACATGTAAAGTAGGATGGGTCTTAATGAGATCTGTCCAATCTATTTCAATTGCATTCCTGGTTGTTATAGCTTTTCAGAGATTTTTCAGAATATGTCGTCCATTTAAAACAGGAATACCAAAAATTACTAAATGCGTATATGCTATGGTGACTGTGATTTTCGTAATTGTTCAGTCTGTGCCGTTTGCGTATTTTGCAGACGTGATTACGGAGAACACTACATATAACATTACTGTCTTCAAATGCATAAGATATAATGAACTAGATATTGATACCAGGTTGCTATTCGGTTACAAAATTGTTGAAATTTTTCTTCAAGCTTCAATGATTTTAATCATCATTGCTCTTTATTACAAATCTGCTGCAAGGCTAACACAACTTGCCAATAAAGTTAAAAGTCCCTATCATTCCGCGGCGGCTACAATACTGACTACTACAAATGAAATGAACGAAGAAAGTTCCATAACTCTTGGAAGATCTTTGTTTTACTTACAAGCGGAATCGACCACTAAAGATTCAGTAGAAGATATCTCTGCAGCTGCAACGACCAATTACGGAACAACAAATAAGGCGTATAGGAAAATGAAAGCCCGGAATGAGAAATACAAACGAATCAACTGTATGTTTATATTTATATCAATTATAGTTGTATTAACATACTTGCCAAGGATTATTATAACCGTTTTCGAAATGAACAATTTTGATTTCTGGCAGCAATTCCTTCATGACGGAAATAACGCAAGCAAAGAACTTTTGATCATGGTATCGATATACAGATTGTATATGATTTCATTTTTTATTAATCCAATAGTATACAGTGTTATGGATCTGCAATTCAGGGAAGAATTAAGACTATGTTGTTGTCCATGTTTAGAAATCTAACTTCGACAGTTATTTAGGGTTTTCTTCATTATACATGACTGCCC
This sequence comes from Bathymodiolus septemdierum, assembly GCA_963383655.1. Lineage (NCBI taxonomy): Eukaryota > Metazoa > Mollusca > Bivalvia > Mytilida > Modiolidae > Bathymodiolus > Bathymodiolus septemdierum. The sequence goes on along the minus strand of OY726525.1, from coordinate 32,046,606 downwards.
GAAAACCAATATCCGGTTCTCCAATTGTTTACTAACTCTGTTTCCCTTTCTACATCGTTGTGCCAACAGCAATATCCGATACAGCAATTGTTCCCTAACTCCGTTTCCCTTTCTACATGGCTGTCCCAACAACGATATCCGGTTATATGGCAGTCCCAACAGCAATATCCGGTTCGTTCTGCAATTGTTCCCTAACTCTGTTTCCCGTTCTACGTGGCTGTCCCAACAACGATTTCCGGTTATGCAATTGTTTCCTAACTCGGTTTCCCTTTCTACATGGCTGTCACAACAGCAATATCTGGTTCGTTCTGCAATTGTTCCCTAACTCTGTTTCCCTTTCTACATGGCAGTCCCAACAGCAATATCCGGTTCGTTCTGCAATTGTTCCCTAACTCGGTTTCCCTTTCTACATACCTGTCCGAACAACAATATCCGGTACACCAATTGTTCCCTAACTCTGTTTCCCTTTCTACATGGCTGTCCCAACAGCAATATCTAGTACAGCAATTGTTCCCTAACTCTGTTTCCCTTTCTACATGGCTGTCCAACAACAATATCCTGTATTGCAATGGTTCCAAGTCTGCTCATTGTTTATAAAAACAACTGATTTAACCGTGTTCCCCTTTATACAATATCCGGTTCTGCAATTGTTCTCTAACTCTGTTTACCTTTGTACATGGCTATCCTAACAGCAATATCCGGTATTGCCATGGTTCCTTGTCTGTTGTTAGTTTTTGAAGCAACGTGATTTAGCTGGTTCTAACAGGAACATGGGAAATGCCCCCGGTGGTCGAATTATTTGATGTTTTGTTTGATCGTTTGCAATGTTTTTGTAGATGAGGATTTGTTTTCCAAATAATTAGTACAAACACATCATCATTGATTAAATATTAAGGGTTGATATTAGGAAAGAAAAAATCTGTAGTGAAATTGACGGAAAACATGGACGGACGTAAATGGTACCGCTCTGCAGGCTAAGGGCTGCTTTAAAATCATTTTATGGTACGAGTTATTCTCATTGTTGAATGGGCCGTCGTGGCCATGATCATGCGGTAGTTAGATTTACAACTACCTGTGTAATCAGTGTCTATCATCACTACCGTTGTGAGTTCGAATCCCATTTATGGTGAGATTTACTCGATACAAAATTATGTGATAAATTTGTCAGTGACTTGTGGTAGGTCGGTGGTTTTCTGAGGTACTCCGGATTCCTCCACCAATAAAACTAACCACCACGCTATAACTGAAATATTGTAAAACACCATCAACCATCCTCATTGTTGAAGCCCACAATGTGATTGCAAAATATAGAACAGCAATAAAAGCATGGTTCCTTTATTATAATTTGTGTCCAAGTGTTACGTTTGAGAGTCTCTCATGTTCATTTACATACATATCTCTTCTTACTAAATGATATTATACATAAAACAGGGGTTATACAAAGTGTGTACTAGGATGAAACAAACATTTAGAAATTTTGTTAACATTTCTACAATTTGATGAAGTCATAGTATTGGCTTTGTTGTCATAGTAAATGTAATAAGAAGAAGACATTCAAGAAAGACGTTTTTGGAATCATGGACCGTTCACTAAGTGAGATTAATGTGTCTTATCATTTAAAATTGAATCACATGTACTAATCTTATCTTACTTTGTTTATTTTGTTTACTTGGTTTGTTTGTTAATTTGTTTTGTTTTTGTATTTGGTTTTTTTCTCGTTTTTTTTTTCTTTTCTTATTTTTGTTGGTTTTTTTGTTTTGTTTTGTTATGTTTTTGTTGTTGTTGTTGTTGTTATTTTGCATGACTATTTAAAACAGTTTGAAAATTGAATAAATGAATGAATTTTATTATATAGATGTCGATGAAATACCGTGATTTACGAGTTGAATAAAAACGATAATTTCACTAGTGAAATTACAATTTTTATTTCACTCTCGCTCTATTTCGCGCCATTCCGTTGTCGACGTCATATGAAGATTTCCAGTTTGAAACGTAAAAATTAGACGTTATTTGGCTTCGTGTACGCTTCAATTTGAATCAAATTTAACTAAACTAATATTTTAAGGTAAACCTTTTAATTATTTTATTGTCGTGGGTGGGTGGCGCCTTGTTTTTTGAAGCGATACACATTATAGTATATCCCTACGCTACACACGTAATATAGTGCAATTAAACTCATTTTATATTAAATTCAATTCGAAACATTTTTTTTTATCTATATAATAAATACTATAACTAATTGACGAGTTTCATTATCAAAAATATGTCACTCATGACCAAATAACGTTGTAACTTACTCATGCGCTGCGCGCATTCGTGAGTTACTGTGTTATTTGGTCATGAGTGACATATTTTTGATAATGAAACTCGTCAGTTAGTTATAGTATAATTATTATCATATACCAAGTAAATAATAATATACAACTTATTTTTTTTTTTTTTTTTTTTTTTTTACATCATAATATAGTTTATTCAAAATCTCCTGGAGTGAACATTTAGGGTCCCTGTTTTACATAAATCTCACTTGTCCAGGGGTAGCAAGTGAAAATAAAAATAAAAATTCCACTTAAATCTTCACCCCCATATAGCCCCAACATAATATTTAATTTCTTGAATTCTATATTTGCTGTTAATCCAGATCTGTTAAATATTGCTTCTATTTCTTTTATAAATTTTTTCACAGAATATACAACTTATTAAGTTTTGTACAAGTGTGAAAAAATTACAAAGTCACTAATTATGCACTAAATTAGAACTATATTAATTATGTACAATAATAATAAACAATCACAGCATGTGTTCAGGCAAATTATATTATGTTTATCTTAACAGAAAATATTACGTTATTCATGGAAGCCATTGTTTATTTTAACATTGTTAACATTATAACCTTGTTTTCGTAACAATGTAAAAGTAACGAGAAAATAATGTTACCCGTGTTGATATGCCATACACGATATGGCTTCCATGAATTATTTCAGATATAACGTTTGTTTGTTTGATGGTGTTTAACGCCACTTTCAACAATATGTCAGTTATATCGTGGCGGTCAGTTTTATTAGTGGAGGAAACCGGAGGACCACTGGCACTGAACTGTCGGAAGTAACTGACAAACTTTATCACATAATGTTAAACACCTCGCCCTGATCGAGATTCGAACTCACACTATCAGTGGTGATAGGCACTGATTGCATAGGTAGTTATAAATCCAATTACCATACGATCACGGCCACGACGGTCTCTTCGAATCTAATAGATAGAAGGTAGTATTGAAAATGCATCTACTTATCTTTGATATATATTCCGGATCAAAACATATCGTCAAACACGTTTGATGGGTCCAAATAGTGGAAGGGAGTTTGATATGTGTTTAAGTTTGTGTTTTAAGCAGGTGGACAGATAAAGTTGGAAGCGAATATGAAGAAAAAGATGATGTAAGCGCACCTTTAAGGAGAATTTTCACGTACAAACCCTATATTTGTGTACACTGTCCTGTAAATACATGAAATCATTCTCAATGTGTCATTCAATACACATGTGCGAAACATACTATATCGGCAATTTTATCACGTCATTATTTATATAGCCAAATGCAACGAAGGACGTCATATATGGGTAACATTTTCTTCGTAGGTTTTCTTGCCGAGCGATAGCGAAGATATGATGCAGCGAACATAATGTTGCCCATGTCAGAATTTCATACCATTTATGGAATTTTGATTCTGGGAATTTAAAACAAGTCAAATGCTAAACAATCGTAAACTAAGTCAATAACCAATTGTCATTATCACCAACGATTCGTGGAAATAACATCACGGGAAACCGACAATTGACTAAAATCAAAGTCGATATGTGCATTATATTCAGTATTTCCGGAATATTATGTAAATAAACAATACTAAAATTTTAATGTTTGTATGCAACACGTTCCTGTATAAATGCATGAAATCATTTAGGAATGGTGTCCATAACTGTTTAGGCAATACGCATGTGCAAAGTGCTTTATATCGGTAATTATATTATTACGTTGTATATACATGTATTTCAATAAAGGACATCATATTAGAATATTCCATTTGCTATGGGACAAATAAAAGATCTATCAATTTTATATATATTTTGACTGTCATTTTTAATTGGTATTGGGAAACGGAGTATCAAGAGAAACCGACTTACCTGGTATATCTAGCAACTGGTGAATATCTAAGTACGATTTTTTAATACTATGGTTAGACCCTAATTGGTAATTGAAATTCACAGTTCTTAAACATGTAATTATTACTTAAACTAAGGTTCTCCTCCCTCTTGCATAGGTGACCTTAGCAGATTTTGACTATCATGATTAGGCCCTCTTGGTTTTCTTGCTGTCATGATTAGGCCCTCTTGGTGTTCTTGACTATCATGCTTAGGCCCTCTTGGTTTTCTTGCTGTCATAATTAGGCCCTCTTGGTGTTCTTGCTGTCATGCTTAGGCTCTCTTGGTGTTCTTGTTGTCATGATTAGGCCCTCTTGGTGTTCTTGTTGTCATGATTAGGCCCTCTTGATGTTCTTGTTGTCATGATTAGGCCCTCTTGATGTTCTTGTTGTCATGATTAGGCCCTCTTGGTGTTCTTGACTATCATGCTTAGGCCCTCTTGGTGTTCTTGTTGTCATGATTAGGCCCTCTTGGTTTTCTTGCTGTCATGATTAGGCCCTCTTGGTTTTCTTGCTGTCATGATTAGGCCCTCTTGGTGTTCTTGTTGTCATGTTTAGGCCCTCTTGGTGTTCTTGTTGTCATGATTAGGCCCTCTTGGTTTTCTTGCTGTCATGATTAGGCCCTCTTGGTTTTCTTGCTGTCATGATTAGGCCCTCTTGGTTTTCTTGCTGTCATGATTAGGCCCTCTTGGTTTTCTTGCTGTCATGATTAGGCCCTCTTGGTTTTCTTGCTGTCATGATTAGGCCCTCTTGGTTTTCTTGCTGTCATGATTAGGCCCTCTTGGTTTTCTTGCTGTCATGATTAGGCCCTCTTGGTTTTCTTGCTGTCATGATTAGGCCCTCTTGGTTTTCTTGCTGTCATGATTAGGCCCTCTTGGTTTTCTTGTTGTCATGATTAGGCCCTCTTGGTGTTCTTGACTATCATGCTTAGGCCCTCTTGGTGTTCTTGTTGTCATGATTAGGCCCTCTTGGTTTTCTTGCTGTCATGATTAGGCCCTCTTGGTTTTCTTGCTGTCATGATTAGGCCCTCTTGGTTTTCTTGCTGTCATGATTAGGCCCTCTTGGTTTTCTTGCTGTCATGATTAGGCCCTCTTGGTTTTCTTGCTGTCATGATTAGGCCCTCTTGGTTTTCTTGCTGTCATGATTAGGCCCTCTTGGTTTTCTTGCTGTTATTTTATTTTTTAAATATTTGGTTTTCCAATTATTTGGTTTTGCGCATTAAAGGACTGGGAGCTATCAGGGCCAAAATCGGCCCCACCTCAGATGTCGATAAAAAAAAATCCAAAATGTATTCACAATAAGTACTTTTCAGAAATAAATACAGTTAGTTAATATGTGTATCTAATTCCTCACAGCGGATCGACAAATTCATGTAATGAAAAGCAGTGAACGTCATTTTTTTCATTATACAGAACGTACGTATCATTGTATTATAATGCATATCTATAAAAAAAAATCAAAGCATAATAAAGCGCAATAAACAAAGCATAAATTTGACTTAATATGCAATGTGAATTGATTTCAGGAATAAAAACATGTTCCGAAGCTGTATTATGAAATTAAAGTGAACGAATAGTAATGTCGCAACGTCACCCATTTTCGACGGTCTCCTGTTTTCGACGGTTTGTTTCACTTGATAAAATCTCTCATTATTTTGATCGCTTCATTTGTCAGAGGTTATATTATGATGCTGAAATTGCATGAATGATCTCATGAAATCTGATCTGAAAATGTCATCTTTAAATGTAAGAACTACGTACCACATCTATTATTTCACGTTCAAATTGTAGTTTTTCGTAATTCATTTTTTCGTCACCTTAACAAAGCTTTAATCATTTAAAAAATATATCTCATACAGACCAATTTTGGATCCATCGTCTGCTATGACATTGATAATGTACATATTGAGGTCAATAGGGGCGGATCCAGGATTTCAAGTTAGGGGGCGCTGTTAAAAAAAATTGCGCCGGGCGGAGGGAGGTGCGAAAATTGTTGGGGTATTTCGTGTGAAAAATCACGATTTTACGCCAAAAAATCATATTTTTTCCAATTTTAGGGTAGGGTCTCGCACCGGGTGCGTCCTCCCCCCTGGATCCGCCCCTGGGACATCAATTCAGAAACTTATTAACATTGATCGTCGAAAACTGGTCGAAATTTTAGTATTAATCTTAAAGAAGTAATAGATAGATTTATTTGGACAATAGAACTTTGTCATATTTGAAATTTTTTTAAACACTTTTTTAACCGTACTTTATTCTTAACGACAACCAATGCGATGATATATTCCAGTACATTTTTACGGACAACCATCACAAATCAATAGAAAAAAAAATGCCAAGGTGCGGGTTGAGAGAAGTCCAATATTTAAAGATCGCTTTTTTTTATAATATGGAAATATTTTGGGAAATGGTGTGAAACAAAATGTTTAATGTGTAACGATTTTAGCTAGGACCCTGTGACAATTTTTTTTTTATATAAACTGATAACAAGCCTTGGAATCAGATATCCCATAGAAAGTGGTTGTCGATAGATAATTGTTTTACAATCAAGTATTTCATATATATTTATGATGAGAACAAGTTTACAACCATATGATTAATCGTGTAGGTAAAATGTGTGTCGCTGCCATGAGTCTATGTATGATTGTTTTGATTGTCACTAGAAAAAGAGGAGATGGTAGATATTATTTTGCTTTGTGACTAACCAACAACAACACTCCTAATAAACTGTTGCTATCAGAATCTGCTGAAAGTTGTCTTTTACGTGTAAGAAGTGTGTCCTTTACATCCCGCGCTAAGGTATGTAATGTATTAAATTCGTTCCTCATAGCTGTCTGGTGTCCCTTTCACATAAAATCGGCGTTTTCCTAGAGGAAACCATTTGTTATTTTATTTATGTCAAATTCGCAGCAATGTTAGGATTCTAATAATAATAGGATATTATACATTATTATACAGCTATAATTTTAATCCAATAAAAAACAATATGGTTGTGATCGTCTTCCGTAATTAGAATCGTCAAAATGAAATACAACCGAATTAATATCAAATGGTGACTTGTTTCAACCTCATTTAAAATATACCTTGACATTCTGTAATACTTGTACTCGTACCTCACGTTCACGATCTTTTATTACAACACTGTTTTACTCAAGTGTACATTTTGTTCCTGTTCTAGTTAAAGGACTTTATCAAACAGAATCATACAGTTTACATGTAATGCAGTTAATACGCATTTAATCCACAGAAGAATATTTCTATTGTGCATGCGAAATATTAATTGCAAACCCCATTGACTGGCTATTTGCTGCCTGTCTAGAATATTTTATTTTTTTCTCGATCGACAGTTCAGAAGCTAGAAAACAATATGATGAATAGTGTCTGTCAGTCATGCAAACAATAACTTATGCACATGATAGAACGCATTTTCAATGCACTACATACACAAACTTTTGATCCATCATTTGTCCATTGGAGGTTGATTTAAGAGAATGGAACTGATAGAAGTTAAAAGTTTAATTTGGGCGCAAAAGGGGAAACTTTATATAATTTATGAAAATGTGATGTGAATTCAGTGACCAACCATCCCAGTCTGTTGGCAAAAAAAAAAGGTATTGTTCTGATATGCCTAACGTTGTGTCTGCAAATTCCATCCAATGAACCCCAACAAAAAAACCTACTTTCAGCAAACCAATTATAAACAGTGATAATCATAAATTCCATCAATATCAATAAAACAATTATCTTTCATCTTAACTGAACTTGAACCGTCGTGATCGTATGGTAGTTGAATTTACAACTACCTGTGCAATCATTGCCTATCACCACTTAAGTTGTGAGTTTGAACCCCATTCATGGCGAGGTATACTCGATAAAACATTATGTGATAAAGTTTGTCAGTGACTTGCGACAGGTCTGTGGATTTCTCTGGGTACTTCAATTTCCGCCACAAAAGTAATAACTGAAATATTTTTGAAAGTGGTGTTAAACACCTAACCTCCAATGGACAAATGGATCAAACGTTTGTGTATGTAGTGCATAACATAAAACACCTTTGGGTCATAATGTGAGAGCTATCTGTTGGATTGTGCCCAAAAAATATCTACTCCTTTTGGATCAAACTATTTCAGTTTCTTCATTTTAGAAGTAGCATGATAGACCATTAAACCCGTTACCTACGTATCCCTGTAGTAATAACCATTTCAGTATCATGGAAGAAAATACATAATCAATAATTGGGGGCTTATGAAAAAAAGACTATTTTGGATGAAGTGGTGTTTATTTTATTTCAATCTTACATTTGTATATAACTGTTATGTGCCGACATACCATCGTTTTTTACGGCAAAGATTGCTTCTCAAATATCAAAACGTCATCTAAGCGCTTGGAATATTTGAACATTTTTCCGTCGTTTTTCAAGAAATTTAACACCTCGTGAAACCCAAAAAATACTTTAACAGTATTTGTGTTTTATTTATTTTAATAATCTGGTAAAATATTTTTCTGGTGCACGACTGCGGAGGTGCTTAATTTCTTCGAAAACCGTCCAAATATCGCGGGCAAAATTCCACGAAATACAGAAAACAAATAACGCTCATGACCTCACAATGACGTCAAATACGTATCGATTTTGTTGGAAACAAGTTTTAACATCAAAAGTATGATCTCGTCTATAATATTAAACAAATCAAATTTTAATCAAGTATGTTCTGAGATAATGATTCATTAAATATGGGGCCATATATGGCATTTATAGTCCCCAGTTCTTTTTATGGCATTGACGCCGGATTACATGCACTGAGTTTTTCTCTTGGTTTTAATGTACACAAACTGTATTTAAAATAAATACAATTATTTTCAGAAACATAAGTTATTTACTGATGAATTTCATTACTTGAAATGAATCATGAAATGTACAGATTGTGTATATAATGGTCTCATATATACAATCAGAAGAGTGGAAATATTGATTTTAAGGGTCTGGCTGGGGTTATAAATAAATTAATATTTAACAACCTCCACAATCCTCCACCAACAAAATATTTTGATATAATCATTAACCCTCTATACTCAAAACAACTGCTCAATTTGGTGTTGGTGGAAGACTGTGGAAGCATATAAAATAGCTAAAATGTACATTAAATATGTCGTTTATAGTCCATTTTTAGCATTATCCGTCTAATTATGATGTCATTATGACGTCATAACGCACCCAATTTCACAGAAAGTTATATTTTTTGAAAATTTGTTTATATAACAATTAAATTAGTAAATTGTTTTTATTCTATGTCAAACATTATTTTTTAATATAATGTGGGGCCAATTTTGCACCTTAACGCCTCTCCCTCTTTGATATCTACATTTTCACTAGCTAAATTGAAACACCAAAAATCAATCAATCAATCTATTTGCTATAAAATTACACTCTGATTTTGTACAATGTTCAAATATCTACAAATAATGAGAATATTATACTCAAATCCGTTGCCCTTACCATTACTCTTGCTAGGCCTGGTACCATTTTACTTGTCATAAGGGAGATAACTCATATAGAAAGAAATAAAAACGTATAATTTTAGAATCAAAGCGGGAATGTGAAAAAAAAACATATATTGACGAAGTGGAGTTCTATAGAGAAGTGGAGTTCTATAGAGAAGTGGAATTCTATAGAGAAGTGGAATTCCATAGAGAAGTGGAGTTCTATAGAGAAGTGGAATTCTATAGAGAAGTGGAGTTCTATAGAGAAGTGGATTTCTATAGAGAAGTTGAATTCTATAGAGAAGTGGAGTTCTATAGAGAAGTGGAGTTATATAGAGAAGTGGATTTCTATAGAGAAGTGGAATTCTATAGAGAACAGTGGAGTTCTATAGAGAAATGGAGTTCTATAGAGAAGTGGAGTTATATAGAGAAGTGGAGTTCTCTAGAGAAGTGGAATTCTATAGAGAAGTGGAGTTCTAGAGAGAAGTGGAATTCTATAGCGAAGTGGAGTTCTATAGAGAAGTGAAGTTCTATAGAGAAGTGGAGTTATTTTGCCGCCCAGATGATATTTTAATCAAGTTTGTCAGTGACTTGCGGCAGGTCGGTGGATTTCTCCAGGTACTCCGGTTTCCTCCACCAACAAAACTGACTGTCACGATATAACTGTAATTTTGCTGAAAGTGACATTAAACAATATAACCTTTTAATAAAGGGAACTGCTTAATAGAGGTGACCACATTGGCAGGTTTAGCTGTACTTCACATGTTTAAAGTTTCCACATACGGGTTAAAATTAAAAACTGTATGAAAAAACACACACAAAGATGACTTCATATTTCATTTCTCAAATCATTTTAAGTGATAGCACCGATAAATACTTCCCGTGTATTAGTAATTCATCATATGTTTTGAATTATAAGTAATATTTCCGAAATAACTCAAGAGTTATTAAAGTTATATTTATATCCATATAACATTTAAGTATGGCAATTAGAAATTTATTTTAATAGTATTTCAAATGATTTAATATCTAAATTAAAATTTAATATACAGTAAAACATGCTCACGTGGTCACTTCTATTAAGCAGTCATCTGTTTTAAAAGGTGATCCTTTTTCTTGTCCCGTCATAGAAAATTTCATATGAATTGCACCTCTTTTAAGAGATCGCATGTCTTAAAATACAACTTTTTCTTTGTCCTAAAGGCGTCCTCTTAATACAGGTTTAACTGTTATATATATTTTTAAATACATGTAAATTATCTGTGATATCTTATTTAATTAGGGGCCATCGTGGTCGTGATAGTATTGTAGTTGGATATACAACTACCTATGCAATCAGTACCTATCACCACTAAAGTTGTGAGTTTGAATCCCGCCCAGGCCAGGTGTACTCGATACAACATTGTGTGATAATGTTTGTCAGTGACTTGTGGCAGGTCGGTGGTTTTCTCCGGGTACTCCGGTTTCCTTCACCAATAAAACACATAGCCACGATATAACTGAAATATTGTTGAAGGTGGCGTTAAACACCATAACCCTTATTTGATTATATAATATTTTATATATGTGGTGTATCATTTACTTGACTTTGTAAGCAAATCGGTCCAATATGTCATATATAATGAACCGTGATCGGTTCAATATAATGTTAACGTCCAGATTTCAAACCGAGTTGTTCCATAAACGAAAAGTTATTCAGAGTATGGGTAGTCCAATTTAATGTTCACCAGAGTTTGTTTCGGATTTTTTCTATCATATTAAAGTAAGGTCTGTTGAGTGGATGGACGTACAAGCCCGCCCGGGGCACCACATGCCCCCACACTTCAAAAAGTGTGAGGGTTTTGACCCACTCTCCATTTGGGGAGGGGGATATTTACAGAAAGCTGAATTTTCAGCATGGAAGTTTAAAAAATTTCAAAATGTAGATCAATAAGGGTATATTTAAAGCCAAATTACCTTTTTTGTTTGTCAGATTTGAAAGCTTACCGCGCCAGTTTTCCGTCCTCTCTTGATTTTTCCCCCACCCACACTTTCCAGTCCACTTACAACGTGTTTCCCCCCAATCTTTTCCATTATTTCCAGGAAAATTTAACAAATCATAGACCAGTGTCCAGGTGTTCATTTTAATGAAATTAAACAACAATATTTGAACTTCAGTCAATTACAAATTAAAATACGATTATTATTCTTGTTTTGTGTAATAGCATCGGCTTTTTTTCTTCTTTATTTTTTGGTGATCTATTTTATATTGAATATCATGTGATATTGGAGAATGGTTTGTCCTCGTTTTTATTAAATTTTGTTATGTGGTTTTGTTTTAGATTTTTGTGTTTTCCTATTATGTTTCTTTACCATCTGAGTTCCGTGTTATGATATCCGTTATGATTTCCGCATAAAAACGATGTTTGTCTTTACCTCCAGTTGTTTGTAAGGTGGCTTATGTCTTAGTACGTTATTTGTGTTTGTTTGTGTATTGTGGCGTCCAATACATATTGTGTTGTGTTTTTGTTTTGTTTTCCTTCGTCTTGTGCTATGTTGCCAGTTTCTCTGGATTGTCCATTTTTGATTGCCCCCTTCGGTATTCTCTTACGTTTATTTGGTCATTTGTATAATTTTATTATGTACTGGTGACGTTTCAGAGGGCTCAATCAACAGAACTGTCAGGTACGAACCCCCCCCCCCCCTCCTTTTCAGTCTGTGGTATTTGGCATGTGATCATAAGGTAAACAACGTATCACTCGGCTACGTCTCTATCACAGGAGACATGGTCATACATGTAGCAGAAATACATACATGTGTGCATTAAAAGCACTGTGCTAAATAACGGAAGACAAACGGTATATTTTACCAGGAAATTCGCTATATATTATGTCCTGCTTGTTATAAAGAGACATTCTAGTATCGCCTTTTTTTTCTTGTTTTCCTCACCTTTCCTGTTTTTGCCCTCCCCTCATTTATTTTTATTGTCCTCCCCCTCCTTTATTTTTCTTGTCCTCCCCTCTTTTCCTTTTCTTGCCCTCCTCTCCTTTCCTTATCGTGTCCTCCCCTCCTTTCTTGTTTTTGCCACCCCTAAATTCTTTTTCTTGTCATCCCATTCTTTTTTTTTTCTTGTCCTTCCTACTCTCCTGTCCTTTTCTTGTCCTCACATCCTTTACTGTTATTGTCCTCCCCTCCTTTCCTTTTCTTGCGTAGGGCCAGGGTGGCTCAATGAGTAAGGTGGTTGGATTAACTAACAACTCATACAAGCCTATCACCAACACGGCGTGGGTTCGCGCCCGGCTTTGTAAATTACAAAAAGGAAGCACTCGACTCGCAGCCGCAAGTGAAAAAGTTTACCAGTTGCTTGCCCATGGTCGGTGGTTCTCTCCGGATACTCCGGCTTCCTCCACCACTAAAACTGGTCGCCATGATATAGCTGAAATATTGCTGAAATGGCGTTAAACACAATAAATCAAATCAAATCAAAGCCTTTCCTTATTTTGTCCTCCCATCTTTTCCCTTTCTTGTCATCCCCTCTTTTCCTTTTCTTGCTCTCTCCTTTCCTTTTCTTGCCCTCCCCTCCTTTCCTTTTCTTCTCCTCCCCTCTTTCCCTTTTCTTGGCCTCTCCTCCATTCCGACTCCTAGGAATGTCCGCTGAATGAATTGAATGCACAACTCTCTCTTAGGACGGGACGGGAATGAGTGTTCCGTGTTTGCGGAATGGCATATTCCTTACAAGAACAAAACATTGCATAATATCTTAACGTGTAGTAGCTTGTGGATGGTGCCTATAAGCATATCCAAAACGCCATCTTTTCAGAAACAACGATTAATTGTAATAATCTCCATGGAAACCATAAAATATAGAAATATATAACATAGCTTCTCCACTGTCGGGTACACCTCACCCCTCCCCCCAACGGGTCAATCGATAGCTATGCGAAACGAATTAAACACAATTCGCCCCTAGGCATAAGATAAGGGCAGTACGAATATGAATGTTATGTGTATTTAGAATAATATACATTTCTTGAATATACAATAAAAACAACTTGCAGTAGCTCCTCATAAAACCATTAGTTTGGGAGTACTACTAGTCGCTGATGTCCCGTTCCAATGCACAAAATTTCAGATTTCCTTTTTTTTTTCATGTGACAGTCTTATTAACACCCTCCTATTGGCCAATTTCTTCCAGTCGTGTTACGATATATAATAGGAAACCTTCCGCACCGAAACATAGTGCGTTTTTAATAAACCACAAACAAATATAAATAGAACCAATAATCGATGATAATATTATTGTACATGTACTATTAAAATATGTAGGTTTGGTATGGCTTGTGGTGTTTAACGCCACTTTCAACAATATTTCAGTCATATCGTGGCGGTCAGTTTTATTGGTGGAGGAAACCGGAGTACCCGGAGAAAACCACCGACATGTCACAAGTCACTGATAAATATTATTAAATAACGTTGTATCGAGTACACTTCGCCTCAGCGACGTTTGAACTCACAATGTTAGTGGTGATTAGGCACCAATTGCATAGGTAGTTATAAATCCAACTTCCATACGATCACGACCACCCCTTAAAATGAAGCTCTCCGTGTACAAAAAAATAGAAACATCCATTTTCAACCTTGGAACCTCTTTTTTGGAAACAGGTAAGTATACAATACCCGATATAAACACCAGCTTTTATTCCGAACCAAAGTCATTGTGTTCAACATTCAGAATAAACTTAACTTATCGCATGGAAACCATTCAGTCTACAGACGGACGACGACTCGACAGCGCCATAATACGACCGCAATTTGTATGGGGTCGTATAAAAATCCAACTAAGCGTGTTGGTTTAGTACAAAGCGGACACCATCTCATCATGTCATTGAAATGTAACTTGTTCTCTCCGTGATAGAGTAAATAAATTACTCACTTGGCGTTAAACAACAATTACTCAATCACTCACACATTACTTTGATCATTTGTAAGAATAAAACAACACCGTTAATCTAAAGATAGTTTTTTATTATATGTAAAAATACGCAGTAACTACGTGTATATTTAGTAAATAAACAATCATGCTTAAACATAATAAATTTTAGCCCATACTTTCTTTGTCTTTTGTTATTGAATATTTCCCATATACCACATATATTGTAATTGAAGGAAATGCTTTTGAGCTGATACTCATTCAATCAAATCTGGCTTAGACTGCCTAAATTAGTAATAATTGGTAATCATGACACTCGACAAAGAAAGTATGGGCTAAATTGATTATACAATACTTGGTTATTAGTATATGAAAACGAATATGCATCTCGGCTTCGCCTCAAGGCATTCTTTTTCATATACTATGAGCAGGTATTGAATAACATACAGAATACGTATACATTGAACACACACACATATATATATGTATATATACACAAAACTTAACTACATGTATACAAAATAAGAATAATAGCTACAACAGGATAAAGTTCAAGATTTAGAACAACCTTTTTCATTTCTTAATGGCATGTTTGGGGGGGGTTTTGCAATATTGATTGGGGTTAGGCGTTATGATGCTAAACACTACCTTTAACAATATATCGTGACGGTGGGTTTTATTGGTATACGTAGGACACCGGAATAACCAGAGAAAACCACCAACCTGCCGCACCTCACAAACAAACTTGATCACATAATGTTGTATCGGATACACCTCCCCATGAGCGGGATTAGAACTCACAACTTTAGTGGTAATAGGCACTGATTGCATATATAGGTAGTTGTAAATCCAACTACTATACGATCACGACCACGGCGGCCCCTGATATCTAATTACAAAACGTAGTGTGAACTACACGTTTCTGGAATAACCTTCATGGGGTAAGTGTGTGGTTTTTTTTCTTAAATTTGTAAATTATTTTGTTGTCAACTTTAGAAGGACGAGTACGTCGGGATAAAATGTTATCCGGGAACAGGAAGTGTCAACTTTAGAAGGACGAGTAAGTCGGGATAAAATGTTATTCGGGAACAGGAAGTGTCGAACTTCACAACGAGTCTACATAAAATATTTTATAAAAAATAATAAAAAAATATATATACCTAGTCAACATTTTGAGAAAACAAAAAACATAATATGAGGTATAATAAAATTGTGCATTGAACACGCTATATAGAAACATATAATATTATTGGCAAGCTTCGCTTTATGTTTCAACCGTAAAGCTGGGTGTATAAACCACACTGGTTTCTGGAACATATTAACGGTAAACGTCCCAATTCACAAAGTTGGTGTGTGGTCTGGTCAATGGACATGACACGTGTCATGTAAAATTCTTTTAAATATTTTTTTTCCAAAATAATTGAAAGTGTGAAGAATATAATGCTTTAATTTGTCAGATCATTCATGAAAACAAATGGGAGAGTGGAATTCTGATTTTTATTGACGATCAAATACAAAGAAACGCGAAAAATGATATATCCATGCCTTCACAAGACGAAAGTTCTTGCAAATATAGATATTCAAGAACAGTATCTGATAGATAATGTTGAAAAACAAAGTGTTTTTTATTCTTGTCTCGTTTGTGTTTCTTAATAGCCTTATCTAAACGTGTATCCGTTTTATTTGACAATTTGGAGGTGGAACACAACTATTGCCCTATTTGCACGAGTCTTTTATGATCAAGTTCGACATAAACGACGCCATGTGTGATGAGCATTCATCCAAGCGTTTATTAGATTTTTTTGGGTCCAACTACAGCTCAATAGTTCTTGCTTCGTAATTGAAGTAAAAATTTAAAATCGTGTTACAACAACAAAAAATATATTGTTTCCAGGTGAAAAAATTGCAAAATGTATGCTTGAAGTTACTTTGTTTTGATTTTTACCGTAGAGTCAGTAGGGACACTAAAACGAACGTACGAGACAGTATATAATACAAGATGGCCGTCGAATATATTGCAAGATGGCCGTCGGTAATTATTCAAATTCATAAAACTAGGACAAACTACCGCTATCAGATAACAAGGACAAAGTACGGAGAGTTTCTCAAAACAAAACGTAACATAGACCCGACAATTTAGGCACATTGTACAGGCAGTATCACAATGCTAAAAACATTGATTAGACAAATTTGCATTGGTTTTACTTACCTAGTAATATTTTAATAATACAGTCAAACCTGGCTATATGGACACCTCTATTCAGTAGTCACCTGTCATAAAAGGTCACCTTGTTTTTGTCCTGTCATAGAAAATATCACATGAAATTAACCTCTTTTAAGAGGTCATCTCTCTTATAAGGCCGCTTTTTCATTGTCCCAATGGTGACCTCTTAATACAGGTTTGACTGTATATACACTAACAAATAAGATAAAAGAAAATATCATGAGAACGATTACTACGCGTATTTTAGCGTATCTTACTCGTGATTTTGGAACAAAGAAAAACACAGGATTATCTTGTGACGAAATCACACTGATTATTATGAGAAATAGTCATTTGCATAATGCATTTGAAAACTGCATGGAACAATTGCATCATTTGACATGATACATGAAAATGGGGAAGGGTTAATGTAATTTAAATTTTTTTTATTAATAAATAAATAAATAAATAAATAAGGAAAGGTCAAAGTTCATAACAAATTGAACAACAACAAGAAAATATTCTAATAGGGAATTGATTGAATACATTCGACATTTTCCTGGGAAACTGTTCGAAAATTAATTCCCGTTGTTAGAATTATACACAATAAGCAGTAAAATATGTGAGGTAATCTAATCCACTTATTCTCCCCTCCCCATTTTTTTCTCTCTCTCAGATTTTCCACTCTCGAGACTTCCCCCATAAAAAACCGATTTGATAGCAAACTAGGCATTGTTTATATTAAGATGAAAGAGTTAGTTAGAACGCATTGAGATAATAATAAATATCCCAGCAATGATATAAGACACTCCTCCAGCAGTTGTCAAGCCATATGCCCAATCTAAGCCATCTTTCTTGGATCCATAGATTATTATTGCAATTAAAATGACACCACCTGAAACGAAATAAATATTAAAAAATAAAAGTATGTATGGCTCCTCCTACAAAGCATGATACGCCCGAAACCGCCTCTGTGATTAAATGGTTATCATGATCGTCTCGAGTGCGACAATGAAATAAATATTATAAAATAAGAGTACAATCAAACCTGTATTAAGAGGTCACCTTTGGGGCAGAGAAAAAGTGGTCTTTTAAGACGGGTAAAAGAGGTTCAGTTTATATGAAATTTTCTATGACAGGACGAGAAAAATGTGACCTTTCAATACAGGTGACTGCTAAATAGAGGTGATCTCATGGACAGGTTTGACTGTATATATAGCTCCTCCTACAGAGCATGATACGCCCGAGACCGCCTCTGTTATTAATTGGTTAGCGTAATCGTCTCGAGTGCGATTGTTAAATAAATATCACAAATTAAAGTAAATATGGCCCATCCTACAGAGCATGATACGCCCAAAACTGCCTCTGTGATTAAATGGTTAGCGTGATCGTCTCGAGTGCGACAATAAACTAAATATTACAAAATAAAAGTAAATATGGCTCATCCTACAGAGCATGATACGCTCGAAGCCGTATCTATGAATTAATGGTTAGTGATTTTGCTCTGCTTATCTGGTAAACACACATCATGAAGGAATAAGGATAAAGACTTGTTGGTTCTGAATCACGATAATGTATCAGAGTGGAGCGACTGGTCTACCCACAGACTGCTGTTTCATTGAGCTAGCACTATAAAAATTAAACCCAAGACTGTTGGTCTAACAGAAAGTCAAAATTGAAATAAACTTGAAATAAAATTCTAATCAAAAAATCTCTTTCTACGAGATTCTCGGCGGAAGAGCGGCGTAAGTAAAATGAACGGAACAGCCATAAGTCAAAGAGAGATAACTCCAGCCAAATAATAAAAAAAAACTTTAAAAAGTACTTGAAAAAAAATAATACATTCCCTTCTCACGCCTCCCTCATAAAATTATAGGACTTCGTCCTTCAAACAGGTTGTGTCTGTCTCATATTATCAGATCAACTGTAATACAATGTTAACAATTTGTATATCGTCCTAATTGTTTTCTTAATATTCCCATCCCATGTTACATTTTCATAAAACAAATGAGTTTATTGGTATTTTTTTTTGGGGGGGGGGTATCTACGTATAATTCCGTATGTTTTACATGATTGACCGTAGGTTAAATAACTGTCACTTTTAACTCGTTTTATGCGTACATGTTTTTTTTCTTTCTTTTTTGTCGCCAGTGCTGTCGTACTTTCCCGTGTTTTTCGTGGTCACGGGTCGATGTGTTTGACAAGGGTAGTCTTGATCGGTAATTACAAAAAACAATTCTTCTCACACTTTCTCTTTTCGTTAGTGCAATAAAATGTTTGACATGAAGTCATAATGATTTTGTAAATATCAAAAGATAAATATACGACGTTATTTTACGATTTACATAATTTTTAATGATAAAATTGCAACTGATCAATGCTGATATAATAGACGATACCGACACCGTAATGTCACGGCTCTTTCGGAAGATCTTTAATTGCAGGTATAATCCGAGAATGGAGTATGCCTTTTGTCTCCCCACATTGAAGAGTTCTGAAAAATGGTGATCCCCATTATTTGGTGCTACATGCAACTTCAATGACCAAATTCGACCTTACGGTATACTATTTTTAGCATTCATTAACACAGATGTCTTTTATTTACTGTCATTTAAATTTTCACGCTAACTTGTTAAGACCATGGCGTTCTCCTTTAAGTCCCAACAGTGGCCGGTAACAAATGGCGTTCGAAAAGGCACAAAACACCTGTAGGCTATACGGTCTTTGGGGTATTATCGAATACTGCTCGTTTGCTAGCGACCCCTGCTTTACGTTCCAACCCGAGGTGTGGAAATAGGACATATTTTCTTTGTTATGGGGGGATCAATACAACCCCTCCGAAATGGATTTTCGCTATTTTTGTACCGAACGGAAATGGGTACATCGCGTATGGAGAGTCACACACTCCCTATACGCAAGGCAACGTCTTGTTAGGAATGGTCATTGTTTTCCCGTTGCACGGTAAAATTTCCGATCCTATCTAGATCTCCTATTTATGCCTATCTTAACTTCCGGTCATCGCGACCAAAGGTCCATCCAAGTCCCGGTGTTTGTCCTCGTCATGATAGACTGACGAATTCTGTCCCTTTGCTCATTCGCTACTCTCATTCGCTCAAGGGTTGATAACTCAACTTGAGACCGATTAATCAGTCTATCATCATGAATATACCTAATATAATGCTCTTTTGAAGATAAACTATCTGTCATTTTACCACATGCAAAAATGGGGGAGCAAATAACCGTGGTTGGAAAACATTTTCCTTGGAACAGGTCACCAATGACCTCTCTAAAACAAATTTTACTCTTTATGAGTTGATAAAATTGGGGGGTGGGTGATATGATCGTGGTATTATCCATACACGAGTTACTTATTTACATACCACCCTAAACATGCTAAAGGCCAGGTTGTACCCAGCAGCAGCTGGGAATATAGCTTTAATTTCTCTACCTCAGAGTTTGAATCCTGCACATGCGAGGTGTGCTCGATACATCATTATGTGATAAAAGTTTGTCAGTGACTTGTGACAGGTCGGTCGTTTTCTCCGGGTACTCCAGTTTCCTCCACCAATAAAACTGACAACCACGATATAGTTGAAATTTTGTTGAAAGTGGCGTTAAACACCACAAAACCAAACCAATCAAATCTACCTCAGGGTTCCCACGAGGGCCCATTAAGCACATTACAATACACTACTGTAAGAGGTAATTAAATCCTGACAACAACATAAGAATTTGTGATCACAAGGTAAATGGTGACACATAGATCTACAACTGACTCATAAGGAACATAGACCTTATAATATATACATTTTGTATATGATAATTATAAATATGATATATATACTTGTGATTTTTAAGTGTGTGTAACTATTTAAAGCATTTTCGTGAAGAATTTTTTTTTTCTGAATCTCTAATCAGGAAGTGCTCGTCATAGTAGTTATTTATATCCCTAAAATGTTGAAATCCTACATATATTCTCATATCATCTGCAATAGGTCACTAAGGTCTTGATTGTTCAACAGACCCAATTTAAGAATTTCATTTTCTCAGAAAGTAAAATTGTCTGCTCTTGTCTGCAGAACAGTGGGAATGGGTTTTTTTCTGTATGACTACATTAATTGGTAAACCCCGTTTCATAAATCAATGTATACTTACAAATGGGGCTTGCAATTTTGTTTATATATAGTAGTATCATTGTATGGGGTTAGGGTTATGGTGTTTAACGCCACTTTCAACAATATTTTAGTTATACATGTATGTTGTAGTCAGTTTTATTGGATAAGGAAACTGGAGTACCCGGAGAAAACCACCGACCTGCCGTAGGTCACTGACAAACTTTATCACAAAATGTTGTATCGAGGACATCTTGCCATGCATGGGATTCCCACTTTAGTGGTGATAGGCACTAATTGCATAGATAGTTATAAATCCAACTACCATACGATCACGGCCACGACGTCTCTGTTAGTAAGAAGTCCCTATACAGGGGCGGATCCAGGGAGGGGGCGCACCCTTAGCGCCCCCCCCCCCCCCTAAAATTGGAAAAAATATTATTTTTTGGCATAAATCTCGTGATTTTTCACACGAAATACCCCAAACATTTTCACGCCTCCCTCAGCTCGGCGCAATTTTTTTAAGTGCGTCCCCCCCCCCCCCCCCCCCCCCCCCCTCCCTAACTTGAAATCCCGGATCCACCCCTGCTATACCATACATATATAAAAATTCAACAACAAAAAAGAAAAAGAAATTCTCAAGCCACTTTGACATATTACTATAACCTTACCCGTAGCTAAGCACAAGATAACATTCAAAATGGCGATGCACTTGCTGCCGGAACATCTACCAACGCATATATAGAGAGCCACAAATACGATGACTGCTATGGATCCGATTACGCCAAGGCATTCGAACGTCCTCACGGCTTGAAACCAGTTGTCAACTGAAAAATAGTTATGTATATATAAGATTTGCATTTATACACCCGTGTGGGTCAAGCCAACACAATACAAGAAATATACGAGCTAATAGAGTTAGGATTATGGTGTTTAACGCCACTTTCAACAATATTGTAATTATATCGTGGCGGTCAGTTTTTTTGGTGGAGGAAACCGGAGGACCCGGGGAAAATCACCGACCTGTCTCAAGCGACTGACAAATTTTATCACATAATGTTGTATCGAGTACACCTCGCCTGAGTGAATGAGATTCGAACTCACAACGTTAGTGGTTATAGGCACTTATTGCATACAAGCAAATAAAAGCTGCATAACGAGATTAAATTAAGGTTTTAAAATGAATTTTTATTTTTGTGAAGTTGATTCTACAGTACACTGACTGTGGCTAGGGTGAACATGATCGTAAATGTTTGTTTGCTTTTTTGTTTGATGTTGTGTAACGCCACTTTCAACAATATTTCAGTTATATCGTGGCGATCAGTTTTATTGGTGAAGGAAATCGGAGTACCCGGAGAAAACCACCAACCTGTCGCCAGTCACTGTCAAACTTTATCACAAAATGTTGTACACCTCGCCCTGAATGAGATTGATTCGAACTCACAACAGCAGTGCTGATAGGCACTGATTGCATAGGTAGTTGTAAATTCAACTACCATACGATCACGGCCACGACGGCCCCTCGTAAATGTTAAATTGTCGTCAATAAAATATCTTCTTACACGATTTAAAAAAAAGGACATGTCTAGAAAATATTTTTCTAAGTGACCAACCATTTTCTTATCGGGTGGGTGAGGTGGTAAAAGGGGTGGGAGTTCTTGTTCCGACACACTTTTTTTTCTAAATTTAAAAAGGACATTTAGAAAACATGGGGATAATACAGCATTTATTGAATTTATTTTGCCCAGAACCCCCCCCCCCTTTTTTCCCCCACCTTTTTCTATAAGAAATTGGTTTGTTGCCTAAATTGTAAATGAAATTTTTAACGCAATCTATCTATACATATATATCTAATATAAGGGTCGTTTAACAATATCCTGCTGTAAAAATAACCACAAATAGTTTCTCAATGAAAAATGTTCGCTCACGCCCATAATTTTATGCGAAACCAGTTATTACTAAACGCCTGTTTTTATAAAGTTATCAATCAAAGGCATTCGATCACTGAGGTTACTTAAGGGTTGTTAACGTGTTCAACAAGAAGATCACTATAATCATGTTAGTATTTGTTTGTTTGATGGTGTTTAACGCCACTTTCAACAATATTTCAGTTACATCGTGGCGGTCAGTTTTATTGGTGGAGGAAACCGGAGTATCCAGAGAAAACCACCGACCTGTCGCAAGTCACTGACAAACTTTATCACATAATGTTGTACACCTCACCCTGATCGAGATTCGAACTCACAATGTTAGTGGTGATAGGCACTGATTGCATAGGTAGTTGTAAATCCAACTACCATACGATCACGGCCACGACGGACCCAAATCATGTTAGTAATATCAGTTCTCACGATGAGCACCGGTCCTCCTGCCCAAGACCATCATAAATTTGTTCGGACCAAAAAGTAATTTTTTTCAGTTTTTATTTAGAACTACATGTATACATATAAAGATAAATTCAAGAATTTGATTCGGAACAGTAAATTCAAATGTTCATTTCGAGGACTGTAGTATATGATTGCTTGACTGCTTTTATAAAACTCGAGTGAAGCACATGTACTCGGGGACAAATATACAAATCGGAGGGAGATTTTATTACGCGTCAGTTTGGTACAGAAAGGGTCATTTCGTGATAATTTATATCAGATTATCGCATAATTAAATTGAAAATAATAGCTGATGGATACGATAGTGTTTTCGAAGTATTGGAAAAGAGGTGTGGCTATCCTGTCCCCGAGTACCTGTGTAGTGAAAAGCAGTACACGTAACGAGAACAGACATTATAGGTAAAACGGTGGTACTGGAATGGGGCTTTGCTTCATTTCCCAAAAGTAAAGTTGATGATTGATTGATTGATTGATTGATTGATTGATTGATTGATTGATTGATTGATTGATTGATTGATTGATTGATTGATTGATTGATTGATTGATTGATTGATTGATTGATTGATTGATTGATTGATTGATTGACTTGGTGTTTAACACCAACTTTGCTCAGTGTTTCAGCTATATCGTGGAGTTAACAATTTCTAAAATTAGTTTCCTTAACTACAAGACCCTTAGAAATCAAACCTATTTGTGTATAAAACAATCGGTTTATATGTGCAAATGCAAGAAAGCTAGAGATCATGGATCGAGTTATAAGACTTTTTTTTTGCAACGACCGCTCCTAACCTATTTATAAATGCAAAGGGCGTGACATTTTCTAAAAAATACCTACTACACTACAAATCAAACACATCATTTAATAACCCCGCCACATATGTGTGTCTGTCCCAAGCCAAGACCTGGATTTCCAACCACAGGCACTTGTTTCATTCAAAAAATTATGCTCCCTCCTCTTCCTTACTTCAAGGTAAATATCTGCCCTTTTCCCCTTCCCCACATGGCCTCAATATATTTCGCTTATTTGTGATCCTTTCGCTGACCCAATTATATCGTTACACACCCGAGATATTTCTCTTTCCGACTGCCACATTTAAATATACCTACCGGGCCCCCCTCAGACGAATTGGACAAGAATATTCAGCGAACGTCACTTGGTCTACTTTTCAGTCATTGAAACGGATACAGCCACTTCCGGTTTGCGCTGGATTTTTCATATGCATTCGGAATTCTCTAGACCGGCCATGTGTAACAATGCCATCATGATCATCTCCTCTCAAATGTAAAGCAAGCCTTTAAAATACAGATAATTGTTCCAATGCAGATTATAAAAATATGTTCAACTCCAAATTACTGACATTTTATTTTTAAAGCACCTTTTTTTATATTTTCTAAATCAATTTAGACCGAACCGGAAGTGGCTGTATCCGTTTCAATGACTGAAAAGTATATCAAGCGACGTTCGCTGAATATTCTTGTCCAATTCGTCTGAGGGGGGCCCGGTAGATATATTTAAATGTGGCAGTCGAAAAGAGAAATATCTCGGGAATGTAACGATATAATTGGGTCAGCGAAAGGATCACAAATAAGCGAAAAATATTGAGGCGAAGTGGGGAAGGGGAAAAGGGCAGATATTTACCTTGAAGTAAGGAAGAGGAGGAGGCATATATGTTTTGAATGAAACAAGTGCCTGTGTTTCCAACGTCATATGTCATTGTCTTTTTTATTTATCTGTTTATGCTTACGAGTTGGGGTCAGAGATGATTGTTAGTTTTGTTGATAGTGGTGGAATTGTTGACCATCACTGTTGAAACTTTCTTTTCATGAAATATTAATTAAATATATTCTAATTTTGAGGAGCATATATGATTCCCATAACCTTTTGTAGATCGAAGAACGCACAGCAGTTACTACATTTTGACTAGGTTATTGTTTCTAAACATCATTAATTATTCTCACAACATCAATATGAGAGGGGTTAGGTGTTTAACGCCACTTTCAACAATATTTCAGTTATATCGTAGCGGTCAGTTTTTTTAATAGAAAAATGATAAACACCAGGTTTTGGTACGGCATCGGCCATTTTCTAATTCAGAGAGGCGGATAATAGTTTGTCTCCTGTCTCACCAAATAAAAAATATCATTTCAATACCTCCGCTGTTTCCCCATATGCCATTATCTTTAATGTAGAGAAACTACACTCATGAGACGAAAATGGTCAGCTTGACATTAATTTTCACCTTTTGACCCCTGTTTATAAAAGGGATACGATTGGTTAAATTAAAAACAAACACACTAGAGACTCTGATCAACTGACACGTTTCCCCTAAAACGACCCCATGTATAAATTGCAATCGTAACTACTCGGCCATTCTCACTACCCTGCAAATAACCTCGTACGTACATAGTAGAAATTCTTCTTAAATTGTTTGCCGGAAGTTAAGTTAAGTTAAGCCGCACAAAAATATAGTCCACGAAAATCCAATATGGAAGACATACTAAGTAAAATCTAATCATGCAAAACTAATTAAAACTTTAATTGAAATATAGAAAATTGCTTAAAATATAACTTTATCAAACTTTCATGTAACTGACATGTGAAAAGTAGTGCGATTTATACGCCTAATGCATACGAGGTTATTTGCAGGGTAGCGAGAATGGCCGAGTAGTTACGATTGGTATAAATTTCATCTGCCCTACTTTAATAACCCAGCGACCTTGTTAAACAATGCTCCACACGAGATATGAAGCGCAGACAGAATTCCAGAGTCATAGTATTAAGTATTCATAAACACTCATCCATTTCTCGCTGTAACTAGATAAACACAGCTCTAATCAACATCACCGGGAGAGAAATTTACTTTAATTATACGGCAAACTTTCGCTTTGCGATTGTTATTATTGTAAGCACGTGTGCAATTGTTTCATGAATAATTGTGTCTTATTTACGTTATTTGTGTTTGTTTGCGTATAGTGGTGTTCAACACATATGGTGTTGGGTTTTTGTTTTGTTTGTATTCGTCTTGTGTATCCCATGTTGTCAGTTTAATTGTTTTATGTCACTTTTACTGATCTTTAATTGTCAATGGGAGGCAACTTGAAATTTTATACATTTGTATTGTATGGGAGATAACTCTGTCTTTCCTCAGCTGTTATGTTATCAAATATTGTGTATTATGTTATCAAATATTGTGTACTTAAAGTTTGGATTTTTAGATCAATAAAAATTATTTGATTGATTTATTTGATTTGGATTGTCCATTTTGGATTGCCCTTTCGGTATTCTTTAACGTTTATTTGGTGTGCCCAACATTGCCATATTTACTGCATTTTATTTTACCAACAAATGTATAATTTTAAAAATCGCCACACGGTATACCAGTAGTTGAAATATTGCTGTGGCATCCGTCTCGTTTTGTAAATTTATAATAGTTTACCTTCAGTAAATGTATGATTCTACGAAAATGTCATTCACGATTTGACTTTACTTGGACTCAGAGTCAAATGCCATCCTCTGTAAAAACCTGCAGTGTCACTGTTGTTGTTAAGTGTACTTGAACAGCAGAGAATTGATAATTCCTGTGCGGGGCCCCTTAAGGACAGGGTCCAATTGGGAGCTTGGATTGCATGTCAAATTCGTATTACCAGTCAAATTTCCCTCACACTGAATTTCAACAGGGAACCAGAAGTCTAATTTTGTGGCAAAACCGTAATAATCTAAAAATGTGTGCTACCCAACGGTACTACCTGTACTAGACCACTTATAACGTGCAAAACCTACTTCCTGTATAGATACAGTAATTTCAATCTGATTAAAACCAGATCTATCACTTGCTCTCCTTTACTGATCTTGTCGCGTTCATCGTTTCGCAATCGCCATTTTCACTGAATGATACATTGGGCCAATCGTAACTACTCGGCCATTCTCGCTACCCTACAATTAACCTCGTACGTACATAGTAGAAATTCTTCTTAAATTGTTTGCCGGAAGTTAAGTTAAGTTAAGCCGCACAAAAATATAGCCCACGAAAATCCAATATGGAAGACATACTAAGTAAAATCTAATCATGCAAAACTAATTAAAACTTTAATTGAAATATAGAAAATTGTTTAAACTTTATCAAACTTTCATGTAACTGACATGTGAAAAGTAGTGCGATTTGTACGCCTAATGCATACGAGGTTATTTGCAGGGTAGCAAGAATGGCCGAGTAGTTACCATTGACATTGGGCCACTCGCATGTGACCCGCAATGGGTTTTCTTCAGATCTCCCACGAAGCCACATGTCTGTAAAAATGAGGGGGCAAGTGAGAGGTTAGATTTTTATTCAGATTGCAGTAATTTAGATAAAAAAAATTGTTAAAGGATTCATTGACAAAACATAGAATTTCTATCTCCGATTCGAAAATGATACGACGAAACCAATTTACATTGCATTTGTACAAGCGGATCCATCGTGTTCGCTCTATTCAGCATGATGCGACCACGACATAAATATTAACAAATAAATTAACACTAGTGTAACGAAGTGATAACGAGTATGGGTGTTGATATATGATGGACACAAGACAATAGTGTCCATGAACTTAGGGTTGGTGGTATGAATATGGTGGTTAACGCCACTTTCAACAATATTTCAGTTATATCGTGTGGCGGTCAGTTTTATTGGTGGAGGAAACTGGAGAAGCCAGAGAAACCACTGACCTGTCGCAAGTAACTGACAAACTTTATCACATAATGTTGTATCGAGTACATCTCGCCATGAATGGGGTTCGAACTCACAACTTTAGTGGTGATAGGCACTGAGGGCATAGATAGTTGTAAATCCAACAACCATACGATCACGATCAAGAGTAGTGTTGACATGTGATAGACACAAGACAATAGCGTCCGTGAACTCATTCTACTAATTTAATCTATTCTAAAAATAGAATCTTAGCCTCTAATTTTCCTCAATTTACAAAATTTCGCTAAATTTAATTTTATCTAAAATCCACAACATTAATTTTTGTCTATTATTGCTATCTTCATAAAACAATCACCAGAATTTCAAAAATGTAAAGGATTCTACGATTTTATGTGATTGTGTATGTTCGTTAGATTTGATTTTTTGATTTTTGGTGTTTTAACGCCACTTTCAGCAATATTTCAGCTATATCATGGCGACCAGTTTTAGTGGTGGAAGAAGCCGGAGTACCCGGAGAGAACCACCGACAATAGGCAAGCAACTGGTATAAACGTTATCACTTGCGGCTGCGAGTCGAGTGCACCCTTTTTTGTAATTTACAAAGCCGGGCGCGAACCCACGCCGTATTGGTGAGTCTTATACGAGTTGTTAGGTAATCCAACTACCTAACTCATTGAGCCACCCGGGCCCTGTGCATGTTCGTTATTTTGTAATTGTGACCCGCAAAAATGTTATATATATATATATATATGCAAATTAAATAAAGAATAAAGGTGTTCAAAAGACCACAGGGGTCAAAAATAACTTTCAACTTGAATAATATTATCAGTTATATGACAAAAGTAATGTATGTGTACTGTTCAACTCAACCAATCGTGACAAAGTCTACATAGATGTTTGTTATTTTTGTTGACATGTTATTGTTACGGTTTGGACTCGAGTAAATAGATACTGATACGTATATTTTATCCTAATATCCGATTGTTTTTAAATTCTTTGGAATTCCTGGAGAAAAATAACTTTGGCAGGCGGAAGTTGTTGTGGGTCGGACGGGTTACAAGGACGGTACAATAATAGGGGGAAAGTGATGGATGGTCTTTCGTGAATTTTCTTACGATGCTCCTCTAAACCTGAGGTGGTATGCCCAACTACAATCACGAACGCAAACGAACTACAATCACGTACGCAAAACGATTTAATGGTCTGTATTAAAAGCTATATGTTGATTATATAAAAATGCCCCCCCCCCCCCTAAAAAAAACCTGTTATAGTTATAATTAGCGTACAGGCCTCGAGAATTCCCCCCCCCCCCCCCCCCCCTCCTCGAATCATCATACTAGTTCCGTACAAGACCAGAGATAAAAAAAATGTACTTACATCCTAGGTTTGTCAATTGATCGGTGTTGAAGTCTTGACAGTGCCCCAATATACAAATTTGCCATAATCCTCCATGGTACAGGTCTGTACTACCGAGGATTTGCCAGTATGGTGCTCCGAATCCTATAATATGGACGATAAATCCAAGAAAAATAAAAAGAAGCGCCAACTTGGTGGCTAAAGCGGCGTCTCCGAGACCCATATTGTAATCTTCTTAGTGTGAATTTACAACGAAATAAATTAGCGACGCTTTATAGATTGACTTCTAGTAAACCACTATTTATGTATTTGTCATTTGAATCGATTACTTCTCTAGATTGTGAATAACCAACAAGTGTCTGTTGAGTCAACGCCCAATACACAATAATGTTATTGACAGCCTACGCTCACTACAAAAATCACATAAATGTTAATCCACTTCTGTGTACTGTAACTGATGCTCATGTACATTGTTATGGGGGTGATCGAAAGGTACAATGTGATACAGACATGAAATTGATTGTCTAGAGGCATCCGACAGGGGATATATATTTTTTTTTTTTTTTAAATATCTTCATCATTAATTTGTTCGATTTCTATTGTATAAATGACATCGTTTTTTTCTTGTCACAGGGGATAATTTTTTTTTAAATATTTCATCATTATTTTGTTCGATTTTTATTGTATAAAGACATCGTTTTTTTCCTTGGCACAGAGGATAATTTTTTTTTTTAAATATTTTCATCATTATTTTGTTCAATATTTGTTGCATAAATGTCATCGGGTTTTTTTTTTATCTTGTTACAAACTGTATATTTATTTTAAGGGAATACATATTTTGTCTACCATTTAGATTTTATTTTTTTATAATAAATTTTAAATATTTTTGAGAATTTAAGATTAAACTATATCTTTCAGTTAGAATTTTCAGGATAGACAAACTCGCATGTGTTGTAATATATGTCTGAATTATTTCTTGCACTTTTCTATCTGGGTTTTTTTTCAACCACATCTTTGGTGTAATGGTTAGCGTGCTCGCATCGAGTGTGGTAGATCATGGGTTCGAGCCCCGATAGAGTCAACTCAAAGACTATAAAATTGGTAGCTCTTGCTTCTTCGCTAAGCACGCAGCATTAAAGAGAAAGAAAAAAGACTGCTCGGCTCGGAATCAGAATAATGTGTCCGAGTGGAGCGACATGTCTACCCGCAGACTGTTAATTTAGTGAGCTAGCACTATAAATATCCAACTAAACGTGTTGGTCTAGTACAAAACGGACCTCATCGTGATCTCATTGAAAATTAACTTGTTCTCGCCACGATATAGCTGAAAATTTCTGAATTGGCGTTAAGCAACAATCACTCACTCTATCTGTTTTTAAACTAATGGAAAACAAATTAGATGCAATCGTACGCGGTCATATTCGAATTCCTCAGTCAGAACTCTGCATAGGTGACACGCCATGCACCCCGAGAACAGTATCAGTAGACGTATTTAAAATATTTGATGCTGACCAGCTTTACATTTATTCGCAGCTATCAATATACCATCAGTTTTTATGTTTTTTAATTGAAGAAAAAGCTATTAAATGGGATTTTCAAAAATAAGTTCCGTGCTATTTGAAGAAGAACGAGGTATCAATACCTTTACCACCTGATTCAGCATCATCCATCAAATAATATTGACTGATATCAGATTAAAAAGAACAGATAAACAGCAATGATCATTCTATATTTAATTTTCTTCATTATGTTTACATTCGGTCGCCATCATGACTGGGTAATGTTAACTGTTACGGAATGTCTGTGTCACTGATGACCACGGATATGTTCCGTTTGACGCAGACGCAATCCCACTCTTTCCCCAGGTTTTGAACATGAATAACACGATTGCATGGTGCCAAATGTTGAACAAATAAAGGCTAACCCTTTAGGTGCACCTGAGTCCTTACCTAGAAATGAGCTGCTAGTTGCACATTTATATAATTGTAGGCCTATCTGTATATGGCGACACCAGGTCTGAAATAGGGGGGCCTACATGACACTTGTGGAGTTTGACACAAATTTTAGCAATGAGGAACATATGACGGCAAGTTCAGGGGATGAATGTACGTCATAATTGGAAGTCAATGTGATAGTGCGTCAAATGTCCCTAAACAACGGTGTGTCCATCGTTCAAAAACTTGTTGTCAAACTCTCAAATACTTCGACAATGTTATTTCCACCTGTTGCGAAAACGTTGTTGAAGTGTTTGAGAATTTTTGAACAATGGACACACCGTTGTTTAGCGGACATTTCGGGATATTTGACACGCTATCAATTTAATGTTATCCTTACAATAATTAATGCTACAAGTAAAAACTTACCTTCAAGCGACACAAAATGTCTTCCAATTATGACTGACATTCACTCCCCTGAGTTAAGATTTCTCAATCGTAGATGAAATTCTATTGACAAACCTTATATTTCTAGCTTCTAAACTCGCGGTTCCCACATCAAATCCAAAATGGTCATTTTTACACGCACACCACTTCAAAGAAATGGCCAAAATCTTTACAAAACAACAAAATGGTTTTAATTTTGTCAGAAGAAAAACCAATAACTTTTAATTATGAACACATTGAAATTCCATATTGTATGATACAATTATTTGACATATCTAATTGTACAATCCACCCAGCCCAAAACTTCAGTCACGTGATTTAAAAATTAATTTAAATACGATGAATATTTATGAAGTAAATTTCGGGATCCCTGGTTTTTAGTGGGGTTCGTGTTGCTCAATATTTTGTTTTCTGTGTAGCGTTTTGTGAATCACAGCATTTGTCTTTTCGTCCTTTGACCATTGTATTCTCTGTCATTCGATTTACTGGGCCCGGGTGGCTCAGTGAGTTAGGTAGTTGGATTACCTAACAACTCATAGAAGCCTATCACCAATACGGCGTGGGTTCGCACCCGGCTTTGTAAATTACAAAAAGGATGCACTCGACTCACAACCGCAGGTGATAAAGTTTACCAGTTGCTTGCCCATGGTCGGTGGTTCTCTTCGGGTACTCCGGCTTCTTCCACCACTAAAACCGGTCGCCATGATACAGCTGAAATATTGCTGAAAGTGGTGTTAAAACACAAAAAATCAAATCAAATCATTCGATTTACAGCTTCTTATTACCGACTTTCGTCAGTGCCGTCTTGACGCATGGGCACACTGGGAAGTTGCCCGGGGTTCCCATGAGCATAGGGCCCTATACTAATCTATGGATGTTGTGTACAGCATGTTTGTTAATGTTTAAACACTGATTTTGTTGAAAGTACCAATACAATGAATATACAAAAACGTATGTTTAATTTTATCCACAATTTGCATTTTTATTCCTGAGAATGGTTGCACAGGTAAGGGCCCCAGTGCATTGCTTTGCCGAGGGCCGATAATGCTGTTAAAACGGTCATGCCTTTCCTATCTTCAAACGTTTCTTGTCGCGGAATAATGTCCAAGCCTTATTGTTCAAAGTTTTATTGGGCCTTGGTGAAGACTCTCAAGATTCAACTCGCAGAGTTGTCCAGCACATACCCAGGTGATGGCTAGGAGATGACTTCTCGATTGGGAGAATGGTTTAGTGGTTTAATTTGGTTTGATGGTGTTTAACGCCACTTTTAACAATATTTCAGTTATATCGTGGCGGTCAGTTTTATTGGTGGAAGAACCAGGAGGACCCGGAGAAAACCACCGACCTGCCACAAGTTACTGACAAACTTTATCACATAATGCTGTACTCCTCGCACCCACAACATCAGTGGCGATAGGCACCGATTACATAGGTAGTTCTAAATCCAACTACCATACGACCATGGCCACTACGGCCCGTTGGTTGGGAGAGTGTCGTGTTATTATAAAGAAAGTTTCACTGTGGACAACGATTGATAACGTGTTTGGAGAGTATCACGTTCCTTGCACAGTTAAGGCCCCTTATGTAATAAATAATATTATTATACCTCATATATTAATTACCATAAATATATTAATTTGATTGAACAATGGGTAAAAATCAGAACACGTGATCACACAGGACAAAAATCATATTCGGTGAAATAAAAATCATATTCCACCACTTCGGAAGTCTCGCGAGTTTTCCCGCCAGAGTTATCGTTCTTTGACAGGAAAACGTCAGAGGCACTCGGAGCGCATCATTTGAAGGCGACCGTTACAATGTGGTTTTTAAATATCTGAAACAACGTTCCAATGGACTTAAAATATGTTTGCCAGCAGTATTTTACATACCGGTATATGTGTTTTCTTGGTTTCATTCGGTATAATAAAACATTTACGAAAGGGTATTTTATATATAGTCCCTATACCTACCTAACTCTCAAAAGTTTTCCAGTGGAAGTCAAAGGTGATTGTTACATTCCTCCCTCGTTCTCATCATGAATATGCATGAAACAATTGCAACTGGATGTGATGTTAAGTAGGTAACAATCAATCCACCCGAATATCAAAAGGTTTTTTAAAAAAAATAGGAGAACATTTAATTTTAAAAATATTCTTAAGAACCAAGAAGGGAAAGATTTTTGTGAACTTAAAAAAATGTGATCATAAAAAAACTTTCGTTCCCTACATGGTTTCAGTAGTTACTTTTCATCAAAGCCGAGTGTTGGAAACCATACACCATTAAAATGTGAAAAAAAAATTATCATCCATATGAAGTCCATGTTATACACTCAAGAAGCTTTTTTTTATTTGATTTCTCTATTTAAGTTATTAAAAATCAAATAAGCCCCGAGTCCAACACGTACCAAACTAAATAACAAACAAAAAATGAAATTATCCTACGGACCCTCACCCTTATCGAACTCGCGCATATATTTCATATTATGTTGTAAAATATTGTATGAATATAGATCAGAAGGCCACAAAATAGTTCCGTAGCTTAAACATCTGTATCAATAAAACCCGCACTGGATGACTGTTGAATATGTGTAATGGGGCTCCAGAGGGTAAATTCATTGAATTCTAAAGTATTTTATTTTAATTTGTTAGTTTCAAGTCGTTTGTGAAGGTGCATTTTTCAACATTCGAAGAGGAGAGTGGACTGGACCATTGTAAGTTGGAATAACTTGTGTCCAATCCAAATGTTATAGTTAGCAATAAAATAAGTTTAATCTAACATTCTCAAAGACAGACACCAAAAAAAGGAGACTACAAATGAAGCATTTATTGTTTAAGTAATTTAGCAATTAATGTACCGAAAACTGGCAATCATATACAACACAATATGTTTCAAACACATTAATTGAAGGTTAGAATGTTTGGTTTTTTTTGTTTACTTGATGGTGTTTAACGCCACTTTCAACAATATTTCAGTTATATTGTGGTGGTCAGTTTTATTGGTGGAGGAAACCGGAAGACCCGGAGAAAACCACCAACCTGTCGCAAGTCACATTAATACGACAGTTCGGAGTTAGGGGAAGAGTTATGTCCCGTGTCTAGCTCTTTGCCGTTAAGAGTACATAAGGTGTACATCCGGGTCTCATTTTCGGACACTTTTTTAAGATGGCTGCCGCCCTTTGTTACAAATAGCTGTCATTATCAGCAGAGAAAAAACTTTCCCTTTAATACCTTACTGGGTAGTGGTTGCATGTTAATTTCTTATTCTATGTTATCACTGATCATTGCCTGGCTAGGTTAGGATTATTCATTAGAAGCTGAAACTGCAGATAAAGAAACTTTGCTATATTGTGCAGTATCGCCGCATCGGATGTAATGACAATGTTCAAATAAGGTTGTTTCGAATCATGTCAATTCCGATCACGTTCCGTCTTTTTCGTGTCTTGACGTCTGAACAAATCGGCAGGCGACTTCCGGTGTTTACGTCAGCATATCATAGTCGTAGATGCGGTAGATTATAAGTAATTGTAATATGGAGACTCCAAGGAAACCGCTGAATAAATACTGGTGTTCGGTACCCCAGTATATGCCTGATATCAGAAATATATAAAGGCAGATCGTTTTCGTTTCATAATACTGACAGCAGCAAATAAAGAAAGAAAACAAATTTAATTTTAAAGAAGTAATTGTCTCTGCATTGAAGTCTTTGATACAAACAAAATATTTTAATTGATATCTGTCTTTTACAGAAAATGTTAAGATTTGATTAAGCTGAGGATCGAACGTTAAAACGGCACAAATCGATTGGAGTTTTTGTTGTGTACATTGACACCGGAAGTTCAATGCCGATTAGTCCATCGAAATCACGTGATCTGGAGGACGAAAATAAAAAAATTTTGACGGAATGGAAATGATTCGAAACAACCGTATTTAGTTACCGTAGATGACACTGAACATTTCAGGTGTAAAATTACCTGCTTTATGAAAAAAAAATTGAGCAGACTATATTTAGTGAAAATAATTGACATTTTATGATTTTAGTTGTCACATTAAAAGAAACATACTTCTTTCTTTTACGAAGGTATTTTCCTTTTATCAATGTTAGATTTACAGTAGCATAATATACAGACAAACCAATTATTATTTGTCATATTAGAAAGAATACATAAATAGCTGTGGGTATCATTTTTTTAATATTTTCCTGCATCAATGTTCAATTCAAAGGAACATAATACAGAGTAAAACCCGCCATTTTGAATAATAATGTCCAACGGCGGGAAATATAATAGTACTATTTTTACCTCCTTCACAAAAGACTTTCTAACTCCGAACTCCCGTATTGAACGTGAATAATATTTAGGGAAATGTCGTAAAACATTGGGGGTAATAAAATTTATGCAGGAAATATTCTTCCGGATTCCCTTAAAAGTTATAAATACAAAGCTATAGGGGTCTTGTATGCAGGGGCGAATCCAGGATTTCAAACTAGAGGGGGGGGCGCACTTAAAATAATTGCGCGGAGGGAGGCGCGAAATTGTTGGGGTAATTCGTGTGAAAAATCACGATTTTAAGCCAAAAAATCATACTTTTTCCCATTTTAGGGGGGGCGAGCGCCGGATGCCCCCCCCCCCCCCCCCCCCCCCCCCCACCCTCGGATCCGCCCCTGGTATGGTCGTGTGGTCCGATGACCACGTCCAATGTTCAGGAATCAAGAATCAATGGTTAGTGTCATCTTTAACGATGGCACTAGTTATGTCATAGGGCATGGTCTTTGTCTTTCCCGAGAAAAGGAGATTCAACTAGATATATATCGTTCTGTCGCTTTTCCGCTTAAAAGCTATTTCTCTTAAAAACTATATCTCTTCGAAGACATCTTTCTCTTACAAAAACTCATTCTCTTCAAAAAGCTGTTTCTCTTCTAAAAGCTCTTTCTCTTCAAAATAATGACATTATGACTAAATTAATATTATTTCTTATCCGTCGTTTTGTCTCGGCGACAAATAGACAAAAACGAAAGAACAAGATGTCAAAAACAAGACATTCATAGATATAAATCTGTTTCTTCTTTTTTTTTTACTCAAATGATTGTGTTAAAAATTAGTATTTCTGGACATGTGATTGATTGATCGATTGCTATGTAAGGTCATGTGTGTAGTAGTCAGCTATTCTCATGTCGAGAACAAATGTATGAACAATAAATCATGTGGAGGTGGTAATCTAAAGTTTATATTTCTATAGGAGAACAAAAACAGGAAATAGCTCTAGGATAGGGTCTTAAAAATTGCCTTACAATGGTGCAACAATGGCCATGCATCATTCTCGTGGTTCTCGAAATAATGTCATGGCCGGCGATAAACGATTTCATCTCCAAGTTTCCTATTCTTATCAAATTCTCCCAACGTGTACACACTAAATTGAAAACATACAAATAAATGACGAAATATATGCACTTTTCAAATTCCTTTCGCTAAAAAAATATGGATCCGCCATCTTGAAAATGTGAAATCCTACATGTCATAGCATACAACAATGCACAGAAATAATTAAAATGTCTACCTTGAAAACTTATTTTAGTTAAATTCTATCTAATTTGAAGCGTACACGAAGCCAAGTAACGTCTGATCTTTACATTTTAAATTGGAAGTCTTCATATGACGTCACGTTGTTTATGTGCCAAAGTCGTTCACCAATATTTCCCGGAATTTTATTTTTTGTGATTTTTAGACCCAGGGATATGCGAGAATATATTTTTATGTTCAGTATTGCATTAGAAAGGACATTAAACTCGATTTGCGACCATCAAATCTCCAATCGATGTCGTGAAATTTTCAAATACAATACATCTCCTAAATAGGTCGTCAGCGTCAAATTCATAGTCGGAAATATCTGGGTCAGCCATATTGTTTACAAACAAGTGCATTCGGCGTAGGAATATAGCATTCCTTCAGGCCTGTCAACTGCAGATTTGACGGCCCTCGAGAGCCAATGAAAATACGCGTTACATTATAATTGCATTAGAATAAATATACAACCACAGGAATAAATCTTGTCCAACACGAGTTATGTATCAAGTGATGTTGTGTCATTTAATAATCACACGACGGATGCCACCAGTGGAACAACTACTCATGAGAACACTTCCGGAGCACCTCAGTCAGTTCGTGGACTCCAGGTTTTTAGCTTTGCTCAATCTGTAGTTTACTATATAATGTTTTGCAGTTTATTATTTGTCCATTGTACTATCTGCCCTTCTTCGATTTACGGCAACCGCATCGGTGGTGTAATGGTTAGCGTGCTTGCCTTGAGTGCGCTAAATCGTTGGTTCTAGCCCCGGTCGGGCCAAATCAACGACTATCACATTGATAGTTGTTGCTTCTCCGCTAAGCACGTAGCATTATGGAGTAAGAGCAAAGACTGGTTGGCTCAGAATCAGAATATTGTGTCCGCGTGGGGTGACATGTTTATACGCGGACTGTTGTTTCAGTGAGCTAGCACTACAAAAATCCAACTCGGCGTATAGATCTAGAACAAAGCGGATCTAATCATCATCTCATTCAAAATTAACTTGTTCTCGTCATGATATAGCTGAAAAATCACTCGGTCACTCGATTTACGACTTCTGATTACCCCTCTGGCATTTTCAAGCTTTTCTTAATACAAATGTATAGTAGACAGTTAACCCTGGTTAACCACAGGTACTTGTGGACAGGACCCTATGTTGCTCCCTTTTTTTTTTTTTTTTTTTTTTTTTTTTTTAAAGATATAAGTTAGAAGGTAAGTCACTCTTCTTTGTTTACATTGGGGTACTTGTTGTGCATTCATCTTAAATTTAGTGAATAAAAAAGGCCTACCTGTCTGGAAATTGGCTTATTCCTTCTCTGTATATATTATTCTCCCTGAAAACACACATCAATATTTATTTGCAGCAGCTGACAACTCTCCATGGAACATTTTCCACTCGCGATTTGCGATTTTCAGACGACATTTTTGAAAACTCGAATTAAAGCTACGGAAGTGTGATATTAGCGACATCTGCTGGTCATTTCAAATATTGACGATACGGTAAAACGCGAGAGTTCCCGGTGAAAAGTTCGGGAATTTTTTGGCGCAAAATTTAATTTTACCCGGAACTCTCGCGATTTACCGTATCGTCAATATTTGAAATGACCAG
Organism: Bathymodiolus septemdierum; assembly: GCA_963383655.1. Classification (NCBI taxonomy): domain Eukaryota; kingdom Metazoa; phylum Mollusca; class Bivalvia; order Mytilida; family Modiolidae; genus Bathymodiolus; species Bathymodiolus septemdierum. The sequence goes on along the minus strand of OY726525.1, from coordinate 32,007,730 downwards.
CAGATGTCGCTAATATCACACTTCCGTAGCTTTAATTCGAGTTTTCAAAAATGTCGTCTGAAAATCGCAAATCGCGAGTGGAAAATGTTCCATGGAGAGTTGTCAGCTGCTGCAAATAAATATTGATGTGTGTTTTCAGGGAGAATAATATATACAGAGAAGGAATAAGCCAATTTCCAGACAGGTAGACCTTTTTTATTCACTAAATTTAAGATGAATGCACAACAAGTACCCCAATGTAAACAAAGAAGAGTGACTTACCTTCTAACTTATATCTTTAAAAAAAAAAAAAAAAAAAAAAAAAAAAGGGAGCAACATAAGGTCCTGTCCACAAGTACCTGTGTGGTTAACTGGAACATATTTGTTTCTTGCTTGAGGATATTTAGATATGTCACAACAAATATCTTTCCGGTTTTCTTTGTATTTTTATAACACATGAATATTAGGTTATTCGGAACATTTTGTGTTTATATTTATTATCAACATACAAGAACACGACATAAAAAGCCGTGGGGCATACGACATTAATACATGTATTATTGTAATTAGCGAATTTATGCATTCTTTCACGCTTTATGATCGCAATATGTTATAATTAAATAACATATTTATGAATCATGATGCATGAAATATAAAACAATACCAAAACAATCATGGCCGACTTCGACAAGATCGGAAACTATGTGAAAATATCGTTAATATTTCAAATTTGTGGATTTCTTATTTTAGTGATAGGTTTTTCGACTCCTTATTGGAGAGCTCTTAATTTTGAATATAAGGAAGAATCTAAGACTGAGGTGGGGTTACTCATACAGGGATTTGACGAAGGTTTATGGAGGAGGTGTATCAACAGCGTCTGTGCAGAAATAGATGTCGCCGGTAGAGGTAAAGCTTAAATTTTGAAATCGGGGGTTTTCGGAGGGGTGGGGAGGGGGTAAACTTTTTTAATCATTATTGTTGTTCGAATTTTACTATTGTTTTTCTAAAATTGGTTGGCTCCAGTTGGTAGATTTCAGCGTATTACCAACCAAATTGGACATTTTTCATGTACCCATTCTATTTTAAAACCGTGTCTCCCTTGAGAGACACGTGTACCATCTTTATGGTTACAGGGAGTATTAATTTCAGGAATCGTGAGTCTTTTGTAAGCATTACTTTGTTGGCTATATATTTTAACAAATGTTCGCATTTTGACCTTTTTTCTTGCGGTCTTTCCTTTCTGTATTATGTGTTATTGGCAGACAATATGATTTTTTTACCTCAACGATTGTGTAATCGACACCGCGCTCGCCCCGAGTGCGATATATCGTGGGTTCGAACCACGGTCATGTCAAACCAAAGACTATCATACTGGTATTTGCCGATTCTCCACTTAGCCCGTAGCATTAAGGAGAGCATGGTCTCGGTAAATATTTAAGAAATAATTCATGGAAGCCATCAGTTTGTAGGAGATTTTAATTTAAAAAAATTGTCTTTTTCATGCAGTCACCAGTTATTGGTTCGTGATGTCGTGAAATGTCAAACTTAAATGGGCGTTCTATGTGATTATTGTTAGATCATGAAAATGTAAATATTTTAAGTAATAAATTACACCTGCATTAGTAACATAATCATACCACATATCACCAGTGTTTTGTTGTATTTCAGACTGGTTACAAGCTGTAAGATTTTTCACAAGCCTTGGGGTATTTTCATCATTTATTGGTACACTTGCACTGATACTCTATACACTCGTGGAGAAATTATCGTCCAACAAATATGTTTTCTTCACCTCGGCTATCGCCTCGTTTATTGTCAGTAAGTATAATTATTTAATAGTTGTGTGATAAAAACATACCATAATTTATCGGTAATTTGAACATTTTTCCAGTGATCACACCAAATGATCAATCGTAACTACTCGGCCATTCTCGCTACCATGCAAATAACCTCGTACGTACATACTGGTAGAAATTCTTCTTAACTTGTTTGCCGGAAGTTAAGTTAAGCTAAGCCGCACAAAAATATAATCCACGAAATTCCAATATGGAAGACATACTAAGTAAAATCTAATCATGCAAAACTAATTAAAACTTTAATTGATATATAGAAAATTGTTTAAAATGTAACTTTATCAAACTTTCATGTAACTGACATGTGAAAAGTAGTGCGATTTATACGCCTAATGCATACGAGGTTATTTGCAGGGAAGCGAGAATGGCCGAGTAGTTACGATTGACCAAATGATATTGTCAGTATCAACAAACTGACCTTGATACATGTATATACCCATTACATACATAGTGTGGTGGTACAATACTTGTTATCGTGATGTGTGTAGTTTTCCTTTGAAGTGTGTCGATTGATAAAGCTTATCTCAACGTACTGGTCGTGATATCAAAATTATTAGGTCAGTCAACTACCGCGCATGAATATACTTGTTTTAAAAAAAGATTGGTTGCGTCATAAAAATCATCAAAATCAATAATACGGGAAAAGGTCAATGTCGTGGCCTCAAAACCAAAATGATAGAAAACCAAGAAATAACTACTTTGTAAAGATTGAACATCCTTAGGCTTACATTGTATATACACTGCAATATCTAATGATGATTTAAAATTGAAATCAATCCAATTACCGAAAAGAGTTAAAATTTAATACAACATAGCACTGATCAGTAACAGGGAAGACTCAACAAAAACTTCTGTATTCTGGATATGCAAATATATATACATTAATTAACTTTATAAAATTAATAGCATAAAATCTTAAATGCCTTCCGAGTGGGATTATTATGGATGTTAGCCTAATTGATTTGACCTACATTCAGAATATTTCAGTGAAACGTATTCGATATGGTTTTAGCACAAGTTTTTATGACAAAAATTACTTACCGGTATCATATTCGAACATTACAATTTCCAAAACACACTTAAATCCAACAAAACCATCATAATGTATAACACATGTCAAATAGTAAAAAACACATCTTGCCGCCTCGTTAACTAGTTTTTGAATGAACCTCGCGCGCCAGAACCGAATCACATTTACAAAACCAGATCCATCCGCAAAAACATAATCCCATCAAAATATCGTTTTAAAGAATTCATTTTATTATTTTTTTGGAAGTTAATTGTAAATTACCGATAAACAGAATATTAGACATTTTGTTTTTGGGACTGGCTTTATCACGGGGTATATCAGGCTCGCCGTTCCGGCTCCGGCGAGCCTGATATACCTCGTGTTAAAGTCAGTCCCAAAACAAAATGCCTAATATTCTGTATGTATTAGGTCGAGTCTCTTGTGTGAACCAGTATCACTATTAGTCTCGAAAGCGACGAGTTGTGATGCGGTTAGTTCAAGCAACAGACAAGACCTGATATAAAGTCTTGTACTAACACACTATGCATGTAATACGATTATCTAACATTTCAATAAAAACGAATTTTAAACAAATAACAAGGGTTGAATTAAAATTTGAACAATACTCTCAGAGAGACTACATTTTGTGCATAACGTCACGTTATTTTTTCCGTTCATTCACCTATGTCAGGTTACTGTGTTTTGTCTCACATTCCAATGATATGACGTCATGTCAAAGTAGTTCGGCAGAGAACGTCTCGTGCAACGTCGCGCCATTCTTTTATTACCACAGTGTGGTGATACAACATCTTGTATCAGACAGGCGACTTTCGTTAATTTCGACGGAAAACGTACATAATGTTAGATAATGAAAATGTTATCGATAAACCAATCGCGTCAATATTGCAGACACCTACATACATTATCACCAGTATCGCATCTCGTACTGTCTGACTCGCTAGTCATTGACCTTAGTTTCATAATAATTACATTATTTAGGAGTTGTAAATTTAAAACATAAATATTTTCAATAACCCATTTCACTGCCATTGCACTGACTACTGGGTGGATGATCCCCCGGGGACTAATTGTCCACCAGCACAAATATCGATCGAGTGATAGTAATAAATATTCGCAGATATGTAAAATAGTGCACATGAGACGTTTCTGGAATAACCTTCATCAGGTACGCTCAAGGTCAAACGATTGGGAAGTCAAATCGAATAAAAGTGTGTAGAAGCAAGTAAATCAAAGCGCATAAACAGAATAACCAAAATCGTCACAAATACTTGAGAGGGATTGATCTTACTTTTAAAATCAATTACATGATTTAGGAACTGCAAATAAATATATTTAATAACCTATGTCTTTTGGGAAATACTGAGTACTGAGGAATGATATTTTTGGGAACTGGTATTTCTCAGACCACCAGCAGAGGTATCGATTAAATGATTGTAATGTTACTATAGATCATATCTAATAAGGGTCAGGGTTATGATGTTTAAAACGCTACTTTCAACAATATTACAGCTATATCGTGGCGGCCAGTTTTATTGATGGAGAAAAACGGAGTACCCGGTGAAAACCACCGACCTGTCGCAAGTCACTGACAAACTTATCACATAATGTTGTATCGAGTACACATCGCCTGGGCGGGATTCGAACTCACAACTTTAGTGGTGATAGGCACTGATTGTATAGGTAGTTATAAATCCAACTACCGTACGATCAAGGCCACGACGGCCCCTGATATTTAATTAGTGGCCACTACACGTTTTTGTAATTACCTTTAGGGACCGACCATTTAACTTGACAACACGTGAGTTAGAATATTTATTTTTTTTGTTGCGCAAAGCGCGAATTTGTTTTCCAGAATTCAACATTAGGTTATATGACAAAAACTCTGAATCAGATTATTATTTTTTTCCTCCACCAAAATCAGAATAATTTTTTTAGAAAAAAAACCATAACCCCCTCCCCCTCCCCCCTTTCAAGTTAAATGGTCGTTCCCTTATGGGGTAAGGTAATAGTCAAATGAGTTTTAGGAATCCCACACTGCTTGAACGTAAGACAACTGGCACCGGTTTGTCATGAGTGACCTTCATCCTTTCTATTGCCTCTCAAAACATCCACCCATAGACCTATCCTAGGAATCCATATTTACTTTGGGCCGTCGTGATCGTATGGTAGTTAGAATTGCAATGTGAAATCAGTGCCTATCACCACAAATGTTGTGAGTTCGAACCCCGTTCTCATGGCGAGGTGTACAACATTATGTGATGCAGTTTGTCAGTGACTTGCGACAGGTTTCCTCCACCAATAAAACTGACCGCCATGATAGGACTGAAATATTGTTGAAAGTGTCGTTAACCACCATAACCCTAACCTAAACCCTCTCAAGCCTTTGTGACATTAGACGATTTTGGCCATCCTGTTTATGCCCTTTGATTTACTTGGTTTCCTCCACCAATAAAAACTTTTCAGATCCTATCCACCTCCATCCTTTCTTTTGGCTTTCAAAACATGTACCCATTTATTACTAATTCTAGTAATCCCTATTTACCTACATGATATATTGTGTGGTGTAATCTTATGCTGACCATGCATATATTTGGAATACTGCTCTCTCGACGTTAAAAAACAATCGATCAATCACCTATTTTGTTTTCATTTGACTGAATGTCTAATCAGAAGGTTAGGTAAAATGTCAAATAATATTTACAATCCAGAGAAAAATTACATCAGGTAGCGGGGAAATTTGTTTAATTCTAATAATTTAAAAACACATTTGTTTTACAAATCATCCAGAAATATTCATTTTTTGTTTGTCAATGCAAGGGTTCAGTCGTTCAACGAAAATAGATTGTTTTGTGACCATAGAACTACGAATTTCATCCGTTAGTAAAACTTACCGATGTCGGCCCTTTCGGGCATATAATTTAATTTATAGAGTTCGTCGAATAAGTACATTCCCATTGATGCCGTTCGATTCTTCTCTCAATGCAGGAACCGGATTCATTAAGGAATGTATGTGTCAAATATAAATATTTTTTTCTATGAGCTTCCATATTTAAATAGCTTGGAATATTTATATTTACATCCTTAAATGGAATATATATTTGTTCTTCTTATCTCCGCCATTCCCTCTGCCATCCTAAATACAAGAAAAGTGTATAAATGTAGAATATACTTCGGACGGAGTTTAACTTTGTACACACTTATCCGGAAATTACGTGTCGGATTTTGTAAAGTTTTCCGAAGTCGATTATATATTTCTATACTTTTTATTAATTAAACCTGTTGGTTGGAATCATAAGGACTACAAGCTATTTTTCTAGAAATTATCGATGTGTATTCTCGGCCGATGGCCGCCCTCACAAACTTTACATAAAAGTCCTTTGGAGTTTTGTGAGGGACATCGGCCGAGTTTACATATCGATAATTCGGGAGGAAAATAGTGTTTGATACTATAATATTCAATACAATATGTTTGTCTCTCTTTTCAGCCGGATCAACATTTTTATCTATTATAATATATGGCGCCATTATTAAAGAAGGAATTGCATGGTCGTTTGTCATGGTAACAATAAGTGGCGCTCTATATGCTGTTTCCGGTTTACTGATGTTGATTTCATTCTTCAATGGACGGAAGACAATTTAGGACGCAGATGTATAGGTCTTTTGACAATCAACTTACAGTCTCAAATTGTGCAAATATATGTGTAAACCATCTCAAAATATTTTATTTTTATTTTTGAAGTTCCGGTAATTTTGAGTGTACGACGTAATACACGTTGTCCGATCAACAAATTTCAACATAATTCTTTTTGGTTGGCTTTATAGTGCTTTAAAACGCCACTTTCAACAATATTTCAGCTATATCGTGGCGGTAAATTTTATTGGTGGAGGAAACCGGAATACCCGGAGAAAACCACCGACCTGCCGTAAGTCACTGAATTTTTTTCTCACAGTAATGTTGTACAACTTGCCCTGAGCGGGATTCGAAGTCACATCAGTGGTGATAGGCACCGATTACACAGATAGTTGTAAATCCAACTACCACACGATCACGACCACCCTAATTCTTTGTGAACACAGTGGTATTAATGTGTTCACGAATATTTCCTTATCTGTACTGTCATTCTCGGCCCAATCAGAATGATAGTATACCCTGATCATTGCATTCGGACAAGTTCACTAGGCAGTTTATGTACATTTGTTTGTATATATATTTGCAATCGGCCGAGTTGTTACGAGTGTATTTATATTTGCCAATTGTTTCTGTTTCACGTATACATGTATATGCTTTTATTTCCTATTTCATAATAAAGTGGCATTTCTTGTCCTGTTGATTATATTTTTCGTTCTTTAAAACACTCATTTGACATTGAAGTTTGATTGCTGGTTAGCTGACCACTGATACCATGAGTTGATGAGAGTGCCCGATGGGAACAATAAGCTTGTTATTACTCGAATATTCAGTCACAAGTGTTTTATTTTAACGAACAACAAAATACCGTAGACAGACATAGAACCTGCTCGCCATGTGTGTTGTTCTCATTTTCTTGTTTCGGGATTTTAGTAAATATCCCCAGAATTTTGAATGTCTCTTACACCGATGAATCAAGAGAATAACAAATATCTGGGTAAATATATCGCGTGTCGGTGAATTAATGACACCTGACCATGTCTACACCAATGAAAAAGTCGAATTTAGAACTGATATGAAATAATAAATGAGAGCAAATTCGAAATCCCAGGGTATATCATTTTTCGTGGAAATAACTCGCCTACATGTTCAAATTTCATTACGCATTAACACGAGATGGTGGAATCCGTCCTCTTTATTTTCTTGCGATTTAGGTTGAAAGTGATAAATAGCAAATTCGAAATCCCGGGGGGTATATCATTTTTTGTAGAAATAACTCGTCTACGTGTACCAAGCCCATTACGCAGAAACACGAGATGGTGCAATCATGTCCCCTTTGACCTCTTGCAATTTAGGCTGAAAGTGATCAAAGTACTGTTAGTACTGATGTCCGCTCATTGATAATTTCGAGATATAATTTGATAATACTCATAGCACCTGCTTCTACTTGCGGCCTACATCAATATATATATATATATATAGATGTAATATATTAATTTGGTAAGAAGTGAAGTTTGTATATTTTGTTATATATCCGTTCATAGAGAACAATTGTAGCAAAAAATCGTCATAATGAACTTGATTTTGGCTGTTGTTCTCCTAAGTGGGTTAATTATCCAAGGTAAGGCTAGTTTATGTGTACAATTCTAATTCTACAAAATAAACAACAAGAAATGGGAAGAAATACAAAAAAACAACAATATTTTGTTTTGATAATGAATCTATTGCTTGACTTGTATAGATCAAATATATTCATTTGTTGTTTACTTGCTTGCTTGCTTGCTTGATGGTGTTTAACGCCACTTTCAACAATATTTCAGTTATATCGTGGCGGTCAGTTTTATTGATGGAGGAAACCGGAGGACCCGGAGAAAACCACCAACATGTCACAAGTCACTGACAAACTTTATCACATAATGTTGTACACTTCGGCCTGGTCGAAATTCAAACTCACAACATCAGTGGTGATAGGCACTGATTGCATATGTAGTTGTAAATCCAACTACTATACGATCACGTCCACGACGGTCCCTAATTTGTTGTTTAAATTTACCAGATGTTGCATTGATACATCGTTATTTACTAAATAATGAATAATGCGGAACGACCGGAATTGAATTCCGTGTAATTGCAATTATTCACTAAAACACCTTTTATAATCAAATTTTATATGATTTATATATTACAAATGTGGCCGACGACACAATTTTTATTTTTTATTTAATGAAATTAATTTATAAACTAAATGTAAATGGATAACGTTATGACTGTTTTTTATAAATATATTTTATTTCTAATTAATTTGTACATGTGTAATTTGATATCTACGTTTTTATTACTATCACTGGGTCGATACCTCTGCTGGAGGACTATTAGTCCCCGAGGGCATCATCCACCCAGTAGTCAGTGCTTCAGGACTGAGATGGTTTATTAAATATATTTATTACTGTAATTTATAGTTCCTAAATAATGTAATTATCAATAAAACTTAGGTTCTCCTGCCTCAGGCATAGGTAACATAAGCCGATTTGGGTTATCCTGTTTAGGCCCTTTAGCTCCCAACATTTTTAATTATTTGGCTTTCCAATATTTCGATTTTGAGGGTATATGATGAAGGTTATTCCAGAAACGTGTCGTGCGCACTAAATTTGATATCTACGTTATTTTCATTCCCTCCACGGTAGAGTGGAAAACACTGCTGAATTTGGCGTTAAACACCAATCAATCAACCAATTAATTATATTTTGGGACAAAATGGATAACTTACTTCAATAATTTACTAGAGATTGGGATGTTAAACTCATATATACGTGTTTCTGAAATAAATGATTTGGTTTAGGTTTATGGTGTTTAACGCCACTTTCAACAATATTTCAGCTATATCGTGGCGGTCAGTTTTATTGGTGGAAGAAACGGATGTACCCGGAGAAAACAAGCGACCTGTCGGAAGTCACTGACAAACTTTATCACATAATGTTGTATCGAGTATACTTCGCCTGAGCGGGATTTGAACTCACAATGTTTGTGGTCCAACTACTGGACGATCACGACCACGACGACCCCCTTGATTATTTGGGCGGGGTAAGTCACGGTGTTTAACGCCACTGTCAATAATAATTTAGCAATATCGTGGCGGACAGTTTTATTGGTGGAGGTAACTGGAGTACCCGAAGAATACCATCGACCTGCGGCTAGTTGTAAAATCGACTATCATACCTTTAACTCGAATGACGTAATGCCTTTTAATTTGGTATCGTCATGACTACCGTTGACAGACTGCCCATTTGACGTTGAACAATTATTTGGCTTTCTAATCTTTTGACTTTGAGTGTACCAGAAGATTACACTTCATGCAAGTAAATTAGATATCTACGTTTTAATTAACCAATCAAAATAACTAAATATATTTTGAGATTCATGCAAAAAAGAACTGGAACATTTTGACAAGTTTTATACTGATTTTACAAACTAATATATCCCTGTAGCTTAATTAACTCTTTGACTGCGCTAGGAACATGCAGTCCCTTGGGAAAGAAATCTATGTTTATTTTCTTTAAGAATAAAGTTACGTACATACGTTATAATGTAGATTGCACAATTTGAAGTCAGATACAAATATTGCACATATAGAACCTCTTAAAGACTTTAAAATTAAAAAAAAACGGTAAGTAACGTCACAATGCTGTTAAAATGACGTGATAAGTCCCATCTCCCATAGGACGGGGCGGGTGTAAGCTAGTGTCTCGTGTATGAAATATACATACTTCAAAAAACACAACTCGCCCTTACGACAGAGTGTGTCGTGCCTCTTGTGTAGATAATGCTATGCTCCATGTACGTAAAATACAACTTACAGCTGACCCCAGCGAGCAACCATCGAAGAAGTGGTCGTTGAAAGGCAATCTTGTCCGGTCGACCATTTGTTTATGTGATGATCACAACATTTGTCCATATGTCCATTCTAGTTCAATCTTTTAACTGAATGGTGTTTTTGAGTGTTTTTTTTTGGAAACTTTTCATTACCATCTTATAAAGATCATATCATATTAGACTAAAACAATTGATTTTCTTTTACAAACAATATTTACGAGATATAGGGATATTAATTTGATTAATACTTGTATGTAATATTGGGAAATAAATATATAATGTGTGCATCTTGCTCATGCCAGTTTTACAATTTACCACTATAAATCCCTTATACTAACCATATCTTTTGATAAATTGCAAGAAGTATATTAATTCAGTCTAGGACTAATGGCATTTGTATTCATAACTGTATTCTAAAATTGTATTTAAGTTTTACCGAATGTAGAAAACCAAAGCTAAAGAAGTAATACAATCAACTCTTGATACAAGATAATGCCAAGGACATCATAAAGCAAAAAAATAAATGAATGGACAATTTTAAAAATAACTCGCGCGCAAGCCGTTAATGATACTAGCATGTGTCATGGAATTGACAAACACGTGCTGTGCATACAGAGTCAAGTCATTTCCAACCCGGAATTCATGTACACAGAGAAAACAACCGTCCTTTATCACATAAAATTGTATCGAGTTGACCTCGCCATCAATGGTACACGAATTCTCAACGTTAGTAGTTATAGGCACTGATTGTAGTACTAGATGTAAACGCAACTGCCATGTCATAGTGGTCACGACGACCCAATACGTATCTGAAATATTGATATAGATATTTAAACTACATAATATATAATCATACGCACAGGTCATTGGGGTCAGTACAATCAGAAAGATAAATATTTAATCTTTTATTGTTGTCACCTGCCATTGTGTAGACTGTCGTACTAGTTTTATACGTGACCTGACTATGTAAGACATAATAGTGTCCTATGTTAAAGTGTCCCCCCGGACAATATTGTATAGAGATTGCGATATGAATTAGTGTCCGGTGCTATGAAATTGTGTCCTAGTATAGGGTTAGGGTGGTTAGGGTTAGGGTTAGGGTTATGGTTATGGTTAGGGTAAGACATAATAGTGTTCTATGTCCTTTGTTAAAGTGTCCCTCCGGACAATATTTTAAAGAGATTGCGATATTAAATAGTGTCTGCTGGACACTATAACATATGTAAAAGTGTCCGGCGGACACTTTGAACTAGAGGATACAATTAAATGCAACAACTACAGGTATAACAAGACCTCGTACATAGAAAGCATAAACACTCGTCTGGACATCCTTATTGTTTTGTTGACTTTCAAAAGTAACCTATTTTTTTTCAAGACATATATTTATGCATCACTTGAAAGTTTTACGGCCGCCACAATGACCTGGTTAACCTCTGAATCTCTGTCTGATCAGGTTACACTTTTGGTATCTTCAAACTTTTCTGAAGACTAGTTAAGCAGTTATCTGCAATAAAAGGCTACCCTTTACCTGTTTCTTGTCCTGTCATAGATATGTTTATATGAATTGAACTTCTTTTAAGAGGTCACATGTCTTAACAGACCATCTTTTCTTTGTTCTGAAGGGGATCTCTTAATACAGGTTTGACTGTATTATGGTGATGCACTGAATATAGTACAGTGTTATCAATGTGTTTGTGTTAGAAAACAGTGGTCTAGCATCAGGGTTATAGCGATGGTGTTTAATGCCACTTTCAACAATATTTCAGCATCGTGGCGGTCAGTTTTATTAGTGGTGGAAACCGGATTACCCGGAGTAAACCATCGATCTGCCGCAAGTCACTTACAAACTTTATCACATAATGTTATATCGAGTACATTTCGCCTCAGCGGGGTTCGAACAACGTTAGTAGTGATAGGCACTGATTGCATAGGTAGTTATAAATCCAACTATACCATACAATCACGACCACAACGGCCCCTCTAACATCAGTGAATAACAGTGGAACACCATGTTAACGTTATGATTGCTCGTGCTTAGCAAATACGACATATCGGTGTATTTTTATGCAATATATTACAGTATGTAATCGGTTGGAGTTTCATTACCATTCGGTGTTATAATTCTAAACCACTGGAAAAAAAATCACCCACCAGAGTGATTTTCTACAGAAACACATTGTTAGTACTGTATTTGTTACCACTTTGATTACAGCTGATTGTCAGATGTCAAATATTATAACTCTGTCAGTGTGTTTCCATACAATATACAACAAAGGGTAATGGCTTGGTGTTTCATCCACTTGCGGTGTTATACTTCTATACCACTGTATAAAAAAAATAACCACCTACCGGGGTGATTGTCTACAGAAACATCAGGTGATTGTCAGATATGACATATTTCTAACTCTGTTTGTGTATTCTATACAATGTACAACAAGGGGTAATTGGTTGGTGTTTCATCAACATTCGACGTTATAGTTCTATACCACTGTACAAAAAATCGCCCACCAGAGTGATTTTCTACAGAAACACATTGTAAGTACTGTACTTGTTACCACCGTGCTTACAGCTGATTGTCAGATAGGACATATTTCTAACTCTGTTAGTGTATTGTATACAATATATAACAGGATGTAATTGGCTTGTGTTTCATCTACATTCGGTGTTGTACTACTATACCACTGTAAATAAAATCACCTACCGGGGTAATGTTTTACAGAAACACCTGGTGATTGTCAGATATGACACATTTCTAGTTCTGTCTGTGTTTCTATGTAATATATTGGTTGGAGTTTCCTCCTCATTCGGTGTTATATAGTTCTATACCGTAATAAAAAAAATCACCCACCTGAGTGATTTTCTACAGAAACACCAGGTAATTGTCAGACAAGACACATTCTTAACTCTGTCAGTGTGTTTCTATGCAATATACAACAAGTTGTAATTGTTTGTTTGTGTCATCAACAGTCGGTGTTATACTTCCATACCACTGTAATAAAAGAAAACACCCAACAGAGTGATTTTCAATATAGGTTTATAGAAATTATACTGTATGCATGCAGATTTAACATCAATTGTATTATATTTTATTTTAATCTTTTTCAGAAGTGGACATGTGTGGGAACATTTTGTGTCACTTGATGAAGCTCCAGGGAGGATGTGGGTGTGGCTGTAACAATAACAGTAAGGACATTACATTCAAATGTTTGATGTTTGATGGTGTTTAACGCCACTTTCAACAATATTTCAGTTTATCGTGGCGGTTTGCTTAATTGGTGAAGGAAACCGGAGTACCCGGAGAAAACCACCGACACTTGACAAACTTTATCACATAATGTTGTACACCTCGCCCTGATCGAGATTCTAACTCACAACACCAGTGGTGATGGGCACCATACGATCACGGCTAACGACGGCGCCGATACTACATTGAAATATTAATATTCGAATAAATATAAAACTAAAGATAACATAATTTCTGAAATAGGCTTAAAAATCAAAAAGTAATATTATAACCTATAATGGCTATGAAAATTCCGAAACAATATGTGCGATATAATCGAGAATATGCGTTTACGTAAACGATAGAGAGAACCGAAGGTGCAATCAGTAATGTGTAAAAAAAATCTTGAATTTAAAGCTTATAATTTTTACATTTGATCATGTTTCAGACATCATGAACTTGTTATCTATGGACAGTCCATGTGAGCTGAATTCTCTGGTTACAATGTTCAAGTGTGGAGCAATGAACGTAATGACCGATCCTATGAAAGGTTGCCTTAAATGTAAAGAATCTATCAGTAAGTCTTTATAGTATTATATGGTGTTTTTACTTTCATTTCATTGGCTAAATTCCTTTGCAAATCCCTTTTTTCTAAAGTTTTGTAATACCTTACCATATCTAGCACATATATGCAACTCATAGATTCCGATACCTGGCATAGAACCAAAGTCCATGGTACTGGAACAATTGTCACTGAAAAAATAAAAATCAAGAAATTTCAGAAAAACTCATCTTTGCGTCATATAGTAAAACAATTAATGACTCCAGTTAAAATAAAGATTTATAAAACCCAACCCCGTCTCAATGAGTATCAGTGTATGTGGTGTTAAATACAATTAGTGGCTTTTAACGACGTTGATATTTATAGATTAATGCATGCTTTTTCTATATCAGGAACGTTTTCATCCCGAGAGGCCGATATTGATTGATTGTATATATAGATTACAGTCAGTTCACTGACAACAGCACTTCCACAGAACACAAAAAACAAGACTATTCTAAATGAACAAACTCAGAAATTTCCACTAAACCTTTAACTTGAAATATAATTACTTCTGCTTTTGTTGCAAAATGTTTGTCTCATCAGCGCTCCATGGTCGAAACTTGGGATCCATGAGATATGATCCTTTTCGACTTTTCAAACTGAGAAATTATAAATATGAATCTTATTTTTCGATTTTGCTTACACCAGAAGGTAAAAAGAACCCGTTTTATGTGTTTATTTCGTGACTGCTATTCACCAAATAAAAATTGTCATCGTGGTTTTATTCTACAGGTAAAGATCACAATGAAACAACGACACATGCCCCTACATCAGAACCTACCACAACGATGAGGCCGACGACAATAACAACAGAACCGACTACTACAACGACGGTACCGACGACACAACCGACTACTACAACGACGGTACCGACGACACAACCGACTACTACAACTACGGAAGCGACGACTACAACGACGGTACCAACTACTACAACGACGGAACAGACGACCACAACGAAGAAACCAACAACAACGACTATAACAACGTCGATGAAAACAACACCAACGACGAAAATGACAACGACAGCAGTTCATACCCAACACACAACAAAGGATATGAAAACAAGCGATAATGGTAGCAAACAGCACGAAAGTAACAGTAACGTAAATATCAATAATTCTAACAGTAAGACCGCTCAGTCTAATACATCTAGCAGTACGTCCGGATCTGGTAATAAGGGAGGTAACAACAATTCATCTAGTAGTTCTAGTAGTTCGACATCACATTCAAGCAGTTCTCATTCCGAAAGTCACAGTTCTACTAGTAGCTCAAATCAGAATGGAAGTTCCGCCGGAAGTAAGGGTGGAAACGGAAGTAACGGAAGTACAACCCACACAAAGAACCATACAAGTACTTCTCATTCTGAAACTCATGGTAGCGGAGGTAAAAACGGAAGTCATGACGGTGGTCATGGTGGAAATGGAAATAACAATACACAAACTATAACTCATACAGATAGTCATAGTAGCAGTAGTAATACTACAACAAGTAAAAATAATGGGAACTCGGGTAGTACTGGTAACCACGGAAAGGGTTCGAATGGAAGTATAACCCATACCGAATCTCATTCTAACAGCTCGCAAACAGAAACTCATGGCAGTCATGGAGGTTCTGGGAACAAGGGAGGAAATAGTTCTTCATCCAGTTCCAGTAGTCATAGTTCAAGCTCAAGTAGCTCTAGTAGCAGCAGTAGTAGTACTAGTTCCAGTAGCACTTCAAACAGTACTGGTAACCATGGAAATCACGGAGGAAAAGGCAACAAGGGAAACACGCAGACAAGCAACCATACAGAAACTCATAGTAGTTTCAGTAACAGCAGTAATAGCAACAGTGGAAACAATAGCAATAATCCTGGTAAATCAGGAACACAAACATCGAGCAGTAACAACAGTTCTTCTAGCAATACTGCAAACCAAAACCATAATAGCAATAGCAAAAATAATAGCGGAACTCAAAGTACAAACAACAGTAACAGCAAAAATAATATGAATAACAGTAAGAACACTACAAACACAAACAACAGTAATACAAAAACTACAAACCAAAACAACATGAACCAATCAAATAACAGTTCCACGTCAGCAAACCAAAACAACAACAAACAAACCAATCAAAACTCGAGTAGCAATTCAAATACTGCAAGCCAAAACAATAACAAACAAACCAATCAAAACTCAAGTAACAGTTCAAATACAGCAAGCCAAAACAACAACAAACAAACCAATCAAAACTCAAGTAACAGTTCAAATACAGCAAGCCAAAATTCAAATAATGCCAGCAAGAATACTGCAGCTCAAAACAACAATAAATCTAACCAAACTAATACTAATGCGTCAAATCAACACCAACAAGCTAACCATCATAAAACAACATCAGCTCCAAGATCTCATTCAACATCTCAAACTGCCAAACCTACAAAACATCACCACCACCATCACCGAACACAGAAACAACATATTAAAACGACACATGCCCATAGAGTTGTTACAACACACAAACCTAAACCAACTACAGCTGCTCACAAAGTAGTGACAACACATACACCCAAACCAACTACAACTGCTCACAGGGTAGTGACAACACATACACACAAACCAACTACAACTGCTCACAAGGTAGTGACAACACATGCACCGAAACCTACTCACAAAATTGTAAGAACACACCGACCAACGCCGTCGACGACACACAAAACGGTGAAAGTACACCGACCTGGACCAACTCCCCCTACCATGCCCCCTTCTACACACGCGCAAACCACAATACATCACAATGTGAAGACTACTCGACCGGGACCAACTCCACCTACTATGCCCCCTTCTACACACGCGCAAACCACAATACATCATAATGTGAAGACTACTCGACCGGGACCAACTCCACCCACAATGCCACCGACAACACATGCACAAACAACACGTGGCGGACCTACGCCACCTACCATGCCAAAGAGCACAGCAGGGCCAACACCACCTACCATGCCAGCCAGTACCGAAGGTCCAACACCACCAACAATGATGTCAACTAAAGGTGGCTCGGTCGTTTTGACAACAGCTGTCGCAGCTAAAATTGCTGTCAAGACAACAACACCAGGTAAGCGTTGTGAAATCAGCCATCAATGTTATTTCAGTATAGGCCATTGCTTTATCATTTATTTGTTTGCATCAAAAACAGTTATAAACAATAAGTAAATAATTTAAAAAAATTGAAATTAAGATAAAACTTAAAATGGAAATTAACAATAAATAAATAATTTAAAAAAATTAAAATTAAAATAAAAATTAAAATGGAAATTTAAAAAGGTGAGTGATTGACAATAGAAACAGCCATAGTGATACAAGAATAGTTTGAAGATACCAAAAGGTGTACCTAGATACCGTAAATCGAAGAAGGACATACAATACAAAGCACAAACAAGCACTAGATATAAAACAAATGCTTGCACAACACGACCGCCTCTAACACTTGGTTGAACGCAAGTGCTACGGAAGAGTAAGCCACTCATTTGTACAAATCTCAAGCTTCTTAACAGAGAAATAACAAGACAGAATCCGATGGAAATCTAGCTGCTGACCTTGACCCCTAATCCGGCTAGCAACTGACCTTTGAGTAGCTAGATAGAAATAAACCCCTATCAACAACCTAAACATATTTTGTTTTGAAAATATGAATATTGACATTTCAAAAAGCCGATGCAACGAATGCTCGTAGTTAACTGATTACTAACTTAAAAAGTAACATCTGTCGGTGAAATACCATTACACTAATGATTAAAATTCAGAATTGATGGTTCGGTTTATGGTGTTTAAGGCCTATCATCAATATGGCGTGGGTTGGCGCCCAGCTTTGTAAATTACAAAAAGAGTGTACTCGACTCGCAGCCGCAAGTGATAAAGCTTACCAGTTGCTTGCCTGTGGTCGGTGGTTCTCTCCGGGTACTCCGGCTTCTTCCAACACTAAAACTGGTCACCATGAGATAGCTGAAATATTATTGAAAGTGGCGTTAAACACCAAAAATCAAATCAAATCAATATAATTCATTGTCGTCGTGAGAGTTCAGAAGTAAAAGTGTGTTATCAAAATGATGGAGTTGAATAAGTGGCAGCAAAAAGTTTATTTACAATGCAACTGTTGCTTGATATAGATTTTACGTGATGTAATAAAACTAGAACGATCAATAAAATGACATACAAAGCATGCCGCACTGTCGGTAGAGATGCCACACTGTCGGGGGAAATTCCGCACTGCCAGAAGAGTGTCTAAGCTTTTTGAATAATATGAACATAAATCCCTGTGCTACATTTAACTGAAGCTAGGTAAATGTTTACTATATAAGAAACATGACATGAACCATTGTTTGTTCCATCTTTTTTCAATTTAAGGTCATTAGGATAGATCTTTAGTCAAATATTTATTATGATTTATTGTCCGTTTAATGTGTTGCAAAATTGAAACAACGACCAAAATATCAATTTTCAGTGTCGGAAGTGGAAGTATCTATATTCTGGTCATATATGATTATTTTATTTAGGAACAGCACATTTTATGTAAAATGAACTAAACATAACTCTAATACAAAAGCATTCTGGGTAAAATTTGAAGACAAATTACCGATTGTTCATGACAAAAATAAAAATCTGATTCTCTTTTCGTTTGGAAAAAACATCCCACCCCTTCATGTTAAAGTGATCGGTTCTTAAATAGCAGTACCTATCGTGTCATGACCGACGGTTGCTTAACGCATTAAACATTTGTTTGGTCGTAGTTCCAATGCCTCTAATGGGTCTAGAAAACAGATGATTGTAGATCTTTGTATAATTAATTGGGAAAGGGTATTGGATTATGCTTTTGTGAAGACATGTCTGTATTTTAATAAATGCTCCTTTCTATTTACCAGGGTGTCCGCCATACAACGAGTCAGCGTGTCCGCTAGAATGTCAGTCATACGACATGGACTTCTGTCCAGTCTGTGACTACTCATTGTGCAGTGGTAAGTCTTGAAACAATGTGCTATAGGTTTGAGTGACGCAGAAATACTTTAGGCTTATAGTGTTTAACGCCACTTTCAACAATATTTCAGTTATATCGTGGCAGTCAGTTTTATTGGTGGAGGAAACCGGACTGAGTACCCAGAGAAAACCACAGACCTGTCACAAGTCACTGACCCACTTTATCACATAATATTGTATCGAGTATACCTCGCCATTAACGGGGTTCGAGCTCACAACTTTGGTAGTGATAGGCACTGATTGCATATGTAGTTGTAAATCCAACTTCTATACGCTCACGGCCACCAGCAATATTTTATGGTTCAATAGTATTGCTGATTACATCACACCAAACTACAGTCGTGACTTTTTAAAGCTCCATTTTACTATACAATAACTGGTGCAACTCCCATTGAATTTTGTATGTTATTGGTCTATATAAGGATGATAAGCAATATGGAATTGAACACGAAACTGTGACATTTTTTTTAAACTTCCTTTTAAAATTATTAAAATAAAACGGAGATCCCAATAATCACAACTTTCATGTTGGCTAATTAGCAAAAAACTCGTCTTGGTAGGGGCCATCGTGGCCGTGAACTTATGGTAGTTGGATTTGCAACTACCTATGCATTCAGTGCCTATCACCACTAAAGTTGAGAGTTCGAATCTCGATCAGGGCGAGGTGTACAACATTATATGATAAAGTTTGTCAGTGACCTGCGACAAGTCGGTGGTTTTCTTCTAGTCCTGCGGTTTCCTCCACCAATAAAAATGACCGCCACGATATGACTGAAATATTGTTGAAAGTAGCGTTAAACATCATCAAACAAACAAAACAAAAACCCGTATTGGTAGAAAAAAAAACGAATTTCTTGTATCATTTCATCACGTGACTATAACAACATCACATGATCTTCCAAACATCACATGCAATGTCAAATGTGAACATGATGATTTTCGAAAAACATTCTATGAGAGAAAAAAAAATGTATCGAATATGACCATAGCAAGTATAAAAGTATATACAGATATACACTGAAGCAATCTGTCTTCATAAAAACCATATCACATGGCTAACGGGGTTAGGAGGATTATGGTGTTTAACGCCACTTTCAACAATATTTCACTTATATCGTGGCGGTACAGGTGACTATTACTATGTAAATACAAGTTCATATTTATTTCAAGCGTTCTCAATAAATATACACAATATATGACCTAGATTTGACCTCCAGAATTGACTATTTAAAATGGCCAAGCGTAAAAATATATTGCCACAATTAGCTTTTTCCAGAAACTAATTTCACACCATCTGGAATATATCTGATATCGCAGAATTCATTAAAACTTTAATATCATTAATCAGATATTGTTATCAGGTTTCATGCCCGATATGTATATCTACAATCCTTAAAAACGTGTCAGTTCATTAGTCCGAAGGTTCAATGGTCCGAAGTGTCAATAGTCCGAAAGATCCGAGCAAATTTATGTATCAATATAATATAGAATTGCATAAAACATTGATAGAAATGGTTGCCACGTGTTCTACAATGTATCACATTATTTTGATTGCACTTAATTATAAGTAAAATATAAAAATGACATATAAAATAAGAGAAACACAATATTAAGCGAGTTCCCGATCGTCGACCCATGACTCAATTAAAATAGCGCGCTCATTTATCATTTTACACAAGTTTTTTACTGAATTGGTCGAGCAAAAAACTAAGCTCAGTGTTAAAACTAAGACAAACGTCTCCGATCGAGAACTGAAGCTTTTGAAAGGGCTCAGAATCTATTCCCCTTAGTGTAAATTTTGTTTTTTTCCTTTATCGCCGACAATACTTTTACAGGACTGGATTATGAGGAACACGGCGGCATTCTCTATCCAGAGTTGTTGTTCCTGCTGCGTAGCGTAGCAGAAACGACAACTCTGGATAGAGAATGACACGGCGGCGGATGTCTTATATTTTGTTATATTATATATTTCACGGTGTACTGATCTCCAACAAACTCTGTCGTCCCATTGGTCATTGTATTTTATTGTCTTGCATATGATTGGATGGTCAAAGATGAATAATGAAGGCTCATCTGCAGACGTTGCTCCTGGATTGAAGTCATCGCCAGAAAAAGTCTACGGTTGTCATCACTAACGGGTTAACCGTTACGAAATATACACATTTCTCAAAGGGCTTAGAATCTGTTCCCTTTAATGTAGATTCTGTTTCTTTCCTTTATCTCCGACAAGACTTTTACAAGACTTTACTTGGAGTAACACGGCGGGTATCTTACAAGAAACAATAACTGTCAATCTTTTGCGAGTACCCGGTTACATTCCAGGTTGTTTTCTTATTTGGGAGGAGGGTCCGTTTTACTCATCTTACGAGTTTTCTGTTGTTTATTTTTGTTCTATCTTGTACCTATTGTTGCCTGTACATTGAATTGTCCGTTCCTGGTTGGCACTTCGGTTTTCCCTGATGTTTAATTATCAGACATGACCCCATGCGAGATAGCATTGCAAAAAAAAGAAGAAGAAAAGATGAAGCTATTATTATCTAATTTTATTTAAATTGTAAAACTTTTAAAAGCATATTACGTTTCCCTTCCAAAGTCCCCCCGGGATACTAAATACAATCACCTTTTATACATCTTTTCGTATTAATATATTGGTTTTTTTTGTCTTTTACAGCCAAACAACCATAGTCTCTAGTGGCTATTGTTTCCAACAGAAGCATATAATGATTTGAATAAATTTGGGAAACAATTTTCTTCAATTAGTCTTTCATTTTTTAATGAATATCCATGTATTAGATTGGTTGACTGGTTTACGGTGTTTAACGCCACTTTCAACAATATTTCAATTATATCGTGGCGGAGAAAACCAACAACCTGTCGCAAGTCACTAACAAACTTTATCACGTAATGTTTCATCGAGTACACCACGCCATGAACGGGGTTTGAACTCAGAACATTAGTGGTGATAGGCACTGATTGCACATGTAGTTGTAAATCCAACTATCATAAGATCACGACCACCACTACATGTATTAGAAAAAACCCAATTGTTCTCGTCATGATATAGCTGAAAAATTGTTGAGATGGCGTTAAACTACATATCACTCATCCAATGGGTTGAAGCATTTAATATTGATCTTAGAACATTTAAAACGTACATGCAATTGGTTAAATTTCAAAATTGTTCTTGGTGCTTGCAGCTCCTGAATCCCCAGCTGTATGTGTTCGTCGAGTTCGCCAGATAATTTTCATAGCTAACATTTTCGCAGTTGAATCCTCGAAACCCTCGTTGGTGCATGGCTTAATAATTATATAGCTTAGTAGCACTTTGGCTAGAACCAATAGAAACCAATTCAGGCTGCACTCGTTTCGTTTGTGCAGAATGAACCAATACTTTTTTCCCGCACATTGATTCTGAGTGATATGATTTTTTTTAGCAAGTTTTGGATTATATCTTTGTTAGTCCTTAGGGTAAAATATGTACTTATAACCTAGAACCCCCAGCTATATGGGTTCGCCGGATAATATTCATAGCCAATATTCTGGCCGTTGGATCCTCGAATCCTGCGTTGGAGCATGGCTTACTAATTATACAGCTCAACACTTTGGCTAGAACAAATAGGAACCATCTGAATTCTTAATTCAGGCTGCACTCGTTCCGCTTGTGCACTTTAACCACCCACCTCTCCCCCCCCAAAAATTTTTTTTTTTACCTCTTGATCCTAACGAACCTCCTCTGATGATCTTCTTTCTCTCTAGTAGAGAATAAACCAATAATTTCTTTTACACATTGATGTTGGGTGGTGCGATTTTTCTTTGTAAGTTTTCGATTATACCTGTGTTAGTCCTTAGCTAAAAGATGCATAGGTCAAGGTGTGCTTATAAACTTGATCCATACTTAGCATGGGTGGTATTTTTATATAAACATATCTCTGCTGTTTCGCTAACCAGCAACTAGTGTTTCTGTTTTAAAAAAGACTATTAGTTGATGTCGTATTGACAAATAAAAAGTCATCATGCTTTAATACTTTAAATCTACCAACTGGTGTAAGTGATTGTCATAATCTTATATCTACAACTATAAAGGGTCACTTGCCTGCTCAACAGAGAAGTAAAATTATATACAGGAGTTATAGAACTTTTGACATTGATAAATTTAATAATGATATAGATCAGATTAAGATGGAAAATTTGGATAGTGTTACATCTGCGGAACAGGTAAATGAAACCTACCAGAAATATGAAAATGAATTTATAAATGTATTGAATAAGCATGCACCATTGAAATCACGGTACCCTAGACGAAAACCACTACCATGTATGAACGGCGAGTTGAGGAAGGCCATATACAGAAAACACATGCTGTATTCTCAGTATACAAAAAATCGCAATAATCAAACTTGGGAAAAATTCAGGCAGCAAAGAAATTTTTTTAATAAATTGAAAAGAAAATCCATTAAAACTTATTTTTTAGAACGCTGCTCTGGAGGTACAAAAACTACAGACTTTTGGAATACAGTCAAACCTTCCTTTTCAAAGAAATGCAAGTCTGGTGATCAAAAAATTATATTGTGTGAAGATAATAAAATTATTAATAACTCAAATGAAGTTTCAAATCTCTTTAATAATTTTTTGGCTACTGTAGCCGAGAAGATAGGTGAAAATGTAGTGTATGATCCCTCAAATCATCCGAGTATAACTGCTATACATGAGAATAATAGTATAGAATTGAATGGAAAATTTGGGTTTCAGAAGGTTACATCAGAAAAAGTGGAAAAAATCATGAATAAAATAAATGTAAAAAAAGCAACAGGGGCAGATGGTATACCTGCTAAAATAGTAAAGGCGAGTAAGTCTGTAATAGCACCTCAGCTGTCAACACTGATAAATATTACCGTTGACACAGGTGTATTTCCAGACAGACTCAAAAAAGCGCAGGTTACCCCATTATTTAAGAAAAATGACCCTTTAGTAATATCTAATTACAGACCAGTTAGTATCCTTCCGATTTTTTCTAAATTATTTGAAAAAGTAACTGAAACACAGTTAAATGATTTTTTTGATTCCATTTTCAGTCCTTACTTGTGTGCATTTCGACGAGGTCATGGATGTCAGACTACGTTACTCAGATTACTGGAAGACTGGAGAGAAGCCCTAGATAAAAACTTGTATGTCTCAGCAGTTCTTATGGATCTCTCCAAAGCTTTTGATTGCTTACCCCATAATATTTTATTAGATAAATTATCAGCTTATGGTGTTTCTTCACAATCTGTATCTTTATTAAAATCTTATCTTTCTAACAGGAAACAACAAATTAAAGTAAACAGTGTTCCGAGTGACTAGGCTGACATCCAAAAAGGTGTTCCTCAAGGCTCCATACTTGGTCCCCTATTGTTTAATGTCTTTATAAATGATATTTTTTATTTCATTAATCATAGTTCATTGTATAATTATGCTGATGACAATACTTTGTCATTCAGCAGCCCTGACTATGATATTCTCATTTCTACTTTAGAAGCCGAGTCTCAAGTGCTGATTGATTGGATTAAAGATAACAAGATGCAAGCAAATCCTGATAAGTTTCAGGTCTTGGCAGTAGGGAAAAAAACCTTTGCAAAAAATCCATCTATTCAAATTCAAAATAATATACTGTCATGTGAAGAAACTGTGAAACTATTGGGAATCGATATAGATTATCAGTTAAAATTTGATCAACATATTAGTAACTTATGTAGAAAAGCATCTCAGCAGTTAAATGTTCTTAAAAGACTTGGTTCATATCTTACAAAGCTCAATAAACTTACCATTTTTCATACTTTTATATTAAGTAATTTTAATTTTTGCCCTTTGGCATGGCATTTTTGTACTGAAAAAAAAAAACTCCAAAAAAACTTGAAAAAATTCAAGTGCGAGCTCTGCGATTTGTATATGATGATTATTCATCCTCCTCTGAAACTTTGCTTGAAAATGCAAAGGTTCCCATCCTACAAGTGAGACGTATCAGGACAATGGCATTTGAGACTTACAAAATTTTACACAATTTGGCTCCTGTATGTTTACAAAATTTACTCCATACTAAAAATTCAAAATATTACTTTAGATACAGAAATATCTTGGATGTACCACAAGTAAGGACTACAACATACTGTAAGAGATCATTCCGTTTTGCAGCAGCTTCTCTGTGGAATAGCTTACCAGACCACTTCAGGACTGAAAATAGTTTCGCACATTTTAGGAGCCTTGTTCAGTCCTGGACTGGTTCTGATTGCCGCTGCTCTGCTTGCAAATAAGAAGCCTAATTTATTTTTCTTGCCTCAATCTAAGTGTTTTTACTGACAGCCTTTGTTTGAATTAGTACTTGTTTCGAAAGAATTTGCTTCCGATTCACGATCAATGTTTTTTTTTTTTTTTTTTATATATAAATATTTTAGATCTCTTAATTATTAGTAATGCTATGTCTTTCTTTTTAAATTTTTATGAAAATTTAAAATTTTTTAAGATGTTCAAATTTTTATTCTTTAAATGGTTTTAAATAATTTCTATGGAAATTGCTAAATGTTTAAGTTTCTGTATTTTAGTTGCTTTTTGCTTGTTTTTAGTCTCATGCTTGGCTTGTTTTGTACTGCGTTTATGTTGAAATGGAATGACTGTATGGTAATCCTGAACATGGTGACAGCGAGGCACTTGCCACATGGACCTCTGTTCGGGTTTCTTTTTACAGCCCCCTTTCTGCTTTTTGCCTGCATGATACGTTTTAATTTTGTAATTGCTTGCCCATTGTATTGTTTTAATGTTGATGTATTTGTATTCGGTAAAAAGCTCTTGAGAGCTTATGTTTTTTTGTTTATATTACATGCCGAATTGAAATAAAGTTTTACTTCTGTTCCCATATTTACTGAGATATTCCGTTTTTTAGTGTGTTTTTTTATACAACCCAGTACAGCAATTTTAATCAAAACTCGAGATATAGTGGACCACTGCGTTTTTGTTTGTTTGTTTATCTTCTGGCGATCTTTCATGGAACAACACCATTTAAGAAGACAACAGTGGTTACCCATAACTACTTGTGGGAGGTGGCTCACTGTAGAGTCCATTTTCAAGGACTCCATCTCACCACCACCCTTTAAATTTTATCCTTGTAGGTTTGTGGTGTTATCACTTTCAACAATATTTCATTCATATCGTGATGGTCAGTTTTATTGGTGGAGGAAACTAGATTATCCAGAGAAAACCACTGACCACTGATGGCGATAGGCACTGATTGCATAGGTAGTTGTAAATCCAACTACCATACGATCACAACTACAACGACCCCTTACCCTAAGTACACAAATCTATTGCCATGAAGCATATATGACACAAACACAATTGTAAAGTATACTTTACTGTATATAAACATAGCACTGTTTTCAAATGGCAAAAATGACTAGTTTCATTTTGTAGAAAATAACAAAGGTTAAATACAAACAAGAGGTTCATTGGGTTGAGCCTGTGTTGCTCACCTGTCATTTTTTTTTTAATTCAGTAAATCAGGAATGATAAGTCTATGGGGAATAACTCTGGACCAAAGTCCAGTTGAGGTAAAAAGGGGAGGTAACTGATACCATGTGCTTAGAACACCAAATCATATGCATAATTCATTAAAAGTCACTGACAATTCTGATCACATAATGTTTCATCAGTACATCTCGCCACAAGCGGGAATCAAACACCACAGAGAAAACCACCGACCTGTCGCAAGTCACTGACAAGCTTTATCACATAATGTTGTATCGAGTACACCTCACTAAGAATGGGGTTCGAACTCACAACTTTAGTGGTGATATCAATGTTTGAAGACAATAATCATAGTACCAATAGCCTACTGAAGTTTAACATAAACATACTTTGTTTGTTGAAAAAAATATAAGATATTTTACACATTATGAAAATTACATAGCATGAACTTTCAGAACCTACTGAATTGAATTATTTCTGTATAACAAATATCTTATTGGTTGAAAACCAAATAAACTGACCAATGACAGTATGTTATTTCATTGAGAAAAAAATAGGATCATCTATTTACAAAACAGAAACAAAAATTATATGTATAAGCAAAAGCAGAGTATAAATGCATTGAAAAACAATTTTATAAATGGGAGATAACTTTGCAATTATAATGTTATTATCTCCCTTTAAACAATAACAAATATATTTCAACACATGTAAATTATATGAACTTGTTACATCATAAAATGCTCTTTATTAAGCACAGTCAAACCTGTATTAAGAGATCACCTTTACGACAAATAAAAAGTGGCCTCATAAGACAGGTGACCTCTTAAAAGAGGTTCAATTCATATGAATTTTTCCATGACGAGACAAGAAAAAGGTGACCTTTTAATACAGGTGACTGCTTAATAGAGGTGACCACATGGACAGGTTTGACTGTACATATTATTACAATGAACATCATTATTATCTTAAAAACAACAATCATGATAATGAACATTTTGGTGTTGGGATATTTTTTGTTTGTTCAGAATTTTGACTGAAATGCATAAACATTTCTCATACATGAATTCTGTTTTATGAAACAAGATACTGTACAAACGTAAGGAACATTAGTAAGCATGTGCACATACCCCATGCCCCCTCCCCCTCCCAATGTGAAGATAACACTAAGAAACAAGGTGACAACAAAGCGATCACGGACGGGCAGACAAATGGAAGGTTCAAAAACATACTCTCCGTAACTATGTTTTTGGAATAATTAATCCTCTAATTAGCTGACAAAATTCATTTCTCAAAATCCTTACTTTTTCACAAATTCTTTCCCAAAGATATCTTTTGAAAATCACTGTTATTCGAATTTGGAAGACAAAAAGCTACGAAAATAATTGAAGAAATTCTAGCTATGTTAAATATTAGTAACATTATTTTCGTAGCATTTTATCCATCATTATCGCTTGGGAATTAACGAAAATAATATTTTCCATATTAAAACAACACACAAACTATGACTTAAATGAATTATTATTACATAATTCATATTCAAGCAGCCACAAATTCACACATATTTCATCAAGGGAATGATAGAGAATTATCTATATTCATAGTCAGTATTTTTACAAGATTTTATTTCACATCACAGTGGTATAAACTCAATCAATATTCAGACAGTACATAAATGTATTTCATACAATTCAAATCTTTAGTTGTTGATTTGGTTTGGTTTTATGATGCTTAAAAAATTAATGCCACTTTCAACAGTCAGTTTTATTGGTGGAGGAAACCTGAGTACCCGGAGAAGATAGTCATGAAATCAATGTGATATTTTACAAAATAATTATATAGTCAAATCTGCTTTAGTGACCACCTCTATTAAGCAATAACTTAAGTAATTTTCTGACCTTAATTTTTATTTCCTTTCACAGTGCATTTCCTATCAATTAAACCTGTATTAAGTGATCACCACCTGTCTTATGTGACCATATTTCACTGTTCCCTTGGAAGGCTTGACTGTATATTCACATCAACATTGATAATACAAGAAGATCATCCTGATAACAAAATGATGAACTTAATGCTTTAAATATTGTAGCCTATCCTCATCATATTAAAACGATGACTATTTTTAATTTAATTTTGATTTAATACGCTAGTTATTTGCTTCTACTCTACATTGTCCTTTATATGGCTGTCTCTGGCAGCGTCATTCATACGGGAATATTTTTATATCGGACAACAGACACCCGATTTGTAACAAGTAAAACACATAAAATATATCATTTCTCTGACCCTACAAATATTTTTAGAATAAGTACCACAAGATACATACATGTATCTACAAAAAAAATATGTAATTTCCGTCAAGTTTGACAACCAATCTCTTTCATTTTTGGAGTCGGTTTCTCAACATTTTTCTCAAGAACCATAGCACTATAATCTGTTTCACACTGCTTGTCTTCATTATCATCATCAATGACTATTACATTATCATGATTATCCTTTTCAATTTGAACGAGTGTCTTTTTTGTCTCTTTGTTCTTTTGAACATTCACATTTTCAGATATTGATAATTGCACTGTAGCTTCCGTTGCGGAAATTTCAGCTTTATTATTTTCACGATTTTTCGTATTATCATTACCACAATCTTGAACCTCTTTAATTAAAGACGCTGCAATTTCAGATTCTTGATTGTTTATTTTTTCAGACATTTCTGTGTTAGCTTCTTCGGTAGAGTTGCTGTTCTTTCCCTTTAATTTTGTTTCTTGAACCTCAACACGAGTTTCCCGTATTAGTTCTTCATCTTGATCTTCGTCGTCCTGCTCCCCCGATGGCTCTTCCGTACTCAAACGAGGATGTTTTTTCAATGGTGAGCTAAATCTACGTATTCCTCCACGACCTTTTTTTCCTCTAGAAAACTTTGTTGCCCTTGCTTCCTCAAGTGTAGCCATCATTAGAGCAACGTTTGGATTCATCTTGGTCCATGTTGGAGAGACAACATTTCTGGATGGAGTTTCACCGTCATTTTCATCATAATCTGAAACACTGCCAATATCATCCTCTAGTTCGTCATCATTGTCAGCCTTCGACTCCATTAAATTTTCAGGTTGTGTACCAATCAATGTGCTTTCCATTTCTAAATGTGTTTTTTCGGTCACATCATCATCTTCCAACTTATATACAATTTCCTCCTCCCGGCTCAAAGTCCTCTTTCTTTTACGTAGAAATATAGCCTCTTCTTCTGAATCAACATTACGTGCAGACACAACCGTGAATGATGACCGTCCCGAATTTGATCCAGATTTTCTTCCAACTTGCAATTCCTCGATGGCTTCTTCTGAAATTTCATGCTGTGTCGTGGAATCAAACTCTTGAACTGTACATGTCTTCTCCTTCATTTCAGATTCCACGATTTCACTTTTCGTATTGCCTTGTTTGGGAGATGTAACCTTAGTTTGTGTGGATGATTTTCTTTTGTTGCCATGGTTACTTTCTGCTGCCGTCTCCGATTTCTTAATCCTGAGCTTCTTTTCTTGTAGAGTGGATTGTTTTTTCATATTGCGAACTTTGGAGGCTTTCTTATTTAAGTCAATAATGAATGAAGACAGAGAAGCTGAAGAAGAAATAAGCTTTTCAGCATGTCTTCGCTTAATATGAGAATTACACTCCGATCTATTAAATCCTGTATATGCACAAAGTTTACACTTATACCGCTTCCATCCAAGATGGCGGACAGCATGTCTGCGAAGATTAGATATATGAGGAAATTCAATTCCACACTGAAGGCATTTGTTATTGCTATAATCCACTAAATGATTGATCCTACTAAAATCCATACATTTTGGTTTTTCCATTTTCACAGGGTCTACCACATACATACGACTTGATTTCAATTTTTTTGGAGATTCAATTATTGTCTTTTTACACTTCACACTTTGCAATGGTTTACCTGGTTCTTTAGTAACCCATATTTCTTCAATGGACTTGACCCATACTTTATCTGACGGATGTCGCTGCCTATGAGTTTCAGTTTCTTTAACATCACCTTTATCAACGATTACTTGTTGAGCTGCATCAACTTTTTTATACGATTCAGCCTTGTGCTCAGGGCGTTTATCAGTAACTTCGACTTTTCTTGTATTTTTATCTGATGGATGTTGCTGCCTATGAGAATATGTTGTTGTTTTAGTTTCATCAACATCACCTTTATCAACAATTACTTGCTGAGCTGCATCAACTTTTTTATACGATTCAGCCTTGTGCTGAGGGTGCTTATCAGTAACTTCGTCTCTTCTCGTATTTTTTCCAGTCGATACTTTTCTCTCTCTAGTATCAGATTTTAGCCATTTCATGTTTTTACCTGGTGTTGGTGGAGATTTCGTACTTTTGACTGTTTCTCGCAATGATTTTGTTTCTTTTTCCACATGGACTGCTTCTTTTAATGATTTATTGACACTGCCATTTTTCTTCCTTTCTTTTTCCTTTTTAAGATGTGAAATCCTTGTAGAAAATCTTTTTTTCAATTCACCCATTTTCTTTGCAGCGTGTACTCGAGTCTTCATTGATCTTGTAGAATATCTTGCCCTTGTTTTCAGTATTGCATGCTTTGTTACTCCCTTTAATTGTTCTTCGTCTTTGAGTAACTTTTCTTTGATTAGGGTCACTTTTGTTCCTCCTGGCTTTTTGTTGTTTAATTCACTTGCTTTTACAATCTGTGTGAGATCCGACTTGTTTTCTTTAGGTTCAATCACTTCGGTGTTCCAGTCTTTACTGGACCATTTAGGTTTTGCTTTCTCAACAGCCTGACCTCTTGACCTAGTTCCATCAATATTCTGACCTCTTAACCTTGTTCGATCAATAGTCTGACCTCTTGACCTTGTTCCATCAATCTCATCCTTGCCGATATCTGAAGTAACCATCAATTTTGCCCGATCCTTGTCATTTTCTATCTCAATCTTATTATCCAAATTGCTCCTGATAGGTTTTCCTCTCACAGTTTTTTTTTCTGACTCTGGTGATGCTTTCTTTCCGGTACCCTCTTCCCTTTTTTCTGACACTTGGGATTCTGAATGCCTTGGAATATGCCTTGAGTTTGAAAATTTCATCTCTGCTATATTCTCACTTGAGTGAGCTTTAATACTTTCTTTGCTAGAGTCACGAGATTCATTAAGGTTAGACCTTGTACTTCTTGTCAAACTACGAGATCTCTCAACATCTTCGTTATTTACATCTTTAATTCCAATTTTCTCCGCGTTTGTCTGACGAGACCTGGTTGTACTTTCCACAGACAATTCCCTTGAGTTATCTCTATGTGACCTTAGACTTTGTCGTGATCCCAAACTTTCCACAGAAGTATCCCTTGAAGAAGTTCTAGTGTCAGTTTTTCTAACCGAGCATCTCAATCCTTCACCAGAGGACTCATGTGATGACGTTTTTTGTGTTCTCCTGACTTCCGAACGAGATCTTCCTACTTCAGGTGTGTTATTGGTGTGGTTGTTTTCTTTGGTACTTTGTATATTATCAGTTCCTTTTTTTGCAGAACTTGTTCCTATTAACTTAGAATTTTCTGAGGGAGCAGCAGTTCTCTTTTTCCTAGTTGATGCCGATTTTTCTGGGTTACCGTCTCTATCACTTGACTTGACCTTTTCAATGGCATTCGATAGATTACGTCTGGCAAGCTCAAGTTCAGACTTCTGCTGTGGAGATTTTTTATCGGGTGACTCATTGACTGTTGATTTGCTTGGCGAGCGTGCATCTTTTTTTTTACTTTCCACTACAGCTCGCCTCTTTTCATGAAATCGTGTGCGTTGTGCTGGCACATGATAAAATGCAGCAGACCTACGGGTACTGATAAATCTTTGAGCTGGAACAAATGAACGAGATTTTTCTTTCAGTTTTTTCACTACTTTATTTTTAACGGCATCTGCTTTACTTTGCCTCATTTCGTTACCCTTTTTTCCTTCGCCATCTTTTACTTTATCACTTTCTTCCTGTTTTATTTCTTTTTCCAACAACAGCAGCTCAAGATTTTTTGGAATAAATTTCCCTTCGATTCTCAGTCTTTTATTTCCAGTCATTGATAACGGTGTTTTTGACGACTCGTTTTTCTTTGACTCAACGACTTGATCAGAGGCTCGTCTACCACGTTCTACTTCTTTAGGTTCAAATTTTCCATCAATCTTTAACCTTCTAGCTTCTAACGATGAAGAATGTCCACTTTTTTCACTAGGAGTGTCTGGAGAATCTTCCTCTTTATCCGATTGATTCTTTATTTTTCTGCTTTCTTCCAATTTTTTCAAAACTCGTTGACGACGAGATGCTGTTGATTCTTTAGAACTCGCCTCTTCATTCTTTTGCTTGGTATCATTTTGTTTTTTCTCCTTCAAAGACGTAGAAATTGTTGAAAGAAACCCACACTGCTTGACATGTTCTTCGTAGTTTGACCTTTTCCAAAAAGACTTGCTACATCCATTGCATGTGTTCATTTTAACAAGAGCTTTAGGGTACTGTCTCATACGAGACGCTCTGGATGACGATCCACTTTTATCTAATGGTGTATTTTGATTCACAGATTCCTCATTATCAGTATTTTCCTGTTCTGAAACAGTATAAGCAAGGGCACGTAACTCTGTTCTCATCCTATCAATCTGTTCCTTTGTTTTCTTGTGATTTAACAGAAGATGTCGTGTAAGACCCCAAAAATAGTCGAATGTTTTGCGGCACATGTTGCACGGATACTTCTTCTTTGATCCAGAGTGGATAACATGCATGTGTTGTAATAATGTTTTCTTCTGGGAATATTGTAAGTTACATATGAGGCACTTTAACTGATCAAGGTCACAGTGACCTAGTTGACTAAGTTCTGATAATTCTGATCCATCCTGGCTCTTTACAGGCCTGAGTTCATTAGAGCTAGTTGATTTTGATGCTTGCTTAAATTTCTCGGCCACTTTTGTTGTCGATGATGCGATTGTTTCATTCACGCTCGAAATTGATTTCTGTGGCATTGAGACTTCCATCGCTGATAGTGTGCTACTACTTTTTAGTGAAATTAATGTCAATGGCATAAGAACAACTTTAGCCGATTTTTCTATCATTGACATAACATTTGTATTTCCAGTTTTTTGTTCTGAAGTTAAAACTTTGTCCTTTAATTTTTGTACTGAATTATTTTCAGCCTTTGGTTGAACTTTATTGTTATTTTTCAGAGATGAGGTCATACCAGGAGTAACAGTAATGTTTTCAGTATCTTTATTGACACTATTTGGACTTGCTTTTTTGTCAGTCAATTTTTTCGGTGATGAAGTAGGAGTGCTAGATTTTGAACTTTGAACTGACTTCTTTAAACCATCCACTATCTTTGTCAGTGGCTGTTTTTGTGATTTCTTAGCATTAGCCAGAATCATTGAAGCATTTGAAACAGTTTCATTATTACAACTATCAGAAACATCTACCATACCAATATTCACGGCAATGTCAGTATGTTCAATTGGTGTTGTCATGACAACAACAGACGGTGTGTTCATTTTCTGTTTTTCCACATTTTCCGCAGCTTCTGTGTAGTGCTTATAGGCTTCTGAGTTTCCTTCAAATGACCCGGTCAGAATCTGTTCTAACACAGTTTTTTCTCCATTTGTGTCGACGGGAGCAGATAAAGATGGTGATACGGGTCGAACAATGACGACCTCTTCTTTCTTTTGGGATTTCTTTTTCGGTGCAGTTCGAGGAAAAAATGATTTTTCACCACAATAAATCCTCTTGTGAGCAATAAAGTTAGGTATGGCACGAAACAGATTTTTGCAATATTTACATTCAAAAATAAAGTCGCAAGATTCCCGCAAAAGGTATCGAACTTCTGGCGTACCATAATGCACTGCATTTAGTATCTGGTCAAGAGTTTTACCTCCAGATTCTATAGCAGTACTGATGACAGAAAAATCAATATTATCAATGGGATCATCCACATCACTGTCATCAGACATCTTTATTGTTTATCTGAAATGAAAAAAAAACCAATTATTTGGGATAGCAGTCTTTGCCCAAATTGTTTTCACCTACTTGCCGGAAAGTGAAATCTAGAAAAATTTTCTATTTATTCAAACAAATTCTTTCATAATCTTCACTTGTTCGAATCCAGTTTTATTTTTCCCGTGCTTCGGGCAAGCGCAAAGACTGATATAGGGTTGTGGTTATGTTGTTTAACACCATGTTCAATAATAATTCATTGATATTGTAGCGGTCAGTTTTATTAGAGGGGGAATGAGTACTGGAGAAAACTACCGAACTGCAGAAAGTCACTGATAAACTTTATCACATAATGTTGTATTGAGTTGTACACCTCGCCATGACTTTAGTAGTGATAGGCACGGATTGCTT
Organism: Bathymodiolus septemdierum; assembly: GCA_963383655.1. Taxonomy (NCBI): domain Eukaryota; kingdom Metazoa; phylum Mollusca; class Bivalvia; order Mytilida; family Modiolidae; genus Bathymodiolus; species Bathymodiolus septemdierum. Next base: position 31,972,667 of record OY726525.1, on the reverse strand, counting down.
AGGTTGTTGTAAATCCAACTATCATACAATCACGACTACGATGGCCCCAACATAATTTGGAATGGTAAACATAATGATATACATGTACAATGTATGTGAATTAACAAATATGGGTAAAAGTTTCTATAAGTCTCTTACTAGAAAAATATTCACAAACCCATCAGGTACACAATTTGTTTTTTTTGTGGCTTAAATATTTAATAAGAAATTAATTTGAAAAAATTTCATTTCATTTCACTGATCATTACACCACCGCTGTGGTTTTTCCAAATTGAATGAGTGAGTGATTGTTGTTTAACGCAAACTTCAGCAATTTTTCAGCTATATCATGGCGAATACAAGTTAATTTTCAATGAGATGATGATGAGGTCCGCTTTGTGGTAGACCAACACGCTTAGTTGGATTTTTATAGTGCTAGCTCACTGAAACAAGTCTATGGATAGATATGTCGTCCCACTCTGACACATTATCTTGATTCTGAGCCAACCAGTCTTTGCTCTTTCTCCTTAATGCTGCGTGCCCAGCGGAGAAGCAACAAATACCAGTTTTAGTCTTTGGTTTGACCTGATTGGGGCTTGAACCCACGATCTATCACACTCGAGGTGGGCATGCTAACCATTGCACCACCGATGCGGTTCTCTCCAAATCGAAAATAATGTTTTCTTAATATAAGATCCATCAATCTTATCAGCATCCACATGGTTGGTTGTTTGATTTTTCTTCTATCTAAAACTTCTTTGTCCCCCTCCCTTTGAGGTACACATACAAAAAAATGTATATAGAGAGTTAGTGAGTGAATGTTGTTTCACGCCAAGTGAGTAATTTTTCGGATATATTATGACGGGAACAAATTCAATGTCAATGAGATGATGATGTTTACTTTGTACTAGATCAACATGCTTAAGTCACACCACTCCGACACATTATCCTGACTCCAAGCCAACCAGTCTTTGTTATTACTCCTTAATGCTGCATGCTTAACAGAGAAGCAACAAATACCAATTTCATATTCTTTGACTTGACTCGAACCAATGATCTACGACACTCGAGGCAAGCACATTAACCATTCATTACACCACCGATGTGGTTCATTATATATAGTGATGACACATCAGCTGTTAATTGTATAATATACTGATTGGTGGTACTTTTTTGAGATTTTGAGTGAGTGAGTAAGTTATGGTTGTTAACACCATCTCAGCAATTTTTCAGCTACCATGGCGAGAACAAGTTAATTTTGAATGAGATGATAATGAGGTCTGCTTTGTTCTAGACCAACACGCACAGTTGGATTTTTATAACTTGCTAGCTCAGAGAAACAGCAGTCCGTGGGTAGACATGTTGCTCCACTCGGACACATTATTCTTATTCCGAGCCAACCAGTCTTTGCTCTTACTACTTAATGCCGCGTGCTTAACGGAGAAGCAACAAATACCAATTTAATAGTCTTTGGTTTTGACCCGACCGGGCTTGAACCACGATCTACCGCACTCGAGGCGAATATGCTAACCATTACACCACCGATGCGGTTTCAGTGATGTGAGGTGAGAGAGATAGCTGTTCATTTTGTAGCTATACCTACAATGTACATCAATAAATTCCTCAGAAATATTCTGTGATCTTCTGTAACTTGTGCACTGATCATAAATCTGCAATAAGAAAAGAGAAAACCTATTTACTGGTGCATCACTATCAATAATGTATTCAGCTGTGTATAATGCATAAGTGTATAATACCAACCTTTTTTGCATCCCCGAAATTCATGGAAAAATAAAACAATGTATTCAGCTGTGTATAATGCACATTGGTGTACAATACCAACCTTCTTTGCATCCCTGAAATTCAAGGAAAAATAAAATAATGTATCCAACTGTGTATAACGCACATTTGTGCACAATACGAATCTTCTTTGCATCCCTGAAATTCAAGGAAAAATAAAATAACGTATTCAACTGTGTATAATGCACATTTGTGTACAATACCAACCTTCTTTGCATCCCTGAAATTCAAGGAAAAATAAAATAACGTATTCAACTGTGTATAATGCACATTTGTGCACAATACGAACCTTCTTTGAATCCGTGCAATTCATGGAAAAATAAAATAACGTATTCAACTGTGTATAATGCACATCGGTGTACAATACCAACCTTCTTTGCATCCCTGAAATTTATGGGAAAATAACATGTCATAGATATCTTCCACGATTGTAAGAAATTATGTCTTTTCCCCCCCCAACTGAAACACAGCGGAACAAGAGTTAAAGACGTAGAGCTTCTCACGCTATCCTTGGCAGTTACTTTCCAATAGGTTCATAGTCACCCTCTGCTAGCTACATATTAATAGAGATCTCCTTTAGCTCAGTTAATAGGAGGCTTACAATGTGAGATGTCCCGTGATAGAATCCCATTGTGGACAATTTAGTCTTCGAAATAAAAATTTGTATTTACTGGTCTGAATCAAATTCTTGAATTTATATTTATATACATGTAGTTAACGATCTAATTAAAAACTGGTCTTGGGCTGGAGCTTATCATGAGGACTGAATACAAACCACAACCAGGGAATGAACACATTTTGTTCTGCCAATATTCAAAACAAACATTTGTCACTTCAAACTCTAATTTCCCAGCTAATCGTTGTGTATATTTATCATCGAGAATTTTACAATTAGTCATAGTTTTACCTTCAACTATTCATTGTACACTCCATTAAAGTCTTTTTTGCCCTATTTTTTTTCACCTACTTACCAGATGGACAAGTTCAATCTGTGGCCGAAAGATCAGTAGCTATTTTGGAACACCTTTGGACTGAACCAAAAAATGAGTTGGTCGAAACCGAACCATGTGCGTTGGACATGGATAGGCAGGGATGGAAATTTGTTCTTCTTTTAAAATGTGTGCAGTTTGGAATAAGATGTAGCTTATCGTTAAGAAATTTGGAAATATCAAATCAAGATTAAAAATACATTTGTTTTTGAGGAGAGTTATGGTATTTAACAATGGTAGAGGAAACCAGAGAAAACCACTAACCAACTTTATCATCACATAATGTTGTATTAAGTACACCTTGTCTGAACGAGATTCGAACTCACAAAATTAGTGGTGATAGGCAGTGATTGCACGGATAAATCTAACAACCATACGATCACGACCACGATGAAAAAAATAATTTCAGTATAGTATGTACCTTTTTTCTGGTATGTTGCAATGGGCAAACAAACAATTTAATACTTATGACTTAGCTTGTGAAATTAACACAATCTGTGGTCAAAATCATAACTTAACCTGTATTTAAACCTCTTTGCTAGCTTACTTTTCAAATCACTATATCTTTTAAACTTAATTCTAATATTAGGTCAGTTCGCAACTCGCGAGTTTATCGGTCAATCTGACGTAAAACACATTATGACATCACCGAAAAAACAAAAACATCAGTTTTGAAGGCCTCGACACACATTATCACAAATATTCTAGCTCGTCCTATCGGACACGCTGGGTTATTAGCAATAATGTCTGTCTCGACCTTTAAAATTGCTGTTATTCTATATCTACCATACGATCATAACCACAATGGCCTGTAAAGTATCTAGGATAAATGGAAGTGTAGATATTTGTGTCTTAAGATTGGCAAATAAAAGACTGCAGTAGCATTTGAAATTTAAATACAAATTAGTATTGGTGTACCGATCCTTGGAAAGAACAACTAATCAGTCATAAGATGGTTCCGAGTCGATGATTGATTCACCATGACATGTTGCCAATATTCTTTTTTATTTTCCCAGTTTACACAAATGATATTGTTCATATGTGTAGCTTCTTCAAAGAGCTTGTTGATACATTTATTGCACGATACTTGTTCAAATGAACCCATAAGTTATGCATGCTACACTGGACAAATCAAATCTATAGGGTTTATATTAGTACCATTATCTAAAAAAGTTAATCTTAGTGAAATAGGTATATTCCTCTATCTCAGCTTATAGGTTTATGGTGTTAAAGCCACATTCAATTATATTTCAGTTATATCATGGCTGTCAGTTTTATTGGTGGAAATCGGAGTACCCGGTAAAAATCACCGACCTGTCGTATGTCACCGACAAACTTTATCACATATTGTTGTATCGCCCGAGTGGGATTCGAACTCACAACGTTAGTTGTGATAAGGCAGTTGTAACACTAGTCCGAGATTCCTCTGCCGTCCGACCGCTCTCCATAAGTAAAACAGCGGATTTGCCGCTCCAACTCTGGATCGGCACATTTCCACATTTCGTGGCTATCGGATTTTATTTTCTATCCGAAACTCTTATATAAATCGCTTCACCAATCATTTTTCTATTCATTCATAACCATCTTACCATCAGAAAGTGGTGTTACACTCGATTACAGCACGATTTTGCCTTAGATCCTATCATTTCGCCATTTGACTTTCACTTTCAAACATTTGTCACGTGACTTCGAGAAAACTACGATTACTGCAATGTATCATGGGAGATGATTTGCATATATGATCTTACCTTGTCCAAAATGAGAAGGGGGGGGGGGGGAGAACATAATACATGCTCTTTCCGAAGCCCGTGGGTAACACTGCCATTGAATCTTTTCTTTCCAACACAATTTTGTATTATTTCCTTCTGCTCTGATTTGAACTGTAGATGGAACTGTTTGTCCTGCTGAATACGCTTTATATCATCTTCCATGTGATTTGTATGTTGTTGTTTACGTATGCAAATAATTTGGCACGCTGCATTAAGTAGTTCCCATCATGCAATGCGTTGCTGTCATCATTCAGTTAGTATCGCGAGATCACGTTTGTAGGTTCGAAAGTGAAAGTCAAATGGCGAAACGATAGGATCTAAGGGAAAATCGAGCAGTAATCGAGTGTAATATCACTTTCTGAGGGCAAGATGGTTATGAATGAATAGAAAAATGATTGGTGAAGCAATTTATATAAGGGTTTCGGATAGAAAATAAAATCTGATAGCAACGAAACGTGGAAATGTGCCGACCCAGAGTTGGAGTGGCAAATCTGCCGTTTTCCTTATGGGGAGCGTTCTGACGTCCCATGGCTCCAGCAAGTCAAACAAAAAGCCATCGGACGGCAGAGGAATCTCGGACTATTGTAACACCAACTACCCTATGAACACGATGGCCCCTAAGATTATAGGAACCGTAGTAGTTGAATAACCACACATCCTGTGTTAATGGAAACCTCCTTTAGCTCAGTTGTTATAGCGTTGGTTTACAATGTGAGAGGTGCTGTGACCGAATCTCATTGCAATGATTGGGGACATTGCATTTTTCGGAGATAAAAATAAGCTGTTACATTTAGTACGCAACTTTAGTTAAAAAACATTTTTATTAGGGCATGCTCAATCATAGACGATCTGTCATCTTTGACTTTCTGAACATCAATCAAATCTATGTCTTCCTCACTAACACATACCTGTTAACCCTCCCCCTTTTCGCGGGAGTCTCCCGCTTAAGAGCCCTATCTCCCGCATGGACTGGGTCTCATGCGCGGGAGACATTAATCTCCCGCACACACCTTTTCCTCCCGGACGATCTCCCCCAACAAAAAAATCAAGTACAATAAAATCTTGACCTACATTTTGCAATCAATATTTCTGGAAATTCCCCATTTGGAACTCCCGCGCTGATGAAAAACGCCGAGAGTAACAAATGGTAAAGGTGTTTAAATGATATCCGGTTATTGATCTGTTTGACACCTTTACAGGTAAATTGGGTCATGGAGATTAATTAAGGTGTTGATGATTATACAACAATTATCCACTGATTGACAGTTAATTGGGGATAAGGAAGTGGGTTTGTGGCACACGCTTATATGATTAGAAGTGTGATAGCGGCAATTAAAAATAGTTATAAACCGTTGTGCAAACAGGAGTCGGACAACTTTTGATGCCGAGGAAAACTTCTTATTTCGATCAAACGTGCAATGAATTCATCTCGGATTGAGTTGTTATCGCTTGTTTGGGACCAAAGCCGATCAAAGTATTATTTAAGGACTAAGTTCCAGGATGGAATTGATAAACCACAAGAATGCCAAAACGTATGCTATCACCCAACGCACCAGCAGCAAAGTGACTTTTTAATTTTAGTGCTCTATGACTTTATTTTTCAGAGCATTATGTCTTCATTGTTATTGCTTTGATTATGAATAAATTATAAATACAGTTTTTATCCTTCATTCATCATATGAAACACTACTAATAAGACAGAAATGTAAACAATATATATTGAAATGGGATGCAGTTGGTTCAATACTGAAACAAACAAAAAAGAAAACATCAATTAACAATAAAAACATGCATCAAATACATTGATAAAAAATCTCCAGTTACGAGACCAAATCTCCAGTTGTAGCATAGCAACTCTTATCACATGTATGCAACTACAAGGTACAATTTTGTGCGTTTAAAGGCGACGCACAAAATCTCCCCCTTAGAAGAGTTGGTAGGGGGGAGATCTCCCCCCTAGCAGTTCCCAGAGGTTAACATGTATGCTAACACTAACAGTAATTGAAGAGCAAAGTTAACCTCCTTTTTAACAAATGAACAACTTTTCTATATAATAACTTCTTTATTTGGACAAGTGTATTACTCTTTACTGGTTAAATGTAAAACTAAGTCAATTCTTAATGGCTTGACAGAAATCAGCTAATATTATTGTCTCAGCACATGAGATTATCTAAATTTTCTCGACCATATGACTTGGAGTGATGTTGTGCCGACACAATTTGACTTCATAAAATGAACATTTTATAAACTTAAATGAACTTCTTCGTGTATCATATATCGATATCTGACATCAACAATGCACCATTATTATACAAATCTTACCACAATTTTCATAAACTAGTACAAAATATTACATTTTTATATTTTTGGAGCGCACTAGTTTCGCTAAAAGCAGCCTGGTTATTCCTAGGTGGCGCAATGAACTATGGGGGATTCTAACATCCGGGAGGTTTGGGAAAATAACAACAAAAATCAAATGTAAACACACAGAAGATCGTTTTCAAATGTTTAAAAATGTATGAAAAATGGGTCGATAAACTGAAAAAAATCACAAATTGTTTACTACTGCAAAGTGCAAACTTCGTATTCAAATTAATTCAGAAACCGATACCGTTTATTTTTTTTTTATTATTTGTGCAGTTATCTCCCTTGCATGATAATTCATCATTAACAGGTGCCCCTTTTCAGGTTACTATACACTGACATAGTAAATATTATTATAAAGTTTCAATCTATGGGAAAAGGCCAGTTATGTGGGTAAAATGAATTAAAATTTGTCAATCATTATTATGTTAAGTTTGAGTTGGGATTACTCCCAGGCTTGAGTTATAATGACCTCTCCATTACAACTATTCTAAATAGGTATACAATGTTAATTAGCACTAATATATATATTTCTAAGTTCTGGTTCTTTGAAGTACATCAATTAGTTGGTGTGTGTGCAGATCCTCTATATACAGTACAGTCCGAGACATACCATGATAAAACACTGATAGATGTATCCCTCATCTTGGTGATTTGGATATATCTTTTGTTCTATTTAATATATTTTAAAAATTTCTTTCACATTTAGAGTGTTGCTTACTATCACCCAAAAGGCATATACAAATAAGTAAATAGATTAAACAGATCAAAAGATATATCGGTATCACTAAGAAGAGTGATGTACGTCTATCAGAGTGATTTATCACGCTTATGTCTCTGACTACTGTACATGTCATAGAGTATATTTTAAGAATCTGTCACAATATTTCCACTCCATACCTGTAACATAAGTTCCCCTTAATCAAATCATATTTGAGATGTATAAACCAGGTCATGGACCATATAACAGGAAGGCCAAGTTCTATTTCAGAAACTATCATTTCTTCTGATCTGACGTTACTTTAGCTGGTAGCGATTGTATCTGTGTCCTATATATGGACACGTACATTTCTTCTATTTTTTAACTATATTGCGATTACCAGACTTAGAGGTGGAGGAATGGCCGGACAGTTATAACAAACTGACATGTGAAACCTCCAATGTAAATTACAAAAAAGTGTGCACTCGACTCGCAGCCGCAAGTGATAAAATTTACCAGTTGCTTGCCTATGGTCAGTTGTTCTCTCCGGGCACTAAAACTGGTCACTATGATATTGTTGAAAGTGGCATTAAAACACCAACAATCAATCAATCAATCATGAAACTTCCAACCATGTGAAGATGTCTGGAAACCTTAATATATTGTAGTGTACTTCGGGTGGGTGGTATTAGTGGCAAACCCATGTCAGTAGTGTAAAGTTTATTGTGAGAAGACGATGACCATAGCCACTCAGACTCCCATGCCCCTGAAATTGAACCGTAGTCAACTGATATTAAAAGTGTTGGTCAACAAATAAAAGTCTGAAGATGTCAAAGAGGTAAACAGAAGTCGTAAATCAAAGAAGGACAGACAATGGCCAAAAGAGAAAAGGGCAAACAGATAAACAATGATCCATAAAACACTACACAGAAAACTGGGGGCCGTCGTGGCCGTGATCGTATGGTAGTTAGATTTACAACAACATATGCAATCAATGCCTATCACCACTGATGTTGTGAGTTCGAATCTCGATCAGGGCGAGGTGTACAACATTATGTGTCTTTTTTGTGATGAAGTTTGTCAGTGACTTGCGACAGGTCGGTGGTTTTCTCCGGGTCCTCCCGTTTCCTCCAACAATAAAACTGACTGCCACGATGTAACTTAAATATTGTTGAAAGTGGTGTTAAACACCATCAAACAAATAAACTACACAGAAAACTAAAGATTGAGAAACACTAACCCAACAAAAAAACAAGGGGTGAATTGACAACTCGGATGCTCCAGAAAGGTAAGCAATTCCTGCTCCATGAGTGACACCTGTCATGTTACTTTACTCTTTTTTTCACTATTATGTACATGACTTTCAGTATTTTGGGGTAAAATTGCCTTTGTCGTCACAAATGAATATAACATTAATATTTCCTAAAATAAAGGAATATCTTTTTATTTCAGGACCAAGGTTTAACAGCTTTTTATAAGAAATGAAGTATACTGGTAGATAAAAAGAAGACTATACACCATTAGGTATAGAGTATATAGAAAGAAAAATTGTGGAACCAGCTAAAATGTACTTGATATACTGCATGTGTATTATGCATAGATCTTGTCATAAGGGTTGACAGTTTACTTAAAATCTCACATTTTGTTGACATACATGTATTTGTATCTTTTCAGCTCATATGACCCAAAAGGTTAGATTTTGTAATCAGTTTGCGTCCATCTTTATGTGCGTCAGTGTCTGAAAACTTATTATATTTTTATCTTATTCTTCAAAACACACACAGCATCGATGATGTAATGGTTAGCGAGCTCGCCTGGAGTGTGGTAGATCATGAGTTGGAACCATGATCTGATCAAACCAAAGACTATAAAATTGGTATTTGTTGCTTCTCCACTAAGGAAGCAGCATTAAGGAGTAAGAACAAAGACTGGTTGGCTCGGAATCAGAATGATGTGTCCGAATGGGATGACATGTCTATCCGCGGACTGTTGTTTCAGTGAGATAGCGTGTTGGTCTAGAACAAAGTGGGTCTCTTTATAATCTCATTGAAAATGAACTTGTTCTTGGCATGATATAGCTGAAAACTTGCTGAGTTGACGTTAAGTAACAATCACTCACTCACTCAAAAACAAATGGCCAATTAAACCAAACTTGTTGGGAATGTTCATTAGATGATCTTCTACAACAATTTTGTTTTTTATTCCTATCAAAAATCAATTATGGTTGCCACCATGGTGCCAAAAATGGTATTTTGTTTTTTTTAGCTCACCTGGCCAAAGGCCACCTGAGCTCTTGCCATAACTTAGTGTTCGTTGTTTGTTAACTTTTCGCATTTGAACCTTCTCTTCTGAAGCCTCTTTGCCAAATGAACCGAAACTTGGTAGGAAGCATCTAAGGAAGGTCCTCTATTAAGATTGCACATTTCATTCCGATCCATTAACAAACATGGCTGCCACAGTCAATTCTTGTTTCTACTTGGTTGATTTCTAAAAATCTTCTCTTCTGAAACTGCATGGCCAACTGAATCGAAACTTGGTAGGAAGGATCTATGGAAGGTCTTCTATAGAGCTTGCTTATTTCGTCCCGATCCGTTAACAAACATTGCCGCCGTAAGCAATTCTTGTTTCTGATTGGACAATTTCTAAAAATCTTCTCCTCTGAAACCATTTGGCCAAGTAGTGTAACATTTAACAGGAAGCATCTATGGAAGGTCCTCTATAAAATTTCCTCATTTCATCCCCATTGAACAAAAACATGGTTGCCATAGGCAATTCTTGTTTCTGATTGGCTTAAATTTAAAAGAACTTCTCTTCTGAAACTAGGAGGCATAATGAATTGTTACCTTGTAGGAATAATGTATGGGAGATCCTTTGCAAAATTTCCATATTTCATGCCGATCATACAACTAACATTGCTGCCATAGGCAGTTCTTGTTTGTGATTTTCCAATTAAAAAAAATCTTCTCTAAAACAATTTGGCCAAATTAATTGAAATTTGATAGGAAGCGCCTATGGAAGGTTCTGCAAAATAAAATGACAGGTGAGCCTCTTGTTTAGATTATTATTTTCTGAAACCACTATATCATATGACAGCAAGCTTAGCTGGTACATGTGTGTTACTTGGATGGTTCTTTCCCAAATGTATGTTTTTGTGTCAAGTAGAAATCCAAGCAGGGATGACCATATACATTTTTGTAGGAAAACGTTATAACAAGGACTTTGCGGGAAAAATAAAAAAATAGCTGTTCTCGGATACTAGATACTCGATTGAATCAAAATGCATGGTTCCTTACAATATATTAATGTTTTGTCTGGATCGGAAATTCACTACCTGTGCAATCAGTGCCTATCACCACTAAAGTTGTGAGTTAGAATCCCGCTCATGGCGTTGTGTACTCGATACAACATTATGTGATAAAGTTTTATCAGTGACTTGCGACAGGTCTGTGGTTTTTATCCAGGTACACTGGTTTCCTCCACAAATAAAACTGACTGCCATGATATAACTGAAATATTGTTGAAAATGGTGTTAAACACCATAACCCCCGTAAATTCAAGATGACATCTTTACAACAGTAAAACGTTAAGAATCTTAAGCATTGTGAATAAAAAGCTCTTTCTCAGAAAACTGTAAACTTGCTTAGACCCAAACAGTGCACGAATGAACAGGTTAGTTTTACATGCCCATGTGAACCTCGAGCTCTTGTTTAATTCCAATGCAGGTTAAGGGTACTAGTATTGTGAAAATAAAGTTTAAACAGTGATAGTCTACAATTCCTCCAATATCAACAAAACTAACAATCACCTCACACCTTACACACGGAACTAAAAAAACACCATAACATGACATTGGATATCCAGTCATGTCCTTGGACAATCACAAAAAGGTGGCAGGGTTAAACTAGCTAATAAGATCCCAACCTTCTCCTCTTGATAACTGAATTTGCAAAAATATATGTGTGTAAAAAAATATTTTCAACTTAATTAAATTTCAGGAAAGCATCAAGAGAATGGCTTTAAATGGAAAAAGTCTCTTAGCAGATTGGGAAATCTTATGTCCTATTGGACCATGCTTAGCTTTCCATGTTGGAACTTGTATTGGTAGGTTTAAAACTTATACACAGACATGGGCTTAAATTACACATTATACTTTATAAACAAGCCAAGTAGCTAAATATCAAAATTGACCAAACCCGTAGTCAGGGGGGGGGTCCTACTAACCAAGAAAGGCTACTAAAATCGAGATTTTGATTGAATTTTAACTATTTGGCTATTATCTTCGGTTGAACTATTACTGTTAAAGTAGTGATTTTGACGCCCTGTCACAAGACAATGTTGCATCACAAGTTTATTGAAGACCCTCATAAAAATTTATAGCTATAGGCCTTTTGACCGTTAGTAGGGAAGGATATGGATGTAAATGAACATGAGAGAGTGATTGTTGTTTAATGCCAACTTAGCAATTTTTCAGCTATATCATGGCGAGAACAAGTTAATTTTCAGTGAGATGATGATGAGGTCTCTTTTGTACTATTCCAACACGCTTAGTTGTATTTTCATAGTGCTAGTTCACTGAAATTACAGTCTGTGGATAGGATAGACATGTCGCTCCACTCGGACACATTATCCTGATTCTGAGCCAACCAGTCTTTACTCTTTCTCCTTAAAGCTGCGTGCTTAGCGGAGAAACAACAAATACCAATTTTATAGTCTTTGGTTTTACCCAATCAAGGCTCAAACCCACGATCTATCGCATTCCATGTGAGCATACTAACCATTACACCACTGATACGAATAAATGAACATGAGAGACTATCCAATTTTACACCTAGGCATTAATTGAAGAAAAGGAACAGCAAGTGACAATTTGAACAACCTTTTTAAACGATAATCATACTAGACATCATAACTAACATAAGAAGAACTAATTGCAATGTACCGGTACATTGTATATAAAATCATAGCGACATGCCTCCCAAAATTTAAATGATCTTTCTCTTATTTAAGTTGTTTCAATCATAATATTTATTTATTTTGTTATTTTAGGTCAATGCCTTTATGTACATGGTGGTTTAGTAGACAGATACAACACAGAAGTTTCAAATAAACTACACTGCCTTGACTTCAACACAATGATCTGGAACGAGGTTAGGGTACCAGGTAGTCCTGCTCTAAGCCATCATTCGTGTGTTACCATTGACAACCGTTATCTTCTTCTCATTGGTGGATGGGATGGAAAAAACAGGACTTCAAAAGTGTTTGCCTTTGATACAGTTGACAAACGATGGTTATATCCAACTGTTGAGGGATTCCCGTCGGATGCTGGACTGAGTTCACACACAGCAACATTGTTACGCAAAGGCAGTATTTTGATACTAGGTAGAGAAGGACCTTTACGCATGCAGCCTGATGATAAAATACATGGCAATGCTTACATGTTAAAAGGAAGTATTGAATCCGGTAAATTTTTATACACAGAATACAGCAGAGCCACGGAGTCAAGATCTGGTCACACAACAAACTTTATTGGTCCAACAATGTACATTCTTGGTGGTCGTAAAGACCAGCTGCTAGAAGTTCATAGTGGATACAAAAGTGAATTGCCTAAAAATGAAAAATTTATGGAATCATTGAATAAAATCATCAGGATGCTTAAACCTATGGACAAAATGCCTGGTGGACGTAAGCATCACATTGCATTAGAATCTTCAGGTGCAATTTTCATTCATGGAGGAGAAACATTCGATGGGAGAAGTAAAGTTGGAAAACCAGTCGGAGATATGTTCATCATGACAGACAAGCCAAATATCAATTTTTATAAGATTGGTGAAAGTAAAGTTGGACGAGCAGGACATGTTTGTTGTGTAACAGAAGACAAGAATGTATTAATACATGGTGGATTTGGTAACAAAATGATGGTTCATGGAGACACAAGATTGTTAGACTTTAAGTTAAGCTGAAGACAAGAATGCATTAATACATGATGGATTTGGTAACAAAATGATGGTTCATGGAGACACAAGATTGTTAGACTTTAAGTTAAGCTGAAGACTGGAATGTATTACGATTATTGATCTTTTATTCCACTTTATATTTTCGGTTATTTGGTGGCAGTCAAATTTTAAGGTGCGTTTACACATTTAAAATGTTTCCTTCAAATTAGCTTCAAACTGTACGTGTACAACTGTTTCAAATATTAATTTGACATTCTAATTAAACACATATCAAATTTCCAATATTTGATCAATCTAATTAAAATTAGATCTCCGAACTTACTCCCTATTTTCTATCGAATGTTTACTAGTCAACGCATGGGAGATCTAAAAGCACTTCTTTAGGGTTAGCGTCAGGGGTAAATGCACCATGTAAATGCACATTTAGAAGTGAAAGAAACTGGATTATCTGAATAAAAACCATCAACCTGCTTCAAAAACTGGCATTATTTATCACAAAGTTGTATCAAGTACACCCACCTCTACATATTTGGCATTCAGTCTCACAACTGTAGTGGTGATAGGCACTGATTACCTAAATAGATCATGTGATCTCAGCCACAGAGGCCCTATATTTATTTGACATGGGGATAGACAATATTGTGTGCACAATTTTTTGTATGGTTAAACTGTTTTTATGTTAAACTTGTTTTTAAGTTAAACTCGATTTAGGTTAAACTATTCATGCTGTTTTTAATGCTAGAAACCATGGTTACAGATGAATTTTATTTAAAGATATTTGTTTATAATTTATTCCTGTTTGCCAATATTTTATTGTTTTTTATCAGTTTGTTAATGTATTTATAGAGTTGTCTATTATTATATAAATTTTATTTTTGTAAGTACATGTACTGCCTTAATAATTGTATTAGAAAGAGGGTTACTCTTAATGCATTTCTAAAAGTTGTTAATTATTATTAATTCTGCGTAGTAATTTTTTCATGGGCTTACAAATAATTTGGTTCAGTGAGCTTTATAAAGAATTTCTCGTGCCTTTTTCTTTTGTCGAGAATTACTTCACACCAAACCAGTTCGACAGGAGAACATAATGGTGTTTAATGCCACTTTCAACAATATTTCAGTTATATTGTGGCAGAACCCAGAGAAAACCATCAACCTGTCACAAGTCACTGACAAACTTTATCACATAATGTTGTATTGAGTACACCTCACCATGAGCAGGATTCCAACTCACAACTTTAGTGGTGATAGGCACTGATTGCATAGGTAGTTGTAAATCAAACACCCATGCGATCACGACCATAACACCCCCCCCCCCCCCCCTCCCCCCCTGTATAAGAATGAAAAAAGTTGGTGATTTAAAGAAAGTCATGTTTTATTTATCATTAATGATCATTTGGACACAATTTGTTTCATTAGGCACTGTTTGTTTTTACTATTAGTAATAGGGGTATAAAACCAGTGCTTTCAAACCCACCCATAAATATACAGTGGAATCTCTCTAAATCGACACACTAAGGGACCAGGGAAATATGTAGGATTATACAGGATGTGGGAATACTCAGGTTTTATTTTAGTTAACAGAAATACTTTGGAACCATATACTTTTGTCATATGTCACAGGATGTCGGTAAATTGCACAAGTCAAGTTCCACTGTATATATACTATAACTAATTGACGAGTTTCATTATCAGAAATGTTTCAAAAGTTACTAAATAATGCAGAAACAATGTAATGTAGTCATGAGTGACATATTTTTGATAATACAATTCATCAGTTTGTTATAATATTTATATACGATAGATAAAAAAATGTTTCAATTCAAATTTAATATAAAAAGGGATTTAGCTGCACTATTATACGAGTGTTACGTAAGGCTATTCTATAATATGTATCGCTTCAAAAACAACAAATCCATACAAAACGGTTAGAGGAACGTAATTGTAAAGCATACAGAAAAGTAGCTTTGACAACGAAATGGCGGGAATGTAACGAGACTGAAAATAAAGACAATGATTTCACTTTGAAATTATCATTTTTATTTAACTCAGAAAATCCTGTAAATCACAGCTATATATATTTTACAATTATCAACCTTGTAAGAGTGTGATATGATCGATTGTCTCCCAGAGAAAGATTATGTCGCCTAAGGGTGGCATAAACTTTCAAGGGGAGACAATCCGTCGTATCACGCTCTTACAAGGTTGATAATTGTTTTATTACATCGAATGTCCTACACAGTGCCATAATTATTTGGTCTAGTTCAAATCTGACAACAGATACAAAGTGATGACCCATATTCTCGCGTGCGGTTGATATAACCATGCAACCTAACGTCCAACGGTTGATCAAGCAGAATGTCAAATGTCATGTGATGTTCTTTAGACTAATCAATTTCAATATATCTATATGAGTGTGTAATAAAATAAATATAAATAATTTTGATGTTTTCATCGTTTTAGTTTATATATATAATTGCTTCATATCAAAGTTTAAGGCTAGGTTCTTTTACCTAGTAATGTGATTTTATAAAAAGATACAGTTAGTTAAACAGTAATGATCGACAGTTCGATCAATATTAACAAAACGATCAACTACATACCTGTAATGTACCTCTCACCTTTAATCATTGGACACAAATATAGACCACAACATATGCTAATAGAAACTCCTGTCCTGGTTAAGGAAAGGAATAAAAAAAAATGAGGCAGTGTTACATCTCCTCTTGATAATTGTTAATATTAGAAATATTTACTTGTATTTTGTATTGTACTTTAAATAATGGTGGGAGAATCTTTTCAATGTTTCACAGGGGCCATCATGGTCGTGTCGTATGATAGTTGAATTTACAATTACCTGTGTAATCAGTGCCTATCACCACTAACGTTGTGAGTTTGAATCCCTCTAATGGTGAGGTGTACTCGATACATTAATGTGATAAAATATGTCAGTGACTTGCGACAGGTTGGTGGTTTTCCCTGGGCACTCTGGTTTCCTCCACCAATAAAACTGATGTAACTGAAATATTGTTGAAAGTGGCATTAAACACCATTATCCTAACCCTTTTAATCTTTGTTGATAAATAGGGCTAACAGGGATAGGGGCAATGCTGTTTAATGCCACTTTCTACAATAAAACATTTATAATGTGGTGGTCCATTGTATTGGTTGAAGATTCTAGATAACATAGGGGGTTGGGGGGACAACCAGTCTGGCTATATTTTTTTTTCTGTTACCAACTTTTTAGAGAAAAGTTATTTAAATTTATTGTTTCTAAATGATATAATTAATATTAAAACTAAGGTTCTTCTCCCTCAGGATTCATCTTATTATCCTGAGCAAAACTTTCTATCACAGGGTAAAATTTTAGCTATATTGTGTACGAGTATATGATAATCTGTTTTAATGTTAATTTTTGTGTGTGTACCATTTGTTGTGTTGTGTTTATATAGTGTGAACTAATGTTTAGCTTGAAATCGTTGATATTTGTGGTGTTAATTTTTTTTATAACAAGTTCAAGGTGGTAGTTCATGTAAAAAATTAAGAATCTGTCGATTTTTAAAGACATTTTCAACTTGGATAACAACAGAGTGAAAAGGGGAAGTATTTAATATACAAAACTCTTAATGCTTAAAATTTCTTATCCACAGAGAAATATTTATATTTATTGAAGTGCCAGATTTAGACATCATATTTGTCTTATATTTTGTATTTGTTTTGTTTTTTTATGTTTTTGAATTTTTACAATTATAAATAAAATTATAATTTATTTACACGTAATTTTTTTTGGTCTAATATGGTATATTAAGACACAAGATGTTTATAAAACTAATTTTGGGTCTGTCGTGGCCGTGATCTTATGGTAGTTGGATTTACAACTACCTATGCAATCAGTGCCTATCACCACTAAAGTTGTGAATTCGAATCTCGATCAGGGCGAGGTGTACAACATTATGTGATAAAGTTTGTCAGTGACTTGCGACAGGTCGGTGGTTTTCTCCGGGTCCTACGGTTTACTCCACCAATAAAACTGACCGCCATGATATAACTGAAATATTGTTGAAAGTGGCATTAAGCACATCAAACCAACAAACAAACATATAAAACTAATTACGGTAGATAAATCATGAAGCAAATAAACACACAAAAATTGGCTTTCACGTATTTTGGCTTTGAGCTTACTTGATGAAGGTTATTCCAGAAACGTGTCGTGTACATTAAATTTGATATCTGAGTTTTTATTGTCACAAGCCTGGAACTGGATTTCAAATGTTATACATCTTTTTATGTTCAATGATTTGATTGGTTTGGTTTTATGGTGTTTAACGCCACTTTCAACAATATTTCAGTTATATCGTGGCGATCAGTTTTTATTGGTGGAGGAAACAGGAGTACCCTGAGAAAACCACTGACCTGTCGCAAGTCACTGACAAACTTTATAGCATAATGTTGTATCGAGTACACCCTGTTGACTTTCTAAGCAATCGCATTAGATTAAGTTGAACCAAGAAGATTCCTGTTTCGATAACTGGCTTTGTCAATTAAGACTTCACTACGGCTGCCAATAATAGAACAACATATGTTAACCTCCCAATTTTTAGCTCATCTGTACTAAAAGTCCATGTGTATTGTCATTGCTTTGTGTCTGTCATTGTCTGTAAGCTTGGCACATTTCTTTTTTTTCCTCTGAAATAACTGGAGCAACTGAAAGCAAACTTAGCAGTTACAGATTTTGTTTCATATGTTAATTCATCACATTAAATCTGAAAATGAAATGAAAATGAAAAAAAAAGTATACTACAGTGTAACTTGTGCAATCTGACACCTGAGTTTTCAGACATTCTGTGACATCCGACAAAATTTATACTCCCAAAGCATTTCTGTTAATTACAATAAAACCTGAGTATTCTGACATCCTGTACAATCTAACACATTTCCTTGATCCCTTGGTGTGTCGGAATAGAGTGAATGAGTGATTGTTGTTTAACGCCAATTCAGCAATTTTTCAGCTATAACATGGCGAGAACAAGTTAATTTTCAATGAGATGATGATGACGTCCGCTTTGTTCTAGACCAACACGCTGAGTTGGATTTTTATAGTGCTAGCTCACTGAAACAACAGTCCGCGGATAGACATATCGCTCTACTCGAACACATTATTCTGATCTGAGCGAACCAGTTTTTGCTCTTTCTCCTTAATGATGTGTGCTGAGTGGAGAAGCAACAAATACCAATTTTATTGTCTTTGGTTTGACCTGACTGGGGCTCGAAACCACGACCTACCGCACTCGAGGCGAGCACGCTAACCATTACACCACCGATGCAGTTGTATCGGAATAGACACTGTATATATTGTAAAAAGGAATGTTTTTAGTAATTGATAAAATTATGATTATAAGTGTATTGTTTACGGAAATAAATAATGAAATTATTTGAACCCTTTAAATTGCATTGATGAGGGTGATTACATTTGCTTAGATTTTTCTAATGTTCCCTGACAACAAGGTAGATAATTATTTGATTAGAAGTTGTATTTGCTGCGGAACACATTACCATGGAAGTCGAAACATCAAACTGAACACAAAAGAAGGCTAAAGATAACCAATATTTCCCTTCTATGAATGAAATGAATGCTCAATCTTCAAGAATAAAAAATATGCCATGCGCTGACAGAGGTGGTCTAAGCATTTCCAATTGCATATCTTTTTCTTCTTTTGTCATTATTTACATTTTAGCTATTAGAAAAATGCATTTCACAAATTCCCTTTTTATTGCCATCACTTGTCATCTGTCCATTAGCTTGCATACTTTGGACATTTCATCTAAAACCACTGAGCCAATTTTAACCCAACTTGACTAGAAGGTTCCTTTTTTGTTTTAAAAATTGTGTCCCACAGAGCTGCCAACCATCAAAATATGACTGCCGTTTGTGTAAATAGAAATATCTACTTTCAACATCTACTCTTAAAATACAGGACCAATTTTTACCAAACTTGGTTATAAAGTTCCTTTGATAGTTTTCTTTCAAAATTGTTGCCGACAGCCCCAGTGACCTTCCATCAAATATGGCCCCCATTACTAAAAATATAAATTTTCTTAGAATAGCCATTGCTTCTATATCTTTGTTTGGAATTAATTAAATCCATATCAGTGGTGTAATGATTAGCATGCTCACCTTGAGTGTGGTAGATTGTGGGTTGGGGTCAAACCAAAGATTATATGCTAGTAATTGCTATTTGTTGCTTCTCCACTAAAGCATGCAACATTAAGGAGAAAGAGCAAATACTGGTTGGCTCAAAATCAGGATAATGTGTCGGAGTGGAGCGACATGTGTATCTACGAACTGTTGCTTCAGTGAGCTAAGACTATAAAAAAAATCCATTTAAGCTTGTTGGTCTAGTATAAAGTGGATATCATCATCATTTCATTGAAGGTAACTTGTTCTCAAAATAAATATAGCTGAAAAATTGCTCATTTGTAGTCAATCAATATAAGATATATTCTGTGTTTTATGTAACATTGCGATTAACACGATGGGTGCCACTAGTGGAGCAAGAACTGCTTACCCTTCCGGAGCACCCGAGTTCACCCCCGGTTTTTAGTGGGGTTCGTATTACTCAATCTTTAGTTTTATATGTATGTTTTGTAGATCGTTGTTTGTCCTTTTGTACTTTTTCTTTTGGCCATTGTGTTCTCTGTTCTTCATCGATATGCAGATCATGATTTCCCTGTTGATTTTTTGCAGGTAATATTGGCCAGAATAGTTCTTGGATTGCCCTCTGTCAAAACTTATGTACTGCACTCTATCAAATATGGCCATGGTAACTTAAAATAAAAAATTCTTAATGAAACCAAAACTTGGGACAATTTTGAATTTCAAAATACAATAAAACCTGCCTTAAATGGCACCTCACATGACCTGTATATAACAAATCACTGTCGATAAATGACAAATTCATAACTGTGAATGCAAACAACACTTAAATGAAGGAAGTTCCCATTGGAATTATTATTTAAAGAATAATAACCCCATGTCGTTAGTATTCATAAGCGCAATCATTGAAGTTCCCCTTGGTCAAATATCAGGTGAAACTTTATCCTTCTGATGAATCTCTGATTACTTCCCTTTACAAGAAGTCTTCTGTTTCGTATCGAATGTAAATAGGTTTCGAACAGTGAAGAAAAAAGATTTTTATCTTTGGGAAAAAAACTGGATCAGAAGGTTTCCCACCTTGAATTATCTCGATAAAATAACTGAGTGGTAATTATTTTATTTTTATAAATGATCACAAATTGTTGACAACCGTTAATCGATAGCTGAATTTAAAATTAAAGTAAAGGTCACCAACACTCCCCCAGCCATGACCATGTGACGCATCTCTCTCAAGTCCCATCATGACCTTTCCCAACACGACAAATAACACCGGAGCATTCTAACACTGGAGTTTCAGAAATGCCATAAAATGGTAAAAACATAAGTTTGAAACGATTATGTGTTATTCAATTGTTAACTAAAAACCTAAAAATTCTGTGTAACTAAGTCAAATTTCAGTGACCGGTCCTTCAATTAATTTCTTTGGTATTTGGCTCTGGTGGAGAATAAAACATAAAATGGGCAAAGAACCAAACACTTCCACACATGCATTTGTGTAATATAAAGAAAGCACCATCAAGGACATTTATATTTTACTATTATTTCTGTGAAAGTTGTTACATTGGTCTCTGTGTGGCATTCAATTTAGTCATTTATTTTGATTTTTCATACACATATAAAATTTGTATAGCCTATACTATAGTTAAAAGGGCTTTGCCTTTATTATTTATACCAATATGACTTTGGGGGGGGGGGGGGGGATAATGTTTGTCTTCCAATATTATTAGAACATGTTACCTTTTACATACAATACACAAATTGTACATGTATTGTATGACTATAATATTGGTACATTTCCATCCAGTGATGTAGTGGTTTGTCCCACATAACCAGTGGATGCTGCACTACACCACATTCAAAGGAATCTAGGTCCTGTTTGTATTTACAGATTGAATACAATCTTTTGTAGTTTTATTGTGTTGTAAGTGTTGACAGAAGTACATTTTGTTTGGATACCATCCTTTTTTCTTGACAAATCTTAAAAAAGTACTAGGAAAAATTATGCTACAATATACTGTGGACCCCATGTTTTTAAATCCTGGATCGAGAGGTACAGGCTAAGAATAATCTTTGCATGAAATGGTCTGCTTTTGGACTTAGTTAAAATAATGTTGTTTTTTAATTCTGTACTTATTCCTATAACTCACTACTAAATTGTTGGAATTCCAAAAGCTCACTACTAAATCACATAAATTTCATATTTTATTTGTATTTAACATGAAAATGTGAGTAGGCCAATACTAGTAGTATGTTTATCTTCAAAAGAATATTATTTATTTAATTAGTTAAAAATAAACCAATATTTTTCAGGATAAAAAATGTAGCAGAGGATTTCAAAATATGGCTGCAGGAGGGCAAAATAAACTTTTGATTGACTGGGATTTGGTGTCTCCGGTTGGACCAAATCTAGCATTTCACACTGCATGTACTGTTGGTAAGTTCTAAAACTCAGAATATATTGAACTTGGTATGTAAGAAAAGTTTTAACATACCAAAGGTTTTTAAAAAAAATTATTATTAGAAGCCATATATCAAAGAAGGACAGACAATACAATGGTCAAAAGAAAAAGGACAACGATCAACCAAGCACTACACAGAAAACTAAAGATTCAGCAACACCCGGCCGGTCACCCCACTAACAACCGGGGGTGAACTCAGGTGCTCCGGGAGTGTTTGATAGTTCATGCTCGACTAAGCTGTACACTAAAACAGTGCTTATGCTCTCTTTCTCTCAAAGTTTTGGCTTATTATCCCAGAGATATGTAAATGAAATAATTTGAATACCACTACCACCAGTTACTTCCCTTCTTAAATATAACACAAAGGGATAGAATGATCATATTATGGGTGCTTAACTCCACTTTCATCAATATTTCTGTTATATTGTGGTTTTCAGTTTTATTGGTGAAGGAAATCAGAGTACAGGAAAAAAAAACACCAACCTGCCACTTATTGACTTAACTATGCACGAATCACTCACAACCTTCATCGCATTATACTATATCGGGTGCATCTTGTCATGTGCAGGAATCAAACTCACACTTTAAGTCACTACTGTATAATTACAGTCAAACCTGTCTTATGTGACCTTCCAAGGGAACAGTGAAATATAGTCACATAAGACAGGTGGTCGTTTAATACAGGTCTAATTGATATGAAATGCACTGTGAAGGGAAATAAAAGTTAAGGTCACATAATATAAGTTATTACTTAATAGAGGTGGTCACTAAAGCAGGTTTGACTGTAACTTAATAGAGGTGGACACTAAAGCAGGTTTGACTGTAACTTAATAGAGGTGGACACTAAAGCAGGTTTGAATGTAACTTAATAGAGGTGGACACTAAAGCAGGTTTGACTGTAACTTAATAGAGGTGGACACTTGAGCAGGTTTGACTGTAACTTAATAGAGGTGGACACTAAAGCAGGTTTGACTGTAACTTAATAGAGGTGGACACTTGAGCAGGTTTGACTGTAACTTAATAGAGGTGGACACTTGAGCAGGTTTGACTGTAACTTAATAGAGGTGGTCACTAAAGCAGGTTTGACTAACTTAATAGAGGTGGTCACTAAAGCAGGTTTGACTGTAACTTAATAGAGGTGGTCACTAAAGCAGGTTATGCTGTAACTTAATAGAGGTGGTCACTAAAGCAGGTTTGACTAACTTAATAGAGGTGGACACTTGAGCAGGTTTGACTGTAACTTAATAGAGGTGGTCACTAAAGCAGGTTTGACTGTAACTTAATAGAGGTGGTCACTAAAGCAGATTTGACTATAACTTAATAGAGGTGGACACTAAAGCAGGTTTGACTGTAACTTAATAGAGGTGGACACTTGAGCAGTTTTGACAGTAACTTAATAGAGGTGGTCACTAAAGCAGGTTTGACTGTAGCTTAATAGAGGTGGTCACTAAAGCAGGTTTGACTGTAACTTAATAGAGGTGGACACTTGAGCAGGTTTGACTGTAACTTAATAGAGGTGGTCATTAAAGCAGGTTTGACTGTAACGTAATAGAGGTGGACACTAAAAGCAGGTTTGACTGTAACTTAATAGAGGTGGACACTAAAGCAGGTTTGACTATAACTTAATAGAGGTGGACACTAAAGCAGGTTTGACTGTAACTTAATAGAGGTGGACACTTGAGCAGGTTTGACTGTAACTTAATAGAGGTGGACACTTGAGCAGGTTTGACTGTAACTTAATAGAGGTGGACACTTGAGCAGGTTTGACTGTAACTTAATAGAGGTGGACACTAAAGCAGGTTTGACTGTAATTTAATAGAGGTGGTCACTAAAGCAGGTTTGACTGTAACTTAATAGAGGTGGACACTAAAGCAGGTTTGACTGTAACTTAATAGAGGTGGACACTTGAGCAGGTTTGACTGTAACTTAATAGAGGTGATCACTAAAGCAGGTTTGACTAACTTAATAGAGGTGGTCACTAAAGCTGGTTTGACTGTAACTTAATAGAGGTGGACACTAAAGCAGGTTTGACTGTAACTTAATAGAGGTGGTCACTAAAGCAGGTTTGACTGTAACTTAATAGAGGTGATCACTAAAGCAGGTTTGACTGTAACTTAATAGAGGTGGTCACTAAAGCAGGTTTGACTGTAACTTAATAGAGGTGGACACTTGAGCAGGTTTGACTGTAACTTAATAGAGGTGGACACTAAAGCAGGTTTGACTGTAACTTAATAGAGGTGGACACTAAAGCAGGTTTGACTGTAACTTAATAGAGGTGGTCACTAAAGCAGGTTTGACTGTAACTTAATAGAGGTGGACACTAAAGCAGGTTTGACTGTAACTTAATAGAGGTGGTCACTAAAGCAGGTTTGACTGTAACTTAATAGAGGTGGTCACTAAAGCAGGTTTGACTGTAACTTAATAGAGGTGGTCACTAAAGCAGGTTTGACTGTAACTTAATAGAGGTGGACACTAAAGCAGGTTTGACTGTAACTTAATAGAGGTGGTCACTAAAGCAGGTTTGACTGTAACTTAATAGAGGTGGTCACTAAAGCAGGTTTGACTGTAACTTAATAGAGGTGGTCACTAAAGCAGGTTTGACTGTAACTTAATAGAGGTGGACACTAAAGCAGGTTTGAATGTAGCTTAATAGAGGTGGACACTAAAGCAGGTTTGACTGTAACTTAATAGAGGTGGACACTTGAGCAGGTTTGACTGTAACTTAATAGAGGTGGACACTAAAGCAGGTTTGACTGTAACTTAATAGAGGTGGACACTTGAGCAGGTTTGACTGTAACTTAATAGAGGTGGACACTTGAGCAGGTTTGACTGTAACTTAATAGAGGTGGTCACTAAAGCAGGTTTGACTGTAACTTAATAGAGGTGGTCACTAAAGCAGGTTTGACTGTAACTTAATAGAGGTGGTCACTAAAGCAGGTTATACTGTAACTTAATAGAGGTGGTCACTAAAGCAGGTTTGACTAACTTAATAGAGGTGGACACTTGAGCAGGTTTGACTGTAACTTAATAGAGGTGGTCACTTGAGCAGTTTTGACAGTAACTTAATAGAGGTGGTCACTAAAGCAGGTTTGACTGTAGCTTAATAGAGGTGGTCACTAAAGCAGGTTTGACTGTAACTTAATAGAGGTGGACACTTGAGCAGGTTTGACTGTAACTTAATAGAGGTGGACACTTGAGCAGGTTTGACTGTAACTTAATAGAGGTGGTCACTAAAGCAGGTTTGACTGTAACTTAATAGAGGTGGTCACTAAAGCAGGTTTGACTGTAACTTAATAGAGGTGGTCACTAAAGCAGGTTATACTGTAACTTAATAGAGGTGGTCACTAAAGCAGGTTTGACTAACTTAATAGAGGTGGACACTTGAGCAGGTTTGACTGTAACTTAATAGAGGTGGTCACTTGAGCAGTTTTGACAGTAACTTAATAGAGGTGGTCACTAAAGCAGGTTTGACTGTAGCTTAATAGAGGTGGTCACTAAAGCAGGTTTGACTGTAACTTAATAGAGGTGGACACTTGAGCAGGTTTGACTGTAACTTAATAGAGGTGATCACTAAAGCAGGTTTGACTAACTTAATAGAGGTGGTCACTAAAGCTGGTTTGACTGTAACTTAATAGAGGTGGACACTAAAGCAGGTTTGACTGTAACTTAATAGAGGTGGTCACTAAAGCAGGTTTGACTGTAACTTAATAGAGGTGATCACTAAAGCAGGTTTGACTGTAACTTAATAGAGGTGGTCACTAAAGCAGGTTTGACTGTAACTTAATAGAGGTGGACACTTGAGCAGGTTTGACTGTAACTTAATAGAGGTGGACACTAAAGCAGGTTTGACTGTAACTTAATAGAGGTGGACACTAAAGCAGGTTTGACTGTAACTTAATAGAGGTGGTCACTAAAGCAGGTTTGACTGTAACTTAATAGAGGTGGACACTAAAGCAGGTTTGACTGTAACTTAATAGAGGTGGTCACTAAAGCAGGTTTGACTGTAACTTAATAGAGGTGGTCACTAAATCAGGTTTGACTGTAACTTAATAGAGGTGGTCACTAAAGCAGGTTTGACTGTAACTTAATAGAGGTGGACACTAAAGCAGGTTTGACTGTAACTTAATAGAGGTGGTCACTAAAGCAGGTTTGACTGTAACTTAATAGAGGTGGTCACTAAAGCAGGTTTGACTGTAACTTAATAGAGGTGGACACTAAAGCAGGTTTGACTGTAGCTTAATAGAGGTGGTCACTAAAGCAGGTTTGACTGTAACTTAATAGAGGTGGTCACTAAAGCAGGTTTGACTGTAACTTAATAGAGGTGGACACTAAAGCAGGTTTGACTGTAACTTAATAGAGGTGGTCACTAAAGCAGGTTTGACTGTAACTTAATAGAGGTGGTCACTAAATCAGGTTTGACTGTAACTTAATAGAGGTGGTCACTAAAGCAGGTTTGACTGTAACTTAATAGAGGTGGACACTAAAGCAGGTTTGACTGTAACTTAATAGAGGTGGTCACTAAAGCAGGTTTGACTGTAACTTAATAGAGGTGGTCACTAAAGCAGGTTTGACTGTAACTTAATAGAGGTGGACACTAAAGCAGGTTTGACTGTAGCTTAATAGAGGTGGTCACTAAAGCAGGTTTGACTGTAACTTAATAGAGGTGGTCACTAAAGCAGGTTTGACTGTAACTTAATAGAGGTGGACACTAAAGCAGGTTTGACTGTAACTTAATAGAGGTGGACACTTGAGCAGGTTTGACTGTAACTTAATAGAGGTGGACACTTGAGCAGGTTTGACTGTAACTTAATAGAGGTGAACACTTGAGCTGGTTTGACTGTAACTTAATAGAGGTGGACACTTGAGCAGGTTTGACAGTAACTTAATAGAGGTGGACACTTGAGCAGGTTTGACAGTAACTTAATAGAGGTGGTCACTAAAGCAGGTTTGACTGTAACCTAATTGAGGTGGATACTAAAGCAGGTTTGACTGTAGATGTATATTGAGTTACCATATGATAATGGCCACTACACCTACTAGCACAAAGAGACAACTGAGTTGTAAACTTGATCGTTTTCCATTTTAAGTGGTAATATCAAATCATATCATTTTTGTCTACATAACAACGTTTTTTGGTTGTTTTAGAGCATGTTCCAATTAACAGGACTTTTGAAACAGGAGTGAGTGAGTGATTGTTGTTTAATGCCAGGAGTGAGTGAGTGATTGTTGTTTAATGCCAGGAGTGAGTGAGTGATTGTTGTTTAACGCCAGGAGTGAGTGAGTGATTGTTGTTTAACGCCAGGAGTGAGTGAGTGATTGTTGTTTAACGCCAGGAGTGAGTGAGTGATTGTTGTTTAACGCCAGGAGTGAGTGAGTGATTGTTGTTTAACGCCAGGAGTGAGTGAGTGATTGTTGTTTAACGCCAGGAGTGAATGAGTGATTGTTGTTTAATGCCAGGAGTGAGTGAGTGATTGTTGTTTAACGCCAGGAGTGAGTGAGTGATTGTTGTTTAACGCCAGGAGTGAGTGAGTGATTGTTGTTTAACGCCAGGAGTGAGTGAGTGATTATTGTTTAATGCCAGGAGTGAGTGAGTGATTGTTGTTTAATGCCAGGAGTGAGTGAGTGATTGTTGTTTAACGCCAGGAGTAAGTGAGTGATTGTTGTTTAACGCCAGGAGTGAGTGAGTGATTGTTGTTTAACGCCAATTGAACAATTTTTCAGCTATATCCTGACATGAACAAGTTGCATTCGATGAGATGATGTTTGCTTTGTACTAGACCAACATGATAACTAGATTGTTAAAGTGTTAGCTTACTGAAACAACAGTCCACTGCTAGACATGTCACTTCACTCGGAAACATTATCCAGATTCTGGGCAAAGTTCATTCTTTGCTCTTTCTCCTGTGTGCTTAGGGAACAACCATTTAACTTGAGAGGGGGGGGGGGGGGGGGGGGGGGTTATGGTTTTTTTCTAAAAAAATATTCTGATTCCCAATGTTG
The DNA here is from genome assembly GCA_963383655.1 of Bathymodiolus septemdierum. NCBI lineage: Eukaryota > Metazoa > Mollusca > Bivalvia > Mytilida > Modiolidae > Bathymodiolus > Bathymodiolus septemdierum. The sequence continues at coordinate 31,944,499 of OY726525.1, read as the reverse complement.
CTGAAAAAAATATTCTGATTTTGATGGAGGAAAAAAAAATAATATGATTCAGAGTATTTGTCATATAACCTAATGTTGAATTCTGGAGAAAAAAAAAATTCTAACTCTCGTGTTGTCGAAAAAGATAATTCTGAACGAAACAAAAAACCATAACCCCCCCTTCAAGTTAAATGGTCGGTCCCTTAGCAGAGAAGCAGGAAATACCGATGTATTTAGTCTTTGATTTTACTCGACCAGGGCTCAAACCCATGTCCTACCACACTTACACAAGCACGCTAACCATTACACCTCCGATGCATGTCTGTAAAATGAATTACTTGTTGGTCTTATAAGAGAGGTGGCCCTTTCTTTAGGTAGACAATTTAGTAGTATTTTTTCTATCTCAGTGCATATGAAATCTGGCCTGATCAGAGGGGTGGCCTTTAGTGGGAGTGGCTTCTAAAAGGAGTACTACTATATTGACTCTTATAATTTAATTACTCATAGTATTTTGATAAAATAAATAATTTGCAAAATCACAGCAAATATTGAAATTTTATTTTTAGGCAATAAACTTTACATCCATGGAGGTCTTGAAAAGAAAGATAGTAAGGTGCCATCCAATAAGTTGTATGTGCTAGATTCCTCCATGAGATGGACAGACATCACGACGCGTGGTAGCCCTGCCCTTAGTCATCATGCAGCAGTTGAAGTTGGTAACAGATACATCATCATTGTAGGAGGTTGGACTGGAAAAACTAGGACTTCTAATATTAATGTTTTTGACACGGAAAAAAGAGTGTGGACAGTCCCATGTGTAACAGGATTCCCGGAAGGAGGTGGATTGAGTTCTCATACAGCTACGCTACTTGACAATGGAGTCATTTTAGTTATTGGACGAGAGGGAGGTTTGCGCACTCAAAGAAAACATGGTAGTGGTTTTCAGTTAACCGGATCTCCGGAAAAGAATCAGTTTCATTACAGTGAATATACGCAAGCTATCGCATCACGATCAGGTCACACTGCCAATATTGCTGCCTCGACATTATTCATTATCGGTGGCCGTGACAATGACCTATTAGAGTTCAAATCTGGATTTAAAAGTGGTTCAGTAGATTCCCCGCCTACTGAATACTTTGCAGAGATTTCACAGAAATTAAAACCACTCGAAAAATATCCACCAGGAAGGAAAAATCATGTTACCATTTCTGGACAAGGATCTGTACTGATTCATGGCGGAGAAACTTTTGATGGTAAAAGTCGTGAACCTATTGGTGATATTTACATTATGACAATGAAGCCCAGTATTAGTTTCTTTAAAGTAGGCGTTTCTGATATTGGAAGATCAGGACATGTATGTGGAATTTTAGGCGATAGTATTCTTCTACACGGAGGCGTAGGACAAGGAAATTTAGTTTACGGAGATACGCATAGATTATCATTTCATAGATAATCATATCTATTATGTATAAATATATTTCTGTATTTGAATTTTTTAGGGTAGAAAATTTCACAATTATGAAATCATCGGATTAAAAAAACATCCCTCACACATTGTGCATCCATACCTTTAAAAGTTTGGATTTTCAGTTGCCAAAAAAAAAAAAAATAAACGATAAACTTTGTAGATAGGCCATATGTATGTTATACTTTTTTGGGGTTAAATATATAAAGAATTAAAAGGGACATTCCTAGCAAGTTACAATTCGAGCAAATGTGCGACTTCATAAAAATATTTGAACTTTTCAGCAAATCATAATTGACCCGAATGGCCATATTGAATTTATGAAACTCACATAAAGAGTTAAGGCCATGCCATCTAAATAACATCTCTGCCAATTCTGGTTCTTAAGGAGATGGGGATGGGGCATACACTGTCTATTTTAGTTAGAGGGAAAGGAGTGACTCTGTTAAAACTGGTACCATGGTTATATAAGGGGAGGACTGTCTGTTTTACTTAGAGGGAAGGAGTGGCTCTATTAAGACTGGTACCTTGGTTATATAGGGGGGGGGGGGGGGGGGCTGTCTGTTTTACTTAGAGGGAAGGAGTGGTTCTATTAAAACTGGTACCTTTTTTTATATAGAAGAGGACTGGCTGTATTTAGTTAGAGGGAAGGAGTGGCTCTATTAAAACTGGTACCTTGGTTATATAAGGGGGGGGGGGGGGTGGAGGACTGGCTGTTTTTAGTTAGAGGGAAGGAGTGGCTCTATTAAAACTGGTACCTTGGTTATATAAGGGGGGACTGTCTGTTTTACTTAGAGGGAACGAGTGGCTCTATTAAAACTGGTACCTTGGTTATATAAGGGAGGGAGGACTGGCTGTTTTTAGTTAGAGGGAAGGAGTGGCTCTATTAAAACTGGTACCTTGGTTATATAAGGGGGGGACTGTCTGTTTTACTTAGAGGGAAGGAGTGGCTCTATTAAAACTGGTACCTTTTTTTATATAAGGGGGGGGGGGACTGGCTGTTTTTAGTTAGAGGGAAGGAGTGGTTCTATTAAAACTGGTACCTTTTTTTATATAGGGGGGGGGGGGGACTGGCTGTTTTTAGTTAGAGGGAAGGAGTGGTTCTATTAAAACTGGTACCTTTTTTTATATAGGGGGGGGGGGACTGGCTGTTTTTAGTTAGAGGGAAGGAGTGGCTCTATTAAGACTGGTACCTTGGTTATATAAGGGGGGGACTGTCTGTTTTACTTAGAGGGAAGGAGTGGCTCTATTAAAACTGGTACCTTGGTTATATAAGGGGAGGACTGTCTGTTTTACTTAGAGGGAAGGAGTGACTATTAAAACTGGTACCTTTTTTATATTAATGGGGGGGGGGGGGACTGGCTGTTTTTAGTTAGAGGGAAGGAGTGGTTCTATTAAAACTGGTACCTTTTTTTATATAGGAGGGGGGGACTGGCTGTTTTTAGTTAGAGGGAAGGAGTGGCTCTATTAAGACTGGTACCTTGGTTATATAAGGGGGGGACTGGCTCTTTTAGTTAGAGGGAAGGAGTGGCTCTATTAAAACTGGTATCTTGGTTATATAAGGGGAGGACTGTCTGTTTTACTTAGAGGGAAGGAGTGGCTCTATTAAAACTGGTACCTTTTTTTATATAAAGGGGGGGGGGGGGGACTGGCTGTTTTAGTTAAGAGAGAAGGAGTGGCTCTATTAAAACTGGTACCTTTTTTATATAATTTTCTCAGTTGCCATATTTTATTAAATCAAATTACACCCCTTTCTTGCCATTATACATCATAGTTAATGATAAACAATAGAACAAAACAAATATGTATTATTTAAGGGTCCCCTGTTCTCAGTTCTAAAGACCTTTTTTATGTAGGAACCTATTTTTTGTTACTTGTCTTGGTGTTGGGTTCAAGATTATAGCATTTTTCTTTTCATATAGGTTTGTATTATCTGTATCTAGATTTTTGAGTATTCATTCATTTATTTTGATTTTGATTTTAAATCATAGTTAATCTGACAGTGTAAAAGAAAGTGTATTTCATCTTCCACAAAATTTACATATTACATGCAATTGTTTTATTGTAGAATTTTTTTAGATGTACATTTTGTTTTTTTGTATTTCTTTTCAATCAAATTGTCAAATGTATGTCTTTGTTTTAATGATTTTGAATGATAGATGTAGCATTTTATTGCATTTGATATTTTTTTAGATTTATTTTTGGTGAATTTTAACATAAGAGATATTTATTGTTTATTGTTGTTATTAATATTGAGTGGTTATTATTAGAAAATCAGTAAAAGTATTTTGTTTCCGTTTGTTTAATGAAGCATAAATCCTTGGCCACAAGACTGGATTTGATGAAACAAACCGGGTTTGTAACTAGATTAACTCGATGGGTGCCACTAGTGGAGCAGGAACTGTTTACCCTTCCGGAGCACCTGAGTTCACCCCCAGTTTTTAGTGGGGTTCGTGTTACTCGACTTCATGTGTATGTTTTGTAGATCGTTGTTTGTCCTTTTGTCCATTGTGTTGTTTGTTCTTCTTCGATTCTGATAACCCTTTTGGTATCTTCAAACTTGGTATCTTCAAACTCTTCCTAAGTCAAAAATAGAACTTGAGTATCCACTTTTTTTCTCGTTTCTGATGGTGAGACGTTGGTATTGGTATTTCCGTTGGCTTTAACAATGTCAAGTTTTGTGATTAGGTAAGTTTTTCCATTTCCATACAACCTAGGGTCATCGTATTTGGTTCACACAATGTTGATGACGGGAACATGTGAACACAAACAATTTGCAGGTGAGAAATAGATTTAATTCTACACTTAATTCCCATACTTAAGCTGGTATGTTCGGGAAAATATTGAAATTTAAGTCTGATGTTTTCTTTATTCAGAAATCGTAGATACACTGTTTTTTTTTTTACATACACTGTTTTTTTTTAACATAGAGAATTTTTCAACTCGCTTTTAAAGTGTAACCTTGTACCATGAATTAATTAGAAAAGTACAGAGCTGTAACTCCTTAATATATTTTTTTAAATTTAACCCACATTAACAAATAGGGTATAGGATGCAACTGAACATGAAAGAAAAACAACCTGAACTATGGTAGCAATATGGAACAATACTTGTGTGTTATTCATCAAGAAATCACTGAACCACCTTTGTTAGTGTAATGGTTAGCATGCTCTCTTTTGAGTACAGTAGATTGTTGGTTCAATCTCGGGTTGAGTACAGGTCAAATAAAGAACTATAAAATATGTATTTTGCTAAGCACACAGCATTAATGAATAAGAACAAAGTCAGTATAATTTGAGTGGAGTGACATGTCTACCCCTGTGGACTGTTGTTTCAGTGAGCTAGCACTATCAAAATCCAATTAACTGTGTTGGTCTGGTACAAAGAAGACATCATCTCGTCAAACAATAATTTGTTCTTGCCATGATATGGCTGATAATTTACTAATAAAGCAATAATCGTTCACTCACTGAAATCATAGAAGTATTACTGACACCTCAAAGTGAATTTGAGGTGGTGTTTAGCCTGCAGATGAGTTCTATTGGTATAAACGCATGTTGGGTTTAGTGTTGAATACTGATACAGTGGAACATGTCTAATCCGACACACCAAGGGACCAGGGAAAATTGTCAGATTGTACAAGATGTCGGATCGCTCAAGTTCCGTTGTATATGTACTAATTTTGAATCTGCAATTTTTCGGACAAACTTGTGGTACCTTTTCGTTTATAGCAAGGTTTGATCTTGATTCTATTTAAATAATGCATTAGTGCCCTCTAATTGCACTAATATCATGTCTTTCTGCACGGTTAATAACCCACGATTGATCACACATGCTGATAATCTCTTACTGTCCATTTGGGGAATACACTATACATTGTAGAACGATACAAAACACATATCGGTACTTGGTAGTTTCCGATCCTTTTATTATTGTTAGGGTTATGGTGTTTAACACCACTTTCAACAATATTTCAGTTTTATTGGTGGAAGAAACCAGAGTACCCAGAGAAAACCATTGAGTCACAGTCTTTTATAAATTTTCCCATTGCATTCATTGTGAACTTTGTTATATGGTGTTGGATGATTCAACTTTCCAATAAACAACAATATAAAATATAAAGGACCATTCAGAGATAATCCTCGTTCCTGCAATGTCTGGGTTCAGTCAAGTTGTATATATTTACATATAGGACATTACCGGGGTATGTTAAAATATGTACTGTCCTGGTACCCATCACTGAAACAATTACAGTCTGTGGATAGACATGTTGCCAGACTGTGACAAATTATCCCGATTCCGAACCAACCAGTCTTTTCTCTTTCTCCTTAATGCTGTGTGCTTAGTGGAGAAGCAAAACATACCAATTTTATAGTTGTTTGCCTTTATGAAGAAAATGATAGCTTAATTGTACTTCTTGTTGACAATCAATATCAATTCCGTCGTGGCCGTGATCGTATTGTAGTTGGATTTATAACTATCTATGCAATCAGTGCCCATCACCACTAACGATGTGAGTTTGAATCCTTCTCAGGAGAGATGTACTCGATACAACGTTATGTGATAAAAGTAATCAGTGACTTGTGGCAGGTCGGTGGTTTTCTCCAGATACTTCCGTGATTTCCTCCACCATTAAAACGGACTGCCACGATATAACTGAAATAGTGTTGAAAGTGGCTTTACACACCATAAACCAACCAATCTCTTCAAATACATTTGTATCACGAGAATAAAAATAAAAAAACATAATTCTTTATGACATCTTTATAAGACACACATTTCATTAAATCACAATTACACTTCATTTATCACAAACAAAACCCTTAATATCATTCATTAATTAGATTATTTCACATATTATAACAAACTATACTGTATTATATATTCCAAATACGCCGATATCTTCTATGGTTTCTGAGATAAACTCCACTGAAAGGGACCAAAAAGTGCGATTTTCCCAAATTTGAAAGATTTTATTTTTCATCAAATTTTAATGAGTTATTTATGAGCCAAAAAAAAATGAAGAAAAATACCCATTTTATTTAGAAAAGGGGCTAAAACCTACATTAATAAACATGAAAGACTGCTAGGTAAAGCACAAACAGGATATTCATGTGTGATTGAACAAGGGAGATAATTCAATTTTACATTTAAAAATAAATTAAAGGAACAAAGGGTTTTCAATGATTGACACTATCCTCGTTTTCTAAAATCATCTGATGGGGTTAGAGTTATGGTGTTTAACGCCACTTTCGACAATATTTCAGTTATATCATGGTCAGTTTTATTGGTGAAGGAAACCTGATTACCCCGAGAACACCACTGACCTTCCACAAGTCACTGACAAACTTTATCACATAATGTTGTATTGAGTACACCTCACCTGAGTGGGACTCGAACTCACAACGTCAGAGGTGATAGGCACTGATTGGATAGGTAGTTGTAAATCCAACCATGACGACCCCTAAAATATTCTAATACTAGCCCAGTAAAGACTGTAATATTGTGAGTAACAGTGCCAATCCTCACTTTCTAAAATCATCAAATGCTAGCCCAATCAAGAATGTGATTTTGTAGGTTTCATTCATTATAAGAGTTCTGTGTAGACAAAACAAATGGCCAAAATTAGATTGATATAGAAAATGCCTGTGATAAGGGAAATATGGTTTTAACATCGTACAAAATATCACAGGTTAGGTCAACAACGACAGATAAATAATGTTAAAATTAATTCATTGTTTACAAATCATATAATAGTCTGTACCAACATAATGTATATTATTCATGTAAGTTTTTAAAAACAACAAAAAAGGTGTGGCAACTTCATTTATTTAAAAATGTTTATAAATATCTCGAGACAAAAATTATTCTAAATATAAAAAAACTTTATATATGGTCCTTACTACTGCAGATCTGTATAGAAAATTTTCGGCATTTGGTTTGGTTTATCGTGTTCAACACTAATTTCAACAATATTTCAAATATATCGTGGCAGTCAGTTTTATTGGTGGAGGAAACCAGAGGACCCTGAGAAAACTACCGACCTGCCGCAAGTCACTGACAAACTTCATCACATAATGTTGTACATCTCGCCCTAATTTTCGTCAAATTCATATTTTCGAGATAAAAATTTTCTGTATTATTCACCTTTTATCCTTAAATAATTTTTGTCTATATTTACAACAAAAAAATCACAAGAAACGAAGAATATTATTTAAATAGTTTATTTAAACAAGACGACAAAACAATCTGTTTATTTTTTATCTAATATTATTTTCCAGCTTTGTATTCAAATGAAATGATCTGAGTCAACTCTAGAAAAATAATAATAATGAAACCTTTTTACCTGTAGTCAGTGGAATGCTGTAAAATGTAATCAATTTCACCAATATGCATATTTTTGTAAAAAATCGTTAAAAAAAATAGAGAGAGAATTCGTTATGATATAATATCTTGATCTTAAAGCAGAACACATAATGTAACATCAGAACAAGTAACAGGTCAAATGTTCTCCTGAATTTCATAAGGCATCTCATATTTTGTGGATACGGTAAAAAAAGATCCGATATGAATTTATGCTGTACATGCATTGCAAATATATTTCAATTAAAAAAAATTCCCTGATAGTCTGAAAATGGTTTCTAAGGCTACAGAAAGTAAATAAACAAATAATTTGTACAATAGGTATAATTTGGCAGAATCTCTATAACTTTTTAATGGAAAGTTTCTGCTTACAATAAAAAAAACTATTATCTTGTCGTCAGAAAAAATTAAATAGTTACGAAGCAGCATTAATTAATTTCTTTGTGAAATATTAATTAACATGAGACAAATATTCCAACACGTCATGTACTCGTAAACCTTTCATAAAACTTCACACATAATCATTTAAGTGCACTAAAATTTACAAATGTATATATTTACATGAAAATATACAACAAATATGCATAGTATATATAAATTGTTTAAAAATTCTTTGAGGTGTCTAACTAGAAAATTGAGAATATCACATGTATTGGGGTTCAAGTACTCGTGATGGAACCTTTGGGGAGTAGTAAGTTGGCATGAGACATAACTTGAAACCATGAACATAACATGAAAGACAATGAAGGAATAAAAATTTAAATACATGTATATTGATCCATTTCTGCAATAATCTTAATCAGTGATTGAGTGATTGTTGATTAACGCCAACTCAGCAATTTTTTAGCTATATCATGGCGAGAACAAGTTAGTTTTCAATGAAGTGATGATGAGGTCTGCTTTGTACTAGACCAACACGCTTAGATGGGTTTTTATAGTGCTAGATCACTGAAACAACAGTTTGCGGATAGATATGTCACCCCACTCAAGACACATCATCCCGATTCTGAGCCAACCCGTCTGCTCTTTCTCCTTATTGCTGCGTGCTTTGCAGAGAAGCAAAAAATACCAATATTATAGTCTTTGGTGTGACCCAATCTGAGCTCGAACCCACGATCTACCGCGCTTGAGGCGAGCACGCTAACCATTACATCACCGATGAGGTTAAATAATCTTAATCATGTACGATCAGAATTCAAAAGATTGGAAAGGGAAATAATTCAAATGTCAACGACAGCAAGTAAACAAAAGGTTCTTAAAACCAGGATAGCCAAAATAATCTAAGGTTACCTATATGCCAAAGGGAGACAAATCTTAGTTTTAATACAACACAAATCTAATGTTACTCGCAACAAGTCTAACTTAAACCAAGTGTTTTTGTCTTGGATTGTCTCCCTTCAAATTTGGTAACAATAGGAATTTCTAAAATTGCTAAAAGATTTTATTTTCTAATACGAGTTGAATTTTTTAGTTTGTAAATACTTCTTTTATCAAATTGATTAAATTCATAAATTGATATAATAACACTAACCAATCAGTACTAAGTACACATATTTTATGCCCATTGAAATTTTACAACTAAAACAAAAACTTAACAAACTTACAATTTTCAGATATAAAATTGTTGGGTGGCAACAAGTAATGGTATTTAAATTGAATGCATAAACTTAACATAGTATTATGTATAATTATAGTATGGGAAAAAATATGTAATATATTAAAACCACAAAAATCAAGTGTCACTCTATGAAAATTGATTCCAATCTGAATTCCTTGTTTTCAGTGAAAGACTGATCATACAAGTACAGTGAAATCTGTCTTAGCCAAACTCTGAATAAACTGGAATCCTGTATAAACTGAAAATTAAATAAAGTCCCAATGTAGGAAATCTTTGTTTATAATTTAACCTGCATAAAACAAATCTTTGTTAATTAAACCTGCATACACTGAACACTTGCCTATTCTGAACAAAATCGCTGATCCCAATATGATGATTCAGATTAAACAGGTTTCATTGTATATACATTGTAAAAATACATACTTTAATAAAATTCAAGTGAAGAAAGATCTATGTCTCGCCTGCCCTCTGCAAATTGTTTGTGTGAAATATTCTTCAGAAAAAAATTTAAATCAATGTACCATGAAACTGTACCTGTTCCATCATCAAAGTGTCGACCAAATATGGTGAACCTAGGTTGTGTCTCCAGTTAAAAGGAACTACCACAATTATGGGAAATAAAAGTGAGGTCTAAAATAATCAAATTTAATGGTCAAAAGCTCTGTGATATTGGTGTGAAATCTCAATTTTAATTAACTGATTAATGCTCAATAATGGTAAATTAATATGAAAGTCTTAATGTTAAATATTAACATATAAAAGCTTACCCGTGGTAAATTAATGCTAATTTTAGTATTAAATATTAACTGCCAAAAATCAATATAGGAAAATTGAAATGAAGTGCTAATTTGGTGCTTTAACTGAATAAAGCTCAATAATTGGTATTTAATGTGAAGTCTCTATTTCAAATAACGACACATTCATTCTTACGGTGATCTGGCAGTAACATGTCTTCATTGTAGTTTATGACAAATGACATAGGGGTCTTGGTGCTTAATGCCACTTTCAACTTCGGTGATTTTATTGGTGTCATATTCCTTAGTAAAAAGACATTCATTAAAAAAAAAATGCAAAAAAAAAAGAGAAGAAAAAACCCCCAAAAAAACTGGTATACAGTGTCTATATGCAAAGCATGAAAATCACCGGATCAATAAGAGAAGACTACGGATTATGAGCAAAGGGAGATAATTACACTTCCACGAATAATGATGGTTGATAATAACAACAACTATTTCACGCCTTCAATTAAAGGAAAACTCCAGTCAGTTGAACAATTGTTATAATTCAATACCTTGTAACTTTTTAGCTAATTATTAAATAAAAAACACCTTTATTAACATTAATATACCCAATTAGAAATATGAATATTTGGAATTTCCTGTCGTAGTGTAAGCGGCCATGACACCTCTTCATGTGACGTCATGGATACAGATCATGTTAGTTGAATATATACATAAATTTTGACTCTTCCCAACATTGAGCCCTTTTGGTTATGTTTTAATATTAGATCAACTGCAATACAATGTTAACAATTTGTATATCGTCCTAATTTTTTCCCCCTTAATATTCCCATCCCATGTTACATTTTCATTAAACAAATGGGTTTATTGGTATTTGGGGGGGGGGGGGGGGGGGGGCTGGGGTATCTACGTATAATTTCATGTACGTTTTACATGATTGACCGTAGGTTAAATAACTGTCACTTTTAACTCGTTTTTTGTGTACATATGCTTTTTTCTTTTTTGTCGCCAATGCTGTCATACTTTCCCGTGCTTTTTGGTGGTCACTGGGTTAACTAAGTAGTCCTGTCAGATCGATAATTACAAAAAAAATTCTTCTCACACTTTCCCTTTTCATTAGTGCAATAAAATGCTTGACATGAAGTCATAATGATTTTGTAAATATCAAAATATAACTAGGAAGAACTGTTTTAGATACCTAAAACTTATGTCTCCCCTTAATGCGGCCATCTGTACAACAATAAGTTACACATTATGAGTTGAATGATACTATTTAAAAAACAATTATTTGACCTTGAGGTCAAAGGTCAAGGTCCCACGAAGGTCATTACGGTACGCGACACACCGTCTTATGGTCATGCACACACATACCAAATATCATTGACCTATCTCGATAGACAAAAATGTTATGGCCCGGACAAGAAAATACTATTTAAAAAACAATTATTTGACCTTCAGGTCAAAGGTCAAGGTCTCACAAAGGTCATAACATTACGCAACACACCACCTTATGGTCATGCACCCACATACCAAATATAATTGACCTATCTGGAAAGACAAAAAAGTTATGGTCCGGACAAGCTTTGCTGAGAAGAAGTAGAAGTGGAAGCAGAAGAAGCGGAAGCAGAAGAAAAAAAATTAATTCCCACAGTAAAGGAAGTATTAATTAATTTAATTACACACACAGAACCTGAGAATAACACACATGAGACCACAATTTGATGCCAAACTGTCTTCACCAAACTAATATCAAAGTTAGACTTTGCCACAAATCATCTAAAAATCTGCTGGACTGGGTTGCGCAAACCCTTATTATGTCAATTAAAACTTAATTGACACTTAAATTTACTTGAAATGTATGTTTAATTGAGACTTATATTTAATTGACGTTTGTGCAACCCAGTCCAATACAATAAAAGCAACACTAATTATAAATATTCTAAAATACATGGTCAAATGTAAATTATACAGCTTTTTGTGATATTTTTATTGCAAGCAATTTTGTGATTTACTCAAGTGTTTTAGACAGGTCAATTGGACTAATTTTGATAAGTTACTTATAAAGAGTCTGGTTTTATTGATGGTTTGTGTTCTGAATGTTTTACTTACATGGGATTATTGTTTATTTACGTTTTATTTTAGACAGGTCATTTGGACTGAATGTTTTACTTACACAGTATTATTGCTTATTTACAGTTTATTTTAGACAGGTCATAGGATAAAAATCTACATACAAAGGATTATTGTTTATTTAAGTTTGATGTAAACAGGTCATTTGGACTGAATGTTTTACTTGCACAGGATTGTTGTTTATTCATGGTTTGATTTAGACAGGTCATTGAGACTGAATGTTTTACTTACACAGGATTGTTGTTTATTCAAGGTTTGACATAGACAGGTCATTTGGACTGAAAGTTCTACTTACACAGGATTCTGGATTTATTAATGGTTTGTGTTAGACAGGTCATCTGACAAAAATCTACATTCACAGGATTATTATTTATTTAAGTTTGATGTAAACAGGTCATTTGGACTGAATGTTTTACTTACACAGTATTGTTGTTTATTTACAGTTTATTTTAGACAGGTCATTTGGACTGAATGTTTTTTACTTAAACAGTATTGTTGTTTATTCATGGTTTGACATAGACAAGGGACTATATTTGAATAAACTTGAATGTTCATTCTATAACAATACTTGATGCTAACTAAATAAAGCTTTAATTTGACTGCTGGCTTGCAAAAAGACAGGGCTTTCAATATTTTTCAAGCTTACCAGTACTTTACTGTATTTTAGGCAGGTAAAAATACCTGGTACCTCCCCTTATTGAAAGGCTTTAAAAGATTTTCAAATTTTGACCATATTTTCTCCTTTTAAGTCTCCTATTTATCCTCACCCTCTCCTTAGCAAGCATCATCGCTGCAGAGTTAGTTCCCCTTGGCTGAATACTTATCCAGGAGAAGATTAGAATGTACGAGAAAAAAAAAAAAAAAGAATGATCGCTAAGTGAAAGTTATAGCTCTCATGGCCTATGGCTAAATGAAAGACAAAACAAAACAATAAATTGTCATTCTGTTTACACCCAACAATGAATAAATTGTCTCTATATTACCAGGTAACCATATTCTTGTGTAGTCCTCCTGTATGAGTAGTCTCCCCTTGACAGACTTCTTCTTTCATGAAATTTTGACAACTGAAGTGACTAATGTAATAATTGATTTTCCTAATGAATTATTCATCAGAAAATATCTGGAGATTTTTGCCAGTTTTTTTGCCAGTATTCACCCGTAAATAGCCAAGTATCTTTTCCAGTACTAGGATCCTTGTCTGATTTAAACCAGCTAAAATTATCAAAAAAGAAAAGAAAAGATTAATTATACAGAGTTAGTGATTGTTATTTAAAGGCATATTGTCTACCACAATCGTAATTTTTTCATACCCAAAATTATTGTCTTAAATGATTTGCTTAAGCTATCATTAAACAGTTATGTTGCAAAAGATACGATTTGTCTTCTTTTTTTTGACATAAAAGACCCAAAACTATCGTTATCGGAATTATTGTCCATGATGACAAGAATTCAATTTAACCCGACTCTATTCATATGACCTTCTATGTGAACCGGTCTTGAGCATGCACACTGTTTAGAAACAATCAACAACATGTGGTTCTTGGGCAAAAGAGAAAGTGTCAACGCATAGAAGAAAGTGGACTTTGACGGATGCAGAGAGAAAGAGGAATAGAAGTGCAGTATCTTCCAAATGGAACAAATGCAGGATATATGTAGGGGATCAGTTGGACTGTTGGAACGAACTGAAGGAAGTGCTATGCATCCAAACTCACGCTGAAGTGGCAAAGATTTTGCTTGATAGGTAAGTCGAGACATGTTGCCTTCTTTTCTCAATCGTTTTTCATGAAAAAATTTCGATTGTGGTAGACAATATGCCTTTAACACCAAATGAGCATTTTTTTTTTTTAGCTATATCATGGGGAGAACAAATTGCATTTTTGTGCGTGTCCCAAGCCAGGTTCTGAATTTCCAATTTCATACGTTATGGTCTTTTCTTTGTACAATGAGTTGAGGTGAGCGGTGATTGTTCAGTTTTGTTGGTATTGTTTTTGTAATTTGTTCATTTTTTAAGAAAAGCAGACAGCAAAAAAACATATGACATGCACATACTATTTTACACAGACAAAAGACATTTAATAACAAACATTTAGCAGCACAGCACTGAAATTTCAAACACCAAGGACAGTTTCAAATGGCAACCACTTCAAATATATATAATTATTTTTGTGTAGAGGATAAGAAATTTATGGTTGTCTTTTCTACTTTAATACAATATTTCAGGTATTCTAGACCACCTTTTATACCGGGTTGGTATTGGTGGAATTTTTTCATTTTTTCAATTTATGTTTGGTATGGACATGAAGTGAGTGTGATTGTTGTTTTAACACCAATTCAGCAATTTTTCAGCTATAACATGGCGAGAACAAGTTAATTTTCAATGAGATGATGATGAGATCCACTTTGTACTAGACCAACATACTTAGTTGGATGTTTATAGTGATAGCTCACTGAAACAACAGTCCACAGGTAGACATATTGCTCCACTTGGACACACTATTCTGATTCCAAGCTAACCAGTCTTTGCTCTTTCTCCTTAATACTGTGTGCTTAGCGGAGAAGCAATAAATACCAATTTGATAGTCTTTAGTTTGACCCCACCAGGGTTCGAACCTTCGATTTGTCCCACTCGAGGCGAGCACGCTAACCATTACATCACGGATGCGGTTAATTTATTTTGGGTATAGACATTAAGTTAAATACATGTGATACTAACACAGGCGTCCATTCTTCTTTTTTCTTCTTTCTCTCTTTTCTTGCAGCTCTTTGTTTTTCTTCTAATCTGTTCTTCTCTTCAGCAGCCGCATCTAAATATATATTAATATTGATACATTAAAATAAACGTAACATCAAAGAATTCAGAAGCATTTAGTTCTTTACAAAAATTTGGTATGGACATCAATGTATTCAGTTTGTTTGTTTGATGTTTAATGCCACAATATAACAGAAATATTATTGAAAGTAGCACATTAAACACCCTAATCCTTAACATGATGTTCACAGATCAAGAAATCAATTAATAGGTCAAGAAATCAATTAATAGGTCAAGAAATAATGTGTAGTATTTGTCTCTTTAAATTCTTGGAATTATAATATAGTTCTCTTTCAATGGGTTGGTTTGGTTTGGTTGGTGTATGGTGTTTAATGCCACTTTCAACAATATTTCAGTTATATCGTGGCAGTCAGTTTTATTGGTGGAGGAAACCGGGGGACCCGGAAAAAACCACTGACCTGTCGCAAGTCACTGACACACTTTATCGCATAATGTTGTACACCTCGCCCTGATGGAGATTCGAACTTACAACATCAGTGGTGATAGGCACTGATTACATAGGTAGTTATAAATCCAACTACCATATGATCACCGCCACGACGGCCCCTTAAAATATTCAGAAGCATCAAGATTTATACAACATTATAGAAGATCCTGTTTCTACTCTCAGTCAAAATCCAAAAATACCAACAGTTGTGTGTAGTGACTGTCTTATTTAATATCTGCTGATTCACCACTGAAAGTTTCTTTTTCTTTTTAAAGACTGCAAAATCCTGACTCAAATGTCCTTGACCTTCAAGAAGGCCTTTCACACAAATTCAGGACACATCATCTAGTGGTGTGCTACAATCATACCAAGTATCATTAATATCCTTCATTTAGGCATTTAAAACTTCAGAGTTGAATCTGATGTGATGATAATTTTTTAAAGGGAAAAGTACATTTTGGACTAAGTTTGCCACCTTGACCTTCCCAATCCTTGATATCAAAATTTTCTGGTCGGAATCAAATTTTTGAATTTATTTCTATATATATATATATCTAAATAAAAACTGAAATATTGACTGGTCCGAACAAAGTTTTATTAATTAACTTTGATTTATTAGCCTTTATATGATCAAATCTGTCAATACAATATAAAAACTTTCATTGGGCCAATACGGCAAAAACCAGTCCAATACGGATATTTTCCGTATTGGCCCAATTCCAGTCAGTCCAATAACAACTAGATCGGAATCTGCTAGACATTTCGACAATTGCAAGGAAAAATCCTGAGAGATATTGGACTGGTTAATTAATAAAGGTATCATTACGTGATGTTTTTCATATTGGCCTAGTTATAGGTCCTCGGTCTGCTGTATTGGAGTTCGGCTGCGCCTCAGGCCAATACAGCAGGCCTCGGACCCATAACTAGGCCACTATGAAAAACATCACGTAATAATACTATATTATTGGTCTTGGGCCGGAGGACCAGCGCTCATCGTGAGCACTGCCTTCCAGTTTTATTTGCCACACACCCTCTATATGTGGGCTCCTATCATATCAAATATCAATAATATCCAGCTCAGCATTCAAAAGTTCTCAGCAAGACATGATGTGCAAACAAATTGAACAGACAAACAGACATACACACGACAAGTGCTCATTTATAATTTCAAAAAGACATTAATCACATATTTGTGCAAATGATATATGATCTTCACCAACTGTTGATGAAAGTTAAAATCAATACATTTGAATTACAAGAGAAATTACAAGGTAAAATTGTAGATATATGGATAAGACATATACGGATAGGGATTAATATAAGTTCTTGTAACTTGTTTCCCAATCCTATTAATTTCTTCTTATTATGTTATGTATATAGCTGAATATTGTAATGTTATATTGAATTAATTAATAAAATATGTTTAAACTAAGACAAGCCAAAATATCAATACAAGTACAAGTTATAAACTATTGTTAAATCAATGATCCTCCAATATTTTACCTGCTGACACACTGGAGTGTATATAGATTAATATTGTGCTAGTTTTAGAGAAAAATAGATAGGGCCCGGGTGGTTCAATGAGTTAGGTAGTTGGATTACCCAACAACTCATACAAGCCTATCACCAATACGGCGTGGGTTCGTTTTGTAAATTACAACTAGAGGCTCCCAGGAGCCTGTAATCGCTCACCAGGTTTTCAATTTGACATCTAAAGTTAACAGAAAATGGGGGTGTTACAAATAATTTTGAAAGTGGGTCACCCAAGATCATTTCAACTCAAATTTCTGAGCAAAAGATTTAGATGTGATTTTTATCTCATAAACGGAATAAACTGGCTGAAAAAATATCACAGAAAAACCCAGAATATATGTTAAACTACTCATTGTCATGTAGCTGCAGCTAAAATTTGAGCTCATTTTGACTTATACTAAAGCAGCAATGGACAATTAAAGAAATGTCTATTTTTAGTAACAGCAGCCTTCTTGAACGGAGGGTGGGGCTGTCTGACAAACTATTGAAAGGGGACCACCCAAGGACCATCCCAGCCAAATTTGCTTTAATTTGGTTCAGCAGTTTCAGAGGAGAAGATTTAAATGTGTTCTTTTATCAAAATATGCCTAATTTGCATAATCTGTATAAATCGGCTGAAAGAAAAAAACGAAAAAAACCCGTAATATATGTTAAACTATTCCTTGCCATGTAGCTGCAGTTAAAATTTGAGCTCATTTTGACTTATACTAAAGCAGCAATGGACAATTAAAATTTCATCCCCCCTTTTTTCTATTTTTAGCTTGGTGGCCATCTTGGTTGGAAATCTGGATCCCCGGACACAAATTTGGAAGGGGGCCATCCAAGGACCATTCCACCAAAGTTTGGTTGCAATTTGCCTAGTGGTTTCTTAAAATGTGAAATGTTGACGAAGCACGACGAACGAAAAGTGATGGCAATAGCTCACATGGCATAAAGGCCAGGTGAGCTAAAAAAGGGTGCACTCGGCTCGCAGCCGCAAGTGATAAAGTTTACCAGTTGTTTGCCCATAGTCGGTGGTTCTCTCCGGGTACTCCGGCTTCATTCACCACTAAAACTGGTCGCCATGATATAGCTGATATATTGCTGAAAGTGGCATTAAATACCAAAAATCAATTCAAATCACTAGAGAAAAATAGAGATGTACACTGTCATTACATATCCAACAAATTCTCCATCTAAATTAAAAGCCTCCTGACTTGACTTTTTTTTACATGTGTTTAACACAATATTTCAGCTTTATCGGTAAATTGGACATATTTCGTTTTATATTACCTAGTGATATTGTCAGTCTCAATGAGGTGACTCTCATACTGAAAATCATCGGTCAGTGTGATGTCACCGATATAAACAATAATTGAAAGGCAAACAAAGAAGGATGTGGATCAGGGCTCACCAAACCAGGCAAATTGGGCGACTTCTTTGCCTTGGTTTCAATGAAATCGCCCAATTTCTGTCAAAAAGCGAAGCTTTAGTCGCCCTGTCAGTCTTTTCAAATCCGTATTTTTTTCACCAATAATCGTACCTTTTCTTCAATATTCACATAAAACTTAAAAGGAGCTCCCATGTTCCTGAAATGTGACCCATACAGGGTTTGATGTTCAATATTGTATTCCAAACTCATTAATTGCATCCTTTTTAAGATCATAGTGTAGCACGTTCATTTTTGTGAATGGTAGGGGAACATGCAATAGTGGGGAAAGAAATGTTAAAATTTGGATCGATTTTCGGAAGTCTCCCAGATTTTCCCTCACTTTGCCCTTAAGTCAAGAGAGAGAGAAGTCAAGTCGCCCTGTTTTTACTATGTGTGGTGAGCCCTGGTGGATATAGATAAAACTTATATGTCCCTGACATTTATCAGTGTGTGTAAAAAAATCAGGGATAAGATAACAGCAAATCTCTTAAACATATATGAAATCATAAAGAGAAGAATATATTTACCTATTGTGCCTTCTTCCAGTAATCTAATATCAGGTCTGAACCTTGAATCTGTGGGAGCCCGTTTTCCTGCTGTTTCCTCCATCAATTCATTCAATGACAATGCAAAGTAAGTAAAGTTGAAATACTGTAAAAACAAAAGGGAATTTCATAAGCATATTTTGTTTTGTTGAAAGAAGCATGAAATAATTCTATACATACAAGAAACCTATTGCAATCAAACCTGCTTTAGTGACCACCTCTATTAAGCAACAACTTGTATTATGTGACCTTAATTTCAATTTCCCTTCACAGTGCATTTCACATCAATTAACCACCACTTTATAACTGAAATAGTGTTGAAAGTGCTGTTAAACACCATAAACCCCATATCAATTAAACCTGTATTAAGCAACCACCTGTATTATGTGACCATATTTCACTGTTCTCTTGGAAGGTCACATAAGGCAGGTTTGACTGTATTAGGAAAAATACAGATTGTAAACTAGGAAGAACTGTTTTTGATACCTAAAACTTATGTCTCCCCTTAACAAGGGATACTATTTAAAAAAACAATTATTTGATCTTGAGGTCAAAGGTCAAGGTTCAACAAAGGTCATTATGGTACGCGACACACTGCCTTATGGTCATGCACCCACATACCAAATATAATTGACCTATCTGGAAAGACAAAAAAGTTATGGTCCGGACAAGCTTTGCTGAGAAGAAGCAGAAGAAGCGAAAGGAAAAGCGGAAGTGGAAGAAAAAATCAGACTAAAACAATATGTCTCCCTTCGTTCGAAGGGGAGACATAATAAATTACCCTTACTAGAATACAATACCATGAAACATTTTTGACAGGCATGCTTACCAGTCTGACATAAGGAATGCATTTTCCAGACAAATATTTTGTAGTTTTGACAATGTGACAATAATATGGGACAAAATCCTGAACTCGGGTGACATAATCTTTCTCTGGGAGACAATCCGTCATATCACACTCTTGCAAGGTTGATAATTGTATAATATTTGATTTCTAACAAGGAAGAAATTGTACAAATATAGACAGAATTCCTGGTTGAAATGACACACCTACCTGATCTGAGTTTTCTGGGCGTTGTCGACACTTCCACAAATTTGTTTGATTTCTGATATGTAGGTCATACGTATGCAGTATAGAATGTTTGGTTGCAATGTCATCATTTTCGTTGTTAGCACCATTCTTCTATAAATAAACCAAAGAAAAAACATGAACAGTCACATGATTTCTATATAGCAATGGCTGTTTCTTTGGAACATATAGATTTCTAATGTAAAACTTAAACATACAGTAAGTAAGTATACTGTATTGTCGTCTGGGGCATTTTCCAAATTTCTTATTTTTGATGTTAGCAAGATGTTTATTGAATCTGTTTAATATTTTCATGTCGAAAATGAGTGGTATAGGAGTACATCTTTTGGGTAAAATCTTACGTCTTTAATGAAAAACTGTGAATTTTGAGAATTATACTTAATATTTTCCTAATAGACAGATGCATGTACTTTCAACATGTGTTCATGTATCCATACTCGGGGGGGCTGTCGTGGTTGGTATCATATGGTAATTGGATTTACAACTACCTATGCAATCAGTGCCCATCACCACTAACGTTGTGAGTTCTAATCTCGTTCATGTCAAGTTGTGCTCTATGCAACATTATGTGATAAATTTTGTCAGTGACTTACGACAGGTCAGTGGTTTTCTCCGGTTTCCTCTACCAATAAAATTGACCACCACAATATAACTGAAATGTTGTTGAAAGTGACGTTAAACACCATAACTATAGCCACTCTTATATACAATTATACACATTTGTTGAGTGAAATCTGTCTAAGCCGGAATCCTGATTAAATTGAACATACAAATCATTCCCATTGGCTGATATCATTGCAAACTTAACCTGTATAATCCAAACACCTGTTTATTACAGACAAAAAAAAAATTTCTTTTATTTTTTACGGAAACCAATATATGAACCCAAGTTATTAAGGGTAAGGATTAACGTTACAGTAATTTAATGCTACTTTCAAGAACATTTTGTGGCAATCAGGAAACCATATAATTGTGGCCACAACTGTCAATTATTGATAAGTAAATTCCAATCAGGATCTGATCAATGATTCAGGATTTATTCAAATCACAAGGGGCATATAACTCTTCCTAAACTTACTTTATTATTATCTTTATTCAAATCACAAGGAACAAATAACTCTTACCAAATTTACTTTATTATTATCTTTATTCAAATCACAAGGGACGAATAACTCTTACCAAACTTACTTTATTATTATCTTTATTCAAATCACAAGGGGCAAATAACTCTGACCAAACTTACTTTATTATTATCTTTATTCAAATCACAAGGGGCAAATAACTCTGACCAAACTTACTTTAATATTTACTTTATTCAAATAACAAGGAGAAAATAACTCTTACCAAACTTACTTTATTATTATCTTTATTCAAATCACAAGGGGCAAATAACTCTGACCAAACTTACTTTATTATTATCTTTATTCAAATCACAAGGGGCAAATAACTCTGACCAAACTTATTTTATTATTTACTTTATTCAAACAACAAGGGGAAAATAACTCTTACCAAACTTACTTTATTATTATCTTTATTCAAATCACAAGGGGCAAATAACTCTGACCAAACTTACTTTATTATTTACTTTATTCAAATAACAAGGAACAAATAACTCTTAGAAAATTTACTTTATTATTTACTTTATTCAAATCACAAGGGACGAATAACTCTTACCAAACTTACTTTATTATTATCTTTATGCTGACATGGCTGATGATTAACAGATTCACTCATGTGTTGCTCATAAATGTCAACGTCTACAGAATACATATCTAATACCCAGCTGCCATACAAAGCCTTCAGCTTCTTCTTACTGTAAACAAACAAAAATAATACAGTCAAACCTGCCCATGTGGTTACCTCTATTAAGCAGTCATCTGTATTAACAATCTACAGTCAAACCTGCCCATGTGGTTACCTCTATTAAGCAGTCATCTGTATTAACAATCTACAGTCAAACCTGCCCATGTGGTTACCTCTATCAAGCAGTCATCTGTATAAAAAGGTTGTTTTTTTCTTGTCCTGTCATAGACAATTTCATATTAATAGAATCTCTTTTAAGAGGTCACCTGTCTTATAATGCCACTTTTTCATTGTCTCAAGTGTGACCTCTTAATACAGGTTTGACTGTACAATGTATTGCCTCAAATCTGGTTTCTTATCCGACACTATGGCATTTAGAACACTTTTTGGGGAAAAATAACACATTTTTATCGGAATTGAAATTTTATTGATAGCTTGTGAAAATAGAAATACATTTATCCTGCACTAGTTCTATTTTGAACAGTCAAACTGCATTAACTGAATAAATTTTTATTACATATGGTCACTGACCAAGACATAGTTTTTATCATACCTTATTCATGTTGAGCGACAGTGAGAAACGATAACAATATATAAACACAGGACACCATAACAAATTATTAGAACAAAGTTTTTTTTAGAGACTTTGGCATTTGTTTTGTGCTTTTTGACACTGCAGGATAAACACAATATACATATATTGTCGGGAAATATCAAATTAATTTACATTCGCTGGGAAACAGGGCAGAAAAGCTTCCCAAAGGCTAGCTTTCCTACTCGTTTATAAAGATGCAAAATTGTACTTACAAGAGCAAAAACAGCCATCTTTCTAATCATTTCTAGAATGTCCTCTAATTGCTCTATCACATCCACACTTATACTGTTACCGTTTCTTACTGTTTCGCTCTACTTGAATCAGGTACCAGAAAAGCTTTATTAGGTTCATGACTAAATAACACTGAAGCTTATTTGAACCCGATATTAGTACTCAAAATCACATGATTGAAGGATAAAATAAAAAAAATTCTATGCTTGACTTACTTGCTGTCGTAAATGAAACCTTCAATTTTATGTAAATCTTTAGCAAACCATCCTCCCTGTTTAAAATTAAGTAATGCTTTGTGCTTGGTATTGTGATTTGTAATTTCCATAACACCATACTGAAAATAAAAGCAATTAACATGATAAATGTGATGGGAGAATCTTCCGTAACACTGACCCTTACTATAAATAACATATAGTTACTTCTTTATGTTACCGATACAATCAAATATATGCCATTCAATGCAACATAAAGATTACCGGCTTATTTGTTGACCTGGTTTTATCACGATTAATTAATAATAACCATAACTTATCACTTCTTTGACAATACTGCCAACTCACGGTCACTGTTGAATATTAAATTTTGTAATCTGATAATTAATATTAGACATAGTTTTTGCGTTGTAGAATATGTTAGAAGCATCAATATCTGTTACATCATAGTGATGATATTTCAGCTCCATTACGTTTTTTTCCATGAGGAACATGTTTATTTTACCAACCAGGAATTGAATCATGTGATATATATATATATATATACATGGCTACAGCCGTACACATAAGTCTAATAATGTACCCCGCCAATCGTCCAATGAAAATACAGCATTATTAGATACACCATAATATAATATAAAATAAAAGTTGTTTAATAGAATGGAGACAGTTGGTCTATTAATCAAAGCTCATTTAATGAGCAATTTTTTTTTTTTTCATTGCTGCACATTTGGCAATATCCAAAGAAAAAAAAGCCAGAAAATCTATAGTGGTTACTGAAAATTAATTTTTAGCATACATTGGAAGTTTGTTCAAAGTTGTTAAAGGGTTAGGGTTATGGTGTTTAAGTGCACTTTCAGTTATATCGTTGCGGTCAGTTTTATTAGTGGAGGAAACCGGAGTATCCAGAGAAAACCACTAAAATCATTAAAATATAATAAAATACAACATAAATATCTGATAGACAAATATTTCTATTGTATGTTTTACCATAAACATTGACCCAGCCAATATTACATTATCTTACAAAATCTTACAAAGTGCCATTTTTATTCTGTGAGGAACAATACTCATTAATATTTTACAAGGAAATGTATTGCATGACAAACTTATGTTATGTTACGAAAGCAAAAATTATATTGAAATACAATTATACAAGAAATACAGTCAAACCTGTATATAAAGGGCACTCCAGGGAACATGCCCTTTAAATACAGGTAAAAATTATATGCATTATTCATTCATGGGAAGAATGAGGCTGCCTGCCCTTTATAGACAGTGATTTGTTATATAGAGCGTGTCCTTTTAAGGCAGGTTTGACCTTACTACTACTGCAGGGATGATCCTGGTTAGAAAATGAAATCACTGAAAATCAATGAAAAATAGATGAAACCATCGACACCCTCTTTCAAAATGGTTCATTTTTTTACCTGTTCTGACCATGTCCAGCAACTTTCAGAAAACAATTTTCAGATGAAAATAGCTGAAATGAGTCAAATAATTGAAGAAAAAAAATCATTACTGCTACTGGTATAGGAAAAAAAATTGAAATACATCATGTACATACTTTTGCAATAAAATTGCAATTTTACATCTAACTAAATTAACCATATTATCTGCCTAAACAGTTAACCAAGATTAAGCTAACAAGACATAACACTTAATATATGTTTCAGACTTACATGTTCAATCCATATAGTCCCTACTATCACATTATGAACACAACAATTAACATTGGACCAAGTATACACTTCACCATGCCTGAAATATACAAATAAACAGTACAAAATATTGGACCACATATTCACAACATGCTTGAAATATACTGTAATACATGGAAATATTTGAGGTAAAATAACACATAAAAAAGACCAGTCGAGACTGTCTTAATCTGGCTGTTTACAAAAAGCGACTGTTAAGGCAGGTTCGACTGTATTGTTAAAATTGGTCTTAGACATCACACGCTGACATAGGATCCACCCATCCAATGTACACATGATTTCAATACATTTTAATACCGATATTTCTCACGAGTTAGCCAAGTTTTGTTTGTATGAGATAATAATTGAGGAAAATCTTTCATTCTAATATGACGTCCTTCTTTCACTTTTCACAAGCGATTTAGATGACAAAATCTCATTAGCACAAGTGCACACTTTTAAGCCAGCTTATACAATCACAAAATAAAATTATTTACACTGTTGTCAACGTTTTAAACATCAATATTCACTGAAAATAATCACTCGGGATCAAATACTAATATTCGCCAACCCATGTTAAACTCACAACACAGTATGGCTTCCATGAATTATTTCTTAAATGACATTTTGAAATATCAAATGAATCATTAACTGCCTTAGAATGTAATGAGTGATTGTTGTTTAATGCTTAATAAGTAATTTTCAGCCATATCATGGCGAGAACAAGTTATATTCGATGAGATGATGATGATGTCCACTTGGTACGAGACCAACACGCTGAATTAGATTTGTATACTGCTAGCTCACAGAAACAACAGCAACATGTAGACATGACACTCCACTCAGACAAATTATCCTGATTTCAAACCAATTAGTCTTTGTTCTCTTTCCTTAATGCTGCATGCTAAGCGGAGAAGCAGCAAATACCAATTTTACCGTCTTTGGTTTGACTCGTCCGGTGCTCAAACCCACGATCTACTGCACTCGAGGTGAAAAAGGTAACCACTGATGAGGTTAGAATGTAATAAGGTTTTGATTATGAAAAGAAAGTTTAAATAATGATGGTCAACAATTCCACCAATAGCAACAAAATGAACAATGACCTCTGGAACATGATGAAATAAAACTAAAATAATTCAAGTACATAAAATGCTCCTATTGGGGTTTGGTATTAAAACAATGTCACTGTCTTTAAATTAATGTTCTATTTATATTATATGTTATTCAGCTATCAGACAGGGTATATAATGCGACATTCCCAGCTTAGGATCTATATTCCCCGAGGCGCAGCCGAAGGAAATATACATCCTAAGCCAGGAATGTCACATTATATACCCTGTCCGATAGCTGAATAACAGATATATTACGGATTTAACCTTTTTTTTTAAATACAACATTTGCCTCTTTTATTTTCATTTTTCGTATCTCTAGACGTCCGTTTCTGTACCTTTGACGTCATTCTTCAATGACGTCAAAATATGTGTCACGTCATATTTCATGTATAGGGTGTCTCATGAAGGAAAATACTGTACTAAATTTCTAAATCAATAGTTTCATATGTAGTAAATTTTATAAAATTTATAGATATAACATTAATATATCACATAACAAAACAACGGGTTTGCGAAACAGTTTCAATAATTTAAATGTTAACTACATGTAAATAAAACCTTGGTGTGGCCCCATGACGTCGAAAGTTTTCAAGGCTCAACGTTTTGTTTATTTGTTATGGTACAGCCGTGGAACATAGGAGTTTGCTGAATCGATCAGGTATTTATGACGGAATTAACCGTTGTAATATTTTTTTGTTCATGCAGCCGTTTTGAGTATAAAAACAGCATTCAATTTGGTAAAAATACATCTATTATTCCGTATTATACCATTGATTCAGTGAAGTGTAATGTTTTGTCATCCATGTTTTAATCGTTTTTGGGGACTGAAATATATACCCCGTCTGTTTTCCGAATATATGCCGACATTCAGGGCTGAAGAACCAATGAAAATATGCGTAACAAACTAAATTCGCAATATATATATATATATGATCATTACCTCTTAATACTTATTATTTGAAAAACCTATCACAAAATATTTTTTTTTCTTAAATGTCTCACCGTAAAAGTTCTAAAGTAACAAGTCCTTTAGGATTCGCTTCCACAGATTTTCCCCAGAACTTTAATTTTGGGTTTATTGATCCGTGAATTTTAAAATGTGGCGATTCTGCATGGAAAGCACTGATTGGTGGATGATGACAGACTTGTTCACAGACTAGTTTAAATCCTAAATCAGGTCTGAAACAGAAAAGGGAGATAATTATACAAGTTTATACATATTCCATATACAGTCAAACCAGTATTAAGAGGTCACCTTTAGACAAAGAAAAAGTGGCCTTACAAGACAGGTGACCTCTTTAAAGAGGTCCAATTCATATGAAATTCTCTATTACTGTACAAGAAATGGGTGACCCTTTAATACAGGTGACCGCATGAGCAGGTTTGACAGTACATAATCAGTAATTTATACATTTTCCCCATTAATCTCACTGCCAATATCAATGGACTGATTCTGATACTGAAAATTATCAGTCAGTGTGACGTCAAACACATACATTTCTGATATAAACAACAACATGGAAGCTTTGAATGTCTCTATAACATTACTGATATAAACAACAACATCTAAGCTTTGAATGTCTCTATAACATTACTGATATAAACAACATGGAAGCTTTGAATGTCTCTATAACATTACTGATATAAACAACAACATCTAAGCTTTGAATGTCTCTATAACATTACTGATATAAATAACAACATGGAAGCTTTGAATGTCTCTATAACATTACTGATATAAACAACAACATGGAAGCTTTGAATGTCTCTATAACATTACTGATATAAACAACAACATGGAAGCTTTGAATGTCTCTATAACATTACTGATATAAACAACAACATGGAAGCTTTGAATGTCTCTATAACATTACTGATATAAACAACAACATGGAAGCTTTGAATGTCTCTATAACATTACTGATATAAACAACAACATGGAAGCTTTGAATGTCTCTATAACATTACTGATATAAACAACAACATGGAAGCTTTGAATGTCTCTATAACATTACTGATATAAACAACAACATGGAAGCTTTGAATGTCTCTATAACATTACTGATATAAACAACAACATGGAAGCTTTGAATGTCTCTATAACATTACTGATATAAACAACAACATGGAAGCTTTGAATGTCTCTATAACATTACTGATATAAACAACAACATGGAAGCTTTGAATGTCTCTATAACATTACTGATATAAACAACAACATGGAAGCTTTGAATGTCTCTATAACATTACTGATATAAACAACAACATGGAAGCTTTGAATGTCTCTATAACATTACTGATATAAACAACAACATGGAAGCTTTGAATGTCTCAACAATGATTATCACTAGTATCACAGCTCGTCCTATTGATTCACTTATATATACTAGTGATAATGTCTGTCTTAACTTTTATATACTGTTTAATATGAGCGAGTGATTGAATGATTGTTGTTTAACACCAACTCAGCAATTTTATACCTATATCACGGCATGAACAAGTTAATTTTCAATGAGATGATGATGAAGTCAGCTTTGTACCAGACCAACACACCTTGGATGTTTATAGTGCTAGCTCACTGAAACAAGTCCATGGATAGACATGTCGCTGCACTCGGATACATTATCCTGATTCTGAGCCACATAGTCTTTGCTGTTTCTCTTTATAATACTGTGTGCTTACAGGAGAAGCAACACATACCAATTTTACAGTCTTTGGTTTGAACCGATCTGGGCTTGAACCCATGATCTACCGCACTCGAGGCGAACAAACCGATCTGGGCTTGAACCCATGATTTACCGCACTCGAGGCAAGCATGCTAGCCATTACACAGTCTCTGTTTATTATTATACGTGTATATACAGTCACAAATCTATTCAATAAATACATATCGTATTTATTTGGAACTCACCTATCAAATTCATAAGTTTCTCCTAATAAAGGATTAAAAGGTTTCCCAATTCTTTCCCAGTTGGACGATATCGCAGAGACAGCAAAAGCTGACACATACTGTAAAATAAAAATATCTCAATCACATGAGTGCCTATATTAAATATCTCAATCAAATGACTACCTATATCAAATATCTCAATCACATGACTAGGCCATACAAAATAATACCTGTGTTTCCGGTTTCCCAACCGACCCTAATTCTTTTTCCGCAAATTAAAAAAAAATTGTTTTCTGGAGTTCCGGTATTTTCTCGGAATTGGAGCATAGTTCTCTGGATAGCAGAGGAATTTTTCAACAGAAAAACAATGGAGGCGCACATGTTATGTTTATCACAAGTAGTGGCAATGCAATTTAAGGAATGCTGCCACATGGGTCCCATAAATACCATCTCACGTGTTGCGATCCGAAGAACCTTGAAGGAAGATTTCGAGGAACAACATGGTAAAATGCCTAAAACCGGATTTATTTTGGATGTGAAATGTCAAGTCCGTGACAGTGCACATTACCAAATAAACGAGTGTTTGAGTGAACTTTGACCATTGATGACTTGACAAACTTCGAACTGAAACGTATTGAGTTTGGATGTAGGAAAACTGAAGCTCAAGTTGTTACTTATGACTGAACTCTATTCTTGTTGAGAGATTTCAATTCTGAAAAAACTTTCAAAATGTTTACTATTTCTAGATAAATTAAAGAGTATCAGTGATGTGAAGTGTTATTAAAGTTCAGTCACAATTATATATTTATTTTGTTATACCCCACAAACAATGTTTGGGGGATATGGAGTGAGTGGTTGTTGCTTAACACCAACTCAGCTATTTTTCAGCTATATCATGGCGAGAACAAGTTAATTTTCAATAAAATGATGATGAGGCCCGCTTTGTACTAGACCAACACGCTTAGTTGGATTTTTATAGTGCTAGCTCACTGAAACAACAGTACACGGAGACATGTTGCCCCATTATCCTGATTCTGAGCCAACCAGTCTTTGCTCTTTCTCTTTAATGCTGCGTGCTTAGCGGAGAAGCAACAAATACCAATTTTATAGTCTTTGGTTCGACAAAAACAAATCGGCCAATCAGAAACAAGAATTGTCTGTAGCGGCCATGTTTGTTAATGGATCGGGACAAAATGTGCATTCTTTAGAAAGGACCTTCAATAGATGCTTCCTACCAAGTTTCAGTTCATTTGGCTGAGGAGTTTCAGAGGAGAAGATTAAAATTTGATAGGTTAACAGACGACGGACACCAAGTGATGGCAAAAGCTCACTTTGCCTTTGGCAAGGTGAGCTAAAACAGTTGATATAGGATATTAAAGTTGCATATGGTTCAGTGGTTTTTCCTGTATTGGTGGCTAGTTTGGATTTCCTATGCACACATAAACTAGAGGCTCAGTAGGCTGAGCCTGTGTCGCTCACCTTTCATTCTGCTTTGAGGAAACTTAATACATCAAACCTTCCATATAGGTGCTTCCCACCAAGTTTCGGTTCATTTGGCTATGCAGTTACAGAGAAGAAGATTTTTAGAAATCGACCAACCAGAAAGAAGAATTGCCTGTTGCGGCCATGTTTGTTTATGAATCGGGACGAAATGAGCAATCTTTATAAAGGACCTTCCAAGAATGCTTCCTACCAAGTTTCGATTCATTTGGCAAAGTGGTTTCAGAGGAGACCATTTTTTAGAAATCAAGCAACCAGAAACAAGAATTGTCTGTGGTGGCCATGTTTGCCAACGGATCGGAACTAAATGAGCAATCTTTATAGAGGACATTCCAAGGATGCTTCATACCAAATTTCGATTCATTTGGCCAAGCGGTTTCAGAGAAGAAGATTTTTTAGAAATCGATCAATCAGAAACAAGAACTGCCTGTGGCGGACATGTTTGTTGATGGATCGGGACAAAATGAGCAATCTTTGGAGAGGACCTTCCATAGATGCTTCCTACCAAGTTTCACTTCATTTGGCCGAGGGATTTCAGAGGAGAAGATTAAAATGTGAAAAGTTATCGGACGACAAGTGATGGCAAAAGCTCACATTGCCTTTGGCAAGGTGAGCTAAAAACATTCCTGGTAAACTTGATAAGGGTCTATCAATTATCATGTTATATACAGATTTTAACATAGTTTTCTAAAAAAAAAAAAAACTGTTATTGGTAGTTGTAATTTAATCCAACAATCAAACAATCACGACCATAACGGCTCTATCTGAAGTTGAACAAACTTAATAAAAATAATGTACATAATTTGCCATCTCTGCCTATGAACATGCAATATCAAATTTCAGGATGAATTGGAGAAAAACTATCTATTACTTAAACAACAGACAAACACAATTCTATTTTGAAATTTGATAATGCCAAAAGGGTACTAAAATTCTTAATCAAAAGATAATAAAACAGAAACTATTATTCTGTCTTAAAGCATCCATCTTATCATACATAGACTTTTTATTATCGTAGCTTTACAGTAATTTAAATAAGAATAAAAGTCATTAAGCGCTATGACCTCATTTTTCTTTGTCCAACGTAGGTCATAGACTTACAACAAATCAATACATGACAGTATCGTCAACATTTTTTTTAAAGATTAATTTAGGCCTTTTTGTTTTCTTTTTAAGATTAATTTAGGCCCTTTGGTTTTCTTTTTAAGATTAATTTAGGCCCTTTGGGTTTTCTTTTAAGATTCCTTGGTTTTCTTTTATAGATTAATTTAGACCCTTGGGTTTTCTTTTTAAGATTAATTAAGGTCCCTTGGGTTTTCTTTTTAAGATTAATTTAGACCCTTTGGGTTTTCTTTTTAAGATTAATCTAGGACCTTTGGTTTTCTTTTTAAGATTAATTTAGGCCTTTTGATTTTCTTTTTAAGATTAACTTAGGCCCTTCGATTTTCTTTTTAAGATTAATTTAGGCCTTTTGATTTTCTTTTTAAGATTAATTTAGACCCTTGGGTTTTCTTTTTAAGATTCATTTAGGCCCTTTGGTTTTCTTTTTAAGATTCATTTAGGCCCTTAGGTTTTCTTTTTAAGATTCATTTAGGCCCTTTGGTTTTCTTTTCAAGATTAATTTTGATGACAGGACAAGAAATAGGGATCTTTAAATACAGGTGACTGCTTAATAGAGGTGAGCGTATGGGCAGGTTTGATTGTAAATATGGTAAAAAAAACAGACTTATAGCATGCATAGTCGAGTAAGTAAGATAAAAAAAATCTTTAGCTTTCATCTGTGTTAGAAATCCTAATCGCAAAGGACAGAAGGAAATTTTTGTCCATTTACCTGTAATCGTTCCACTGGATCATCAGATAGATTAGCCTGTTCTAATAGTTTAGCATATTCTAGATACTCTGATATTCTTTGTAAAAAGCTTAAAGGTTCGTTGAATACAACTGGCATAGTAATCTTTGATAATTCCTGCAGAAAGAAAAAAAAACATTTTTTTATATCCATAATCAATATCATACTGTATATAGCATGAATACTGTTATTAAATATAATTTTATTGCAAAATGAAAAGTCAATATAAGTGTAAGCAACTACAACTACATGTACAACTTCTACATTCAGAAATGAAGATAAGAGAAGCTGATCGAAGGTTACTGTCTACAGACAGGCCCATCTAAAGGCTCATGGTAGCCTTTATCACTCATTTACCATTCACTTGGTTATTCATGTAAAATTTTGATTGAATCAAGTATATTAATCTTGTTTCGGACAATACACTTTTTTTAAATTTGTTTTGAGTAGGTGGCCATCTTGGAAACAAAACCTGCCGCAAGTCACTGACAAACTTTATCACATAATGTTGTATCGAGTACACCTTGTCTATGTGGGATTCGAACTCATAATGTTAGTGGTGATAGGCACTGATTGCATAGTAAATCCATCTTTTATCATGACCACGACAGCACCGGTTGTGTATTTGTTGTACTTGGTGTAACAATCTTCTTCACGAACTTGGTGCTACATTGTTTGGGGGGGGGGGGGTAGTTGGATTACCTAACATCTCATACAAGCCTATCACCAATAAGGCGAGGGTTGGCACCCGGCTTTGTAAATTACAAAAAAGCGTGCACTCGATTCGCAGCCGCAAGTGATAAAATATACCAGTTGCTTGTCCATGGTTGGTGATTCTCTCTGTTCTTCCACCACTAAAACTGGTCGCCATGATATAGCTGAAATATTGCTGAAAGTGGCGTTAAACACAATAAATCAAATCAAATCAAATCATTTGGGGGTATTCATTTTGGTCTATTTTAATTAATTAACATCCTAATTAATCAAGCAAAACAAGGATCAACTTGTCAATACAAACTAAAAATAAATTCTCATTTGGAATACTGAACGCAGTGAAAAACACTTCAAATATTAATTAACAAGACTTTTCCAGTAGTCGATTTTAATAAATTTATGTTCAAAGCAAGACCTTCAATTAGACAGTTTCTTTATGTCAAGAAACTAGTTTTTATATTGATTTCAGTAAAGATATACAACATTACAGTAGCTATAATGGTGCATTACAACATTACAGTAGCTATAATGGTTCATTACAACATTACAGTAGTTATAATGGTTCATTACAACATTACAGTAGCTATAATGGTTCATTACAACATTACAGTAGCTATAATGGTTCATTACAACATTACAGTAGCTATAATGGTTCATTACAACATTACAGTAGCTATAATGGTTCATTACAACATTACAGTAGCTATAATGGTTCATTACAACATTACAGTAGCTATAATGGTTCATTACAACATTACAGTAGCTATAATGGTTCATTACAACATTACAGTAGCTATAATGGTTCATTACAACATTACAGTAGCTATAATGGTTCATTACAACATTACAGTAGCTATAATGGTTCATTACAACATTACAGTAGCTATAATGGTTCATTACAACATTACAGTAGCTATAATGGTTCATTACAACATTACAGTAGCTATAATGGTTCATTACAACATTACAGTAGCTATAATGGTTCATTACAACATTACAGTAGCTATAATGGTTCATTAATGTTTCTATACGACTCCTGTCCAACACTGAACTTTTGTCTGTCATTCACCTCTATATACAACAAAGTTGGTGACTTTTTATTATAAATATTTAACCTATATATCACTCAGATGGTTAATTATTGAGTTCCAAGCAGACGTTGAAAGCAAGAGCCAATTTAGTATTTAGACACAAATAAAAACAATAGGACCTTTCCCGTTTATTTAAAAGTTAACAATTCCAAATAACAACTTTTAGTAAATTGTCAACATATCAATCAGGCTTTCAATACAGGGTTTGTAAAACTCAATGATTGTTGCTTTTGGTTTGGTTGGTTTATGGTGTTTAAAGCCACTTTCAACAATATTGCAGTTATATCGTGGCGGTCATTTTTTTGGGTGGGGGAAACAGGAGTATTCTGAGAAAACCACCGACCTGTCACAAGTCACTGACAAACTTTATCACATAATGTTGTATGAAGTACACCTCACCATGAACGGGGTTCAAACCCACAATTATAGTGGCGATAGGCACTGATTGTATAGGTAGTTGTAAATCCAACTACCATACGATCAAGACCATGACGGCCCCGACCACTTTATAAAGCCTCTGTCTTGACAACATTTGTACGCTTCCCTGTCCTCTACAAGTACAGCCATTTCTTAGTCTTTTTCTTGATAACAATATACATATGCTACTCTCGTGGGGCCGTCATGCTCGTGATCCTATGATAGTTGGATTTACAACTACCTATGCAATCAGTGCATATTACCATTAACGTTGTGAGTTCGAACCCAGTTCAGGTGAGGTGTACTCAATACAACATTATGTGATAAAGTTTGTCAATGACTTGCGACAGGTCGGTGGTTTTCTCCGGGTACTTCGGTTTCCTCCTCCATTAAAACTGACCACCATGAAATAACTGAAATATTGTTAAAAAAGGCATTAGACACCATAATTATCCCTTATTATCCCTGAATCCCTAGACTGATCTTCTCTATTACTATTATCCCTTTCTGAGCCTCTTTTAATAACAACTGAATATATTACTCCTTTTGATCTTTTACAATTAAGCTTCGATTCCCTCCCACCTTTTCCATTATTAATAACATTCCCACCTTTTCCATTATTAATAACTTAATGTACACAGGCCTTTTAATAAGGGGCGGTACCAGGTACTTTTACCTGCCTAAAATGGTCTTTGGTGCCTCCTGATTTTAAAGAGTGTTGTAAAAGATATTCATGAATATTGTTCCAATTTTAATCAAAAGTACCGCCAGTAAATATTATAAAAGATTTGAAATTTATTGAAAGCCCTGCCAGTATCTTTTCTAGAATGCACCTTACATGACTTACTTAAAGGGGCATTATCTGCCAAAATCGTAAATTTTTGTTACCCATAAAAACTATCAGATATAATTGATGCCTTAAATAAAACATGTTTCTGTAACTATAAATGTTATGAAATGTATGCACATCGGGGGAAGAAGGTGCAACTGCTCATGTTTTGAGATCGATCAAGAAATGGACGCCATCTTATTAATTATCGACATTGTTTATGGGGTTTTCTGAATCATCATTAAATCAGTACAACAATGCACTTATTTCTTATTTTCTGTGAATCTGCTTTTAGTCGGCGTTAATTACGGACAAAGAACCATGCAAGCTTGCAGTTAATAAGTGACAAAATACAAATTATTCATTTTTACCTGTCACTAGTAAGGTCAGTTGCATACAGAGAAAGTGAGGTCAAATTATTTGCTTGCAAGGAAATAATAAATCGATGGTAATTTTTGTTCTCAAAAGGCGAAAAGTGGTACGATAAGCTGTTTAATGTGAAATATTTACCTTTATTTCATCATTTTAAAGCTATTTACCAATTTCCAAAACATACAATTTTTTTTGTCAAAATCGTAGCTAATGCCTCTTTAACAAATTATTTGTATAAACCCTTTCTGGCCCTTTTTTCACAATTAGTATAATTTGCATAAACCCTTTCTGGTCCTTTTTTTCACAATTAGTATAATTTGCATAAACCCTTTCTGGCCCTTTTTTCCCTATTAGTATAATTTGCTAAAAACCCTTTCTGGCCCTTTTTTCCAATTAGTATCATTACTGCCTGCCCCTTTGGTGTACCCCTCTATCTTACATAACTACCAAATTATTCTCAGTTCTATCATCGATTGCTAATTAAGAAACACAATATAAAAACGTGGTAATGTTGAGTAATTGATCATATATAATATATTGATGAAAAAAAAAACGTAAGCCTTCCTAGATGAAGGGTTGAATAAATGATAGGAGAGGAGAGCACGCTACACAATCAATTAAATACACTCTATTTTGTATGATCATTGGGTTGTAACCATCATTTATGTAATTAACCAGTCTATACAATACATGTAATACCAGATTCCCAAATCTTTTCATCTTTTTTCTTATAATGAGGTTAAGGGATTACCGTAACAAATGAAATCGTAAATGTCACATATACCACTTATTATTTTTAATATCAGTACAGAATAATATTGTTCAGTGTAATATAAATATACCGTGAAACCTGTACTAAACCGAACCCTGAATAAACAAGATTCCTTTTAAACCGAACATTGAATAAAGTCTAAACGTAGGAAATCTTTGTTAATTTAACCTGTATAATTAACCAACCACCCTGTTTATTACGAACACAAAAAGTTTGTTCAAAGGATGTTTGGCTTAGAGTAGTCACATTTCACTGTATCTTATATTTTGTATGGTTAGTTCTCAGTTGGGGAAAACTACAGCATTAATCCAGATTAATTTTCGTTTGAAACAAATTTTATCCTCCGTAGCGTGGACATTTTTTTTATCAGACAATATTATACCCTATAATACTATCTGAAAAAAATTTGAAGATAAGGTTAGGGTTATGATGTTTAATGTCACTTTCAACAATATTTCAGCTATATCGTGGTGGTCAGTTTTATTGGGGGAGGAAACCGGAGTACCTGGAGAAAACCACTGACCTGTCGCAAGTCACTGACAAACTTGATCACATAATGTTGTATCACGTACACCTTGCCTGGGTGGGATTCGAACTCACAACTTTAGTAGTGATAGGCACTGAGTGATAATTAGTTGTAAATCCAACTACCAAACGATCACGACCACAACGGCCCAGAAAAGATACCGAAATAATGAACATGATCAATAGAAAAATCTATTTTAATTATTGCTCTCCACCACTGGATGAGAAGTCATTATACACTAATAACTTGTACAATTGTATCTATATAAGGATAACAGCTAGTTGATCTTACTGGTATTAACAGATAATGTTAGTCTTGATGACAATGTCAATATCACAATAATGGAATTGACAATAATGACAATGTCAATATCATTATCATGGAACTACTAACAATGTAAACACGGAAACTGATCAGTCTTATCAATTATTGTTAAAGTGACCTCATGCATCATTAGGCCAAAAAAAAAGAATTGCGTTTTTGCTAGCATCCTTAAAAAGTACTTTTTAAATTTTTTACCTAGGTTATCAGGGCATTCGTCTTATTTTCAAGTAGGAGGTGATTACAATGCTAAAGCAGAAAGAGGAGGGGAGGGGGGTCTAGAGGGGGCGTGTTAAACCAGTATGCAATGCAAAACAATGCCTTATTTTACTTTCACTTTGATATTTTCATTTTTGAAAACAAAGCAGATGGGGGAAAAATACAATTAGACAGGCAATGCCCTGGATTATACAGGACAAGTCTGAATTTAACAGTGCTTGTCTAAAAATGAAAATAAATTTAAACTTTTGTGTAGGTACTTAAAATTAGGGTTGGTTGGATTAGTGGACAAACAGTTATAATTTTTTTTTGGCCTTAGGGTTAGGGTGCCGAATGCCACTTTCAACAATATTTCAGTTATATCGTGGTAGTCAGTTTTATTGGTGGAGAAAACGCGAGAACCCGGAGAAAACCACTGACCTGTAGCAAGCCACAGACAAACTTTATCACATAATATTGTATCGACTACACTTCATCATGAACGAGATTCCAACTCGCAACTTTAGTGACGACAGGCACTGACTTATTGCACAGATACAAATTGTAGTTGTAAATCTAACTACCATACGATCACGACGACCTCCTTTACTATTGTATATAAACTCTCACCTTCCCTATACATTGTTTTAATATACTCCAGATACTGAAGTCATTTCTATCAAACATTGGTACTGGTAGCTTCTGTCTGCAAAAGAGAAAAGAATTTTTTTTTTATTAAAAAGCTATTTGAATATAAATGAGTATGCAATAAAAACATTGGTACTGGTAGCTTCGTTCTGCAAAAGATAAGAGTACCTTTTTATTATTAAAAAGCTATTTGACTACAAGTGATCACGGAAGAAAATTTAAGGGTTAGGGGTTATGGTGTTTAACGCCACTTTTAATATTTCAGCTATATCGTGGCGGTCAAGAAAAAAAAAAATTACCTTGACAATGAGTAAAAATAAAATCTAAAATGTACATGTATAACATTTTTAGTGCTGTTCTTGTTCTTTGAGTCACTGTTGTATCCATATTCATCATTATCTTGGTAATTCTAATAAGAATCAAGTCTACATAAACACACACTAGCTGTGGAACCCTAGCTCTTATGGTCTTTATTGTGTGTGTTTGTGACCACATGGTCACAAAATAAACAATACAAAAACCATAGGGGTTAGGGTTATGGTGTTTAAAGCCACTTTCAACAATATTTCTGTTATATCGTGGCGGTCAGTTTTATTGGTGGAGGAAACCGGAGTACCAGGAGAAAACCACCACCTGTCGCAAGTCACAGACAAACTTTATCAGATAATGCTATATCGATTTCATTTTGATTTTGGTGTTTAACGCCACTTTTATGTAATTTACAAAGTTGGGCGCGAACCCACGCCATATTGGTGATAGGTAGTTGGATTACCTAACAACTCATACAAGCCTAACTCATTGAGCCACCCGGGCCCTGCTGTATCGAGCACACCTCACTATGAATGGAGTTTGAACTAACAACTTATAGGTACCGATTGCACAGGTATTTGTAATTCCAAAAACCATACGATCACAACCACGACAGCCTCTTTTTTTGTGTGTGTGACCATATTATGATCACAAAATAAAAAATAAACAAAGATCATAAGGCCTACATATACGATACACATGATAGTGTATCTGTACATGGCAAACATTTTAATTCAGCTATATTGTGTGTGAAAATGTTTAATTATTTACTTTTTAATTATTAGAAACCTATTCTTTTTTTACATCAAGGTAAAAAGTTGGAACTACAAATGTACATGTATGCATAGTCTGTTTGGTGACTCTGAAAATAGGGAAAACAATTCCTAAAAAATCAATGGGTTATCAAATTTATTTTTTAATTATATTTATATTAAGGACTGATTAATACATATTATAGGTGATTTTTTCAAAAAAATTCATTAAAGAATAAAAAAGTTTGCCATAGGACTTAATTGTAAAATTCTGTCATTTTGTCATGTAACAAACATGGGAGTAAGTACTACTGAAATGAACAGCAACATGTGGTCAGTATTGACAAACAGCAAGTCAGCCGATTTCATCATTAGCATGTTATATCAGATGTTGACATACTGAACATACCAAATATGGACAATATTCAAATTAGATTCACACCTGTTCAGGTAAAAATCAATAATGATGATACATTATTACATAACTGATTGTGGAGCATTTAAAATACACGCAAACTACTCATTCCCTTTATGTGTATAGAGGTTAATAAAAGAGAACAAGATTACCTGAAAACGTTGTATAATCTGACCAGCATACATATCAGTAGTTTCAACCTCACTGTCATGATTTGATTTTGATTTTTGATTTTTGGTGTTTTAACGCCACTTTCAACAATATTTCAGCTATATCATGGCGACCAGTTTTAGTGGTGGAGGAAGCCGGAGTACCCGGAGAGAACCACAGACCATGGGCAAGCAACTGGTAAACTTTACCACTTGCGGTTGTGAGTCGAGTGCACCTCTTTTTGTAATTTACAAAGCCGGGCGCAAATCCACGCCATATTGGTGATAGGCTTGTATGAATTGTTAGGTAATCCAACTACCTAACACATTGAGCCACCCGGGCCCCCCACTGTCATGAAAAAAGTTTTTATCTAATTTGCCTATAAGAAATTAACGTTGTACATGTATATGAATTGTTTAATTTTTTTAATTTTAAGTATCAAACAAGAATATTATTCAATTTATATATTTATATAAATTATACTTTCACGAAATGAACATTTATTTTATTTTGGTATCATTTTTTAAGTGTTAAATTAAAATTTGCTATAAATCAGCATGAGTGAATAACAAGGGACATGTCCATATAAGGGTCTCATGTGACCAGCAGTTATTAATTGTTTACAAACAAATATCATATGGTCAAATTGTTTATCAATTATTCAAAACATCTTGAATCTTTAACCTAATATAAAAAAACATTCCATTGTGACTGAAATTAGCATAACAACAGACAGGAAAGAACAGGTAATGCTGTTCATTACAATGGCAGCCTCCTTTACTTACAATCTGATAAAATTAGTATTGGGCCCTATGGAGATTTTTTTTATTATTTGAATTATTTCTTTGACAACTTTTTTCTCAGATATGTATTAAATAATGTGTGCCTAAAATGTTAAAAAGAGCAATAGAAAGCAAATCCCTGATTTTTAAATAATTGTTTTCCCTATTTTCAGAGTCACCAAACAGACTATACACAATCCACCAAACTCCATCCCAATATTAACAAGCTAACAATTGCAGTCACACCTGTGTTAAAAGGTCACTTTTGAGACAACTAAAAAGTGTCCTTGTAAGACAAGTGACCTCCTAACAGAAGTTCAATTCATATGAAGTTTTCTATGACAAGAAAAAAAAGTTACCTTTAAATACATGTGACTGCTTAATAGAGGTGACCACATGTGACTGCTTAATAGAGGTGACCACATGTGACTGCTTAATAGAGGTGACCGCACATGCAGGTTTGACTACATTTCATATTAATTAAATCTGTCTTAAGCAACCACTTGTATGAGACCGCACATGCAGGTTTGACTACATTTCATATTAATTAAATCCGTCTTAAGCAACCACTTGTATGAGATCGCACATGCAGGTTTGACTACATTTCATATTAATTAAATCTGTCTTAAGCAACCACTTGTATGAGATCGCACATGCAGGTTTGACTACATTTCATATTAATTAAATCTGTCTTAAGCAACCACTTGTATGAGACCGCACATGCAGGTTTGACTACATTTCATATTAATTAAATCTGTCTTAAGCAACCACTTGTATGAGACCGCACATGCAGGTTTGACTATATTTCAGATTCTTTGGAATGTCACATAAGACAAGTTTTACTGCAGATGATAAAATGATATTTTCCTTTTCTCTACCCCATTTATTTCCAATAGCAACTAAAAATTACATGATATAGCAATTAGATAGCTTTCTTCAAGATCCGAAAAGCTGCAACGATATAACTGAAATATTGTTGAAAGTGGCGTTAAACACCATAATCCTAACCAAAGACTCAAAAAGTCATTGACCTGATCCCTTAAATTACAAACGGTTATATATTAAAATCTAAATATACATGCAGCATAAATCTATGAAATGAAAGGATGTTGTATGAAACATATATCATTACGACACAAATCCAATTAACTCTCTATCCCAACAATAGACAAGAACATTAAACTTCTATCATATTACATATAATATTGTTAATTTCTAACTTCTAAACTTTGCCGCAATTTAATGGAGTAAGATTTCATTAATATTTGTACCCAATCTATAATATTGTAAGCCGACGCCAGAAATCGATACAACTTGCTGTATTAAATGTAAACGTTTGACTTTTTAAACAATTACGACCTTTTTTCTTCATTAAGGACGATTTATTCATTAAACAAGGAAAGGCATTCAAGAGTAATATAAGAAAATAATACTATTCATTTCTATAAATAGAATTAATCTTGTACGAAGTTCGTATGTAAATTTTCCATATATATATCAATTTATCAAAGAACTTTTTTTCCTTTTAGAATGTTGCAATTTCTTTTTATTCTCATCATGATCATGGAAGGCTGGTTTATTGATTAATCAATTGGGTTAGCCATTTGTAAATAAATAATGACGTCAAATCACCATTATTCCATATTGATGGATGAGTTCTACTCGTAACTCAAGAGCGAACTTGAAATGATAAATCACAGACCATGGTAACCTGGTCTAAACCTTACAATTTATAATAGCAGAAGCCACAACAGAATTGATTTCTATAGTTTCTTTTCAGATTTTTCGAAGTTAACGAAGGAATTTGATCGATTCTTTGCTTTGACGTCAATTTCATCAAGTAATCAACTGTATATTATTAGTGAAGGAACGAAGTACTCTGAAACTGTCTTACTGGTGTAATGGTTAGTGTACTCGCTTCAAATGCGGTAGATCGTGGGTTGGATCCCCGGTCGTGGTAATACCAAAGACTATAAAATTGATAATATGGTTAGTGTGCTCATCTTGAATGCAGTAGATTGTGCTTATATAATTAAATTTACATTAAAAAAAATAATTAGAAAGTTATTTCTGCCATAAC
Source organism: Bathymodiolus septemdierum (assembly GCA_963383655.1). Taxonomy (NCBI): domain Eukaryota; kingdom Metazoa; phylum Mollusca; class Bivalvia; order Mytilida; family Modiolidae; genus Bathymodiolus; species Bathymodiolus septemdierum. The sequence continues at coordinate 31,902,100 of OY726525.1, read as the reverse complement.
TGTTTAAATGAACTTTGCCTCACGATTTACAAGAATGGCTTAAAATCGAATTCTTTCGTAAAAAGTAAATATCGTGATTTAAGTAAAATTTGTCACAATACAAAATGTAAATGTACATGAATTGGTTGAAATTACAAAGTACTACATACAGGTAACAAAATTAAGATCTAAGACACAGTGTGTCTAAGACTACAGTTAAACAGATTAATTTTAAAATAATATTTATGTCAAATAATGTCAATTACCAGTAACTAAAATTATTGTAGTCAATTAGTGGGAGGTTAAATTGGGAGAATTACCTGTACATGTATTACATTTTCAATTACAAGAAACAACATTATGAGCTAAGGGTTATGGTGTTTAACACCACTTTCAACAATATTTCAGTTATATCGTGGAGGCCAAATGTATTGCTCTATGAAATAGGGAGTACCCAGAAACCCCTTCTCCCCCAACACTTTTTATAACATTCATTGTCCCATTTTTTCAATAGAACTGTACTAATATACATGTAGTTAATAATAAACTAGAACATATTATACTCATGTGTCCTAATTACACGTTGCATAAAACATTTTAAGTCAAATGGCTCCCATGAGAAAACGTCAATAAATTAAAAGAATAAAAGGCAATACACCAGAAATGGTGTTAATCTGTGATAGTAAATAACATAAAATAGAAGTAGAGTCAAAACTGTATTAAGAGGTCATCTTTGGGACAAAGATAAAGTGGCCTTACAAGACAGGTGACATCTTAAAAGAGGTTCAATTCCTATGAAATTTTCTATGACAAGACAAGAAAAAAAAAACTTTTTTATACAGATGACTGCTTAATAGAGGTGATTGCATGAGCAGGTTTGACTGTAGATTGATAATACAGGTGACTGCTTAATAGAGGTGACCGCATGAGCAGGTTTGACTATAGATTGTAAAAATTGAATCAATGTGCTTCCCGTAACAAGATCAATTTTAGTAACAAGATCAGACCTGGGGTAATTAAAAATGTAATTGTAATTAGCTGTAATTAATTACAAAATTTGAAAATAATTGAATGTAATGTGTAATTGAACATATTTTCAATTACATGTTTAAATTGAAAGTAATATTACATTGCTTTTTGACCATGTAATTATGAATTACTTTTCAATTACATGTACATTAAAATTTCTGCTTGAGGAATTTAAAATATCTTTGTGTTTTGTTTTTTTTTGTTCTTGGTGCACTCCATTTAGTATGCACTTGGTACTTTGAATTTGTCTTATACTGTAATTGAAAATATTTATCAATTTTATCATTTTAAATTCTCAACTATCATTCCCAGATAAGTCATAATAATGAACTTCATTTGATTTCATTAATTTTAAATATTATTTTTTTTCAAATATTAAAAAATATAAAAAAATCAGAAGAATTAATTCAATACCAATAATTGGCATTTAATTTGTAACATTGTTTTTATAACAGTTAATGATAATCCTAGTCTCAGGACATATCCTTTTATCACTTCACTATTAATTTGACAGGGACAAAAGACTGTCCTTTGATAATTATGCCAAAGGCAATATAAAGTCTTTAACAAACTCCATGTTGGTATGTTAAAATCTGTTCAGGTGAATACAATTTAAAGTTTTACTATACAAGAATTTTTTTCATAAAGTCATAACATACAGGAATGGAGACAAATATTCTTTCTCTCTCTAATGATGATCAAATGTAACAATGAATTATAAAATTTCAAAACCATAACAATTGTTTGTACATATGTTCCAATGTTAAACAATGCACATAAAGCGTTCATATTAGCTTGTTTGCATATTGTCCTTTATTATGTATTAAAAGTAATTGAAATGTAATTAATTACATAGGTAATGTAATTGAACTGTAATTAATTACATTTCAAAATTGATGCAATTGTAATTTAATTGAAAAGTAATTAATTATTTTGGTATGTAATTGACCCCAGCCCTGAACAAGATCAATTTTAACTGTCCAATTTACCAAGGGAGTTCATATGTAACGTTAACGTTAAGTGTGTATAATGTCAATATCTGTTCATTTGATCTTTTCCCTCGTTATTGTTATCAACATTAGATATACTGTAACTATGGGGTAGAAACAATACAATGCACATGTAGTTGTAATTAATCAAATATAACTACCATATGATCACATCCACAAAGGCCCCTGGTTTGTCTCTTGACAGGTAAATATTCTGTTAGATGTTTTACAGTGGAATGAATGCCAGATAAAACTAACACTAAAAGATCTCGTACACGTCTAATTCTAATTATTTAAACTGTAACACAGAATTAAGAAGTAATTTTTAAAGGCCATAATATTTATTTGATCAATTCCGGAGGGTATGATATTGTGTGTGCTCAATTATACAAATACAAGGCTTGACAATAGTAAAATAACAATAAAACATGGCTTTACAAATTACTTCTAGTCTGACTGTCAAACTAAAATTTATTTTGAAATGACACAATTATAAGACACTATTTTCTGTCTGTTCATCATATTATAAAAGCTATTAGGTTTGATTTATGGCGTTTAACGCCACCTTCAACAATATTTCAGGTATATCATGGCGGTTAGTTTTATTGGTGGAGGAAAGCGGAGTACCAGGAAAAAACCACCGACCTGTCGCAAGTCACTGACAAACTTTTATCACATAATGTTGTATCGAGTACACCTCGCCATGAACGGGGTTCAAACTCACAACTTTAGTGGTGATAGGCACTGATAGCACAGGTTGTTGTAAATCCAACTACTGTATGATCACAACATTAATGGCCCTCATTAATGATATCAGTACTGTAAAATAAAATGCCTGCATGCCAATCTATGGACAATGCACAGACTATTGGAAATTTTAGATAACGACCAGATTTAGTTGACATTAGTTGCTATTGTCGCCAGGTTTTTAATACAAACATGTCAAAAATATGTTGTTTTGTAAAAAAAAATTGGGGGGGGGGGGGGGGGTTGGCATTTTTGAATAAAAAAAATATATTGTATTTCTACCAATTGGCAATCCTCTTCTCAAATTAATTATCGGGATTCAGTCAAGCAAATATTTTTTTTTAAGAATGACCTAAGATGTACACGTAAATGAACAAGAATCACATTTCAACCATAAAAGTCTTGTAAAAGTCATTTGCTATGAAACAGCACTTGTAGAAGTCAGATTGTCTGACAAGGGAGACCCTTTTCAACTCTTTACAAATATACGCTTCCCGGATTTTTTTGTACTATAAATTCAAAAAACTGCAAGCGGTCTCCTATCAAAGTCAATATCTACAGAGGTATTATAAATATATAGATCTATAATCTATATATTAAACTTATAGTCTAGGAAATTATGGAAATTCTAGTAAATAATATGCTCAATACCCACACATTTTTTTGTACTATAATTTCATAAGACTACAAGCAGTTTCCTATCAAAGCCAATATCTACACAGGTATTATAAATATATAGATTTATAATCTATATATTAAACTTATAGTCTAGAAAATTATGGAAATTCTAGCAAATAATATGTTTAATACATAATAGAGTTTCCCTATATTTCTCCTATAATCGTGATCACATGACAATTTGCGTCATTTTCAACAATATTTCAGTTATATTAGGACAGTCAGTTTTATCGCTAATATTGATAGAAAAAAACTAACCTTAATAAGACTTAATTATTAGACAAAGCGATGTAATTAAATCTGACCCAAATGTAAACTTGGCCCAAACATATAAAAACTTTCGAGACAAAAGTAAATTTCCCCATAAATCATACCATAAAATCAGAGGACATGAATAACCTGTTATTACAAAATAGGCTTATTGGATGGGTTAGGGTTATGGTGTTTAATGCCACTTTCAACAATATTTCAGCTAAATCGTGGAGGCGAGTTTTATTGATGGAGGAAACCGGAGTGCCCTGAGAAAACCAGACAGACCTGGAACAAACTTTATCACATAATGTTGTATCGAGTGAACCTCGTCCGAGTGGGATTCCAACTCACAACGTTAGTGGTGACAGGCACTGATTGCATAGGTAGTTTTAGACTTAAACATCATATGATCACAATCCCTGTATAGATACATGTACATGTATAAAGGTATATAAAAAAAAATTCAATATATATCTCAATTTTTTCCACAATGAAGTGGTACCAATACTTCAAGAGTTTGCAAATTTGCCAATCTCCAACATTGTAGCTAGCTATTTAATATATATTTCTATTAATAATTCCCCCCATTATATTTGCCCTAATTAACAATACATGTACATAATAAATAAATAATAACATCCTCTAATCAATCTAATGAACAACTATTATTACACAGAAGTCAATACAGATGTTTGGTAATTAATGATGAATGTTATTAACATGGGTTATTACACAGGGCTGATATTGACAGGTCAATATTAACAATAATGCAAATGTACATGTACTTGTAATGTAGATCATTCCAGTTATATATTTATTTGGTAATTTTCATTTCAAATATTTTATTGATAAATCAATGGGATTGGATAACAGGCTTATGCCTATACAAATCCCCTCCAACCACAAGATGGAACAATTAGAAAACAATTTACATAAGACATAGTGCAATCTACCCATCATGTATACATGTACATGCAATTCATCTTAATTACCAAGCATAAACACATGTATATTAATAGCAGAATCATACAAAAAAACCAAAAGATTTTTCCCTTTCTTTCCCTAATAGGTATGATATAATATGTATATTAATAGCAGAATCATACAATAAAAAAAACAACAAAAAAAAGTTTTTTTTCTTTTTTTCCCCTTTTTTCTTCTTTTTTCCCTTGTTAAATACATGTAGGTATGATATAATTTGGAATAGCCAAATTATGGCTTTATATTTAAGCTATTATTATTTATAATATTAATAATGATGAATTGGCATAGCATGATGGATAGACTGAACTTACATTTAACACACAATATATATTATACAACATGTAAACTGAAATTATGAAATCAAAATCATTAATTAAGTGAGGTCCACCATATCAATAAGAATTAACTCTTTTTCAGTATATATATTTATAATTGAATAAAGGGATTTTGGGAGAGATGGAGGAAGAAGAGACAAATAAGTAAATAAGGGGGAAAATTTCTAAACAAAATAGTGATTGAGATAGGCAAGTACAAATTGGATAAAGGGGGGAGGGGGAAGGGGGAAGGGGGAAGGGAGACCTGAATAATTGAAAGATTTACAGCTATTAATTAAACTGAAAAATTTAAAGATTTGGAGCTATATATGGGAACACTTTTCAATGTTAATTTACCAAATACAGAGAAAAGGAAAATTTATGGAAACATGTGAATCTTCTACTACCAGTAATGAAATGGTGAACAGCATCAAATATCTCAGTATTCTCCTCTACAGTAAGGATTGGTGAGCCTTTCAATAATATATCCAAATTTAAAACATCTTGAAACATTCTTAGAGAATTAAAAAGTCGTATTCTGTGTCTTATGAACAATGGACAAACATAAAAATAATGGAAATTATTTTCAATTGCATCCCCACAGGCACATTGGGAGCTGTCGGACAGACGAGACTGAAACAAGTGGTGATTTAAACTTCTTGCTCCATTACAAAGTTGGCAATGCCAAATATTTAAGCTGCAAGAACCAATAGAGTAGAAGCTAGGAGATTTATCAACATCTTCATTAAGCTTAATCTTGAATGAAGATAATGACTGAATGTTCCCAGTATCATTATCTAGTTTGTTCCATAAATCCAGAACAGTTGGAAACAAGAAATGTGTGCATCACAAAATATGCCCGTCTATATAAATTATCAAACGGTATAATGGTAATGTCCCCAAAATAAATAGGGTTCTTCCCCTTCCACAGGGGAATCATGTGGCCAAGTTTGGTAAAGATCCAATATACAGAACTAAAGTTATCGTGCAGAAACAATCCTGTTGTCAAAAATTCTATTTATAATAACGGTGACCTTGACCTTTGACCTAATGACCCCCAAAACGACCCTGTTGTCAAAAATTATATTTATAGTAACGGAAGTTACGGTGACCTTGACCTTTGACCTAATGACCCCAAAATAAATAGGGTTCTTCCCCTTCCACAGGGGAATCATGTGGCCAAGTTTGGTAAAGATCCGATATACAGAACTAAAGTTATTGTGCGGATACTTGTGTGGACGCCCGCCCGCCCGCCATACCCAATCACATAATACGGCCCGTCTCGAGACCTATCTTTATATGATTTGGTGCGGCATTGTGGAGGGGTGAAGAATCTGGGGTTTCTAACCATGTAGTTAGGTTCAAAATTAATCAAACTTAAAAGAAATCATATTATTTGTTATATAGTTGGATAGCTCTAGATCTCCTTGCAGAGCTTTGAACATTAGAATAAGTTGTTGCTTCTTATGTCTGTTTTGCAAGGAGTCCCACCCTAATACACCATACAACTTTTAACCCTTGAGGTACCCTTTTGAAGACATGTAACAATTCTGGCTGGTTCGTATTGCACTGATTCAATAAGATCAGACTGTTCTCTTGTGCAATTATCCCAAACTACACTTCCTTATTCTAGTATAGGTCTTATAAAACCAAAATAAAGCTTTTCTAGTGAGTTCCTATCAAGATTAATATGTTTCATCATGCACAAAATATTAAGACGAGAGCAAGCTTTTTGATAAATTTCATATATATGATCTTTTCGGGCGACTCTGAAAATAGGGAAAAAAATTATTTAAAAATCAGGGATTTGCTTTCTATTGCTCTTTTTAACATTTTAGGCACACATTATATAATACATATCTGAGAAAAAGTTGTCAAAGAAATAATTCAAATAATAAAAAAAATCTCCATAGGGCCCAATACTAATTTTATCAGATTGTAAGTAAAGGAGGCTGCCATTATAATGAACAGCATTACCTGTTCTTTCCTGTCTGTTATTATGCTAATTTCAGTCACAATGGAATGTTATATTAGGTTAAAGATTCAAGATGTTTTGAATAATTGGAACAATTTGACCATATGATATTTGTTTGTAAACATTTAATAACTGCTGGTCACATGAGACCCTTATATGGACATGTCCCTTGTTATTCACTCATGCTGATTTATAACAAATTTTAAATTAACACTTAAAAAATGATACCAAAATAAAATAAATGTTAATTTCGTGAAAGTATGATTTATATAAATATATAAATTAAATAATATTCTTGTTTGATACTTGTTTTCTTCCAAAAATTAAACAATTCATATACAATGTTAATTTCTTATAGGCAAATTAGATAAACATTTTTTTCATGACAGTGGGGGGCCCGGGTGGCTCAATGAGTTCGGTCATTGGATCTAACAACTCATACAAGCCTATCACCAATACGGCGTGGGTTCGTGCCCAGCTTTGTAAATTACAAAAAAGGGTGCACTCGACTCGCAACCGCAAGTGATAAAGTTTACCAGTGGCTTGCCCATGGTCGGTGGTTCTCTCCGGCTTCCTCCACCACTAAAACTGGTCGCCATGATATAGCTGAAATATTGTTGAAAGTGGCGTTAAAACACCAAAAATCAAAAATCAAAATCAAATCATGACAGTGAGGTTGAAACTACTGATATGTACTGGTCAGAATATATAACGTTTTCAGGTAATTTTGTTCTCTTTTATTAACCTCTATACACATAAAGGGAATGAGTAGTTTGCTTGTATTTTAAATGCTCCACAATCAGTTATGTAATAATGTATCATCATTATTGATTTTTACCTGAACAGGTGTGAATCTAATTTGAATATTGTCCATATTTGGTATGGTCAATATGTCAACATCTGATATAAAATGTTAATAATAAATCAGCTGACTTGCTGTTTGTCAATACTGACCACATGTTGCTGTTCATTTCAGTAGTACTTACTCTCATGTTTGTTACATGACAAAATGACAGAATTTTACAATTAAGTCCTATGGCAAACTTTTTTATTCTTTAATGAATTTTTTTGAGAAATTCACCTATATGTATTAATCAGTCCTTAATATAAATATAATTAAAAAATAAATCTGATAACCCGTTGATTTTTTAGGAATTGTTTTCCCTATTTTCAGAGTCACCAAAAAGACTATACCATTAGGACAAACATTTTATTTTGGTAAAACTCTGACTTCAGAATTGACAATGACAGGAGCTGGATTAAAGACTTTTCCTAAAAGGATTATTAAAATCAAATAAGACTTTTTGCAAATTTTTTTGATTCTAAAATCATATATACATGTATGGTTTTAATTTTTTTTTAATAGAAGTTATTCCCTTTAAGGGTTCTCTCAACTTTTATGCAAAGTTAAATGAAAATTACATATATTTCTCTCATAATCTCTACAAAATTATATGTTGAAACAACTTGTGTATTTTCTCTAGAGCACTATGTCCATCAGCAACAATGGATACTACACATGCAGCATTTTGTTCTCCGACTACAAAATCATGGGCAAGAATTAAAGTGCAAAGCCTAATGGCAACTCAACACAACTACGGCAACTTTCCCAATGCGAAATTGCGCCCATATTAAATACATACTGTGGAATTTTGAGTACATGTCATAACTATAAAAAAAATCATTATCGTTGATTGAATTCTTTGTCCAGGTAAATCAAGCCAGGTGAGATCAAAGATTATGCAATCAAAACAAAAATTATATAATCCATTGATTGGCTTGTAACATGTAATAAAATTGTCATTGTAGTAAAGAAATAATAAATAAGAGGCATCAGATGTTTATGAAAATGCTGATAAAAAGGTAAGCAGACAAGAAAAAAAGGGCAGAGAACCCTATGCAAAGGGCGGGGGCATCACAGAAGAAGGGCAGGGTGCAATACAAAGACGGCAAGGTGCCACGCCTTGCTATTTTGCCGTAAATGAAACACTATATTTCAACTCCATTTTTGGCACCATTTGGCCTCTTCTTTAGACAATAGAAGCAGATAGAGCTAGAATCCTCAAAAATCAATCTGAATCTTTATTCCATGCTACAGACCTGATTTTGCAAAGAGGGAATAAAAGCTGAAATTTTGAAAAAAAATCTAGGTTTGCCATGAATGAAAAAAAAACGGAATTCAAAACAGAAAATCGGAAAGGGAAAGTGGTCGAATAAAAAGCTGAATTCCATTTTAAATCGGAAGAAAATCAGGTCTAATGCTAAATTTCATACATCTTTCATTAAATGTACCTCAAGCACTTAAACCAGTGGGACTTTATTTGTAAAATGGGAAACCAGAAAAAATTAAACGAAATACACTCATAGCTGATTTTGAAGATGAAGGGTTAAAAATGATACATTTACAACAGTTCAAAGCCTATCTCAAAATAAGCTGGATAAAAAGATTCTTTTTCCAATTTGAAAGGTGGCTGGCAAAAAATCATGACAAAGAATACAAAATATTATGGCGGTGAAAGAATTTTTTCCTTACAAAAGGAAAATTTCCTTGAAATTTCTAAAATATTCAGTAACCCATTTTGGAAAGATGTATTTAGCAAAGCCACTTGTAAAATTGAATATAAAGGAGTGTTTATCTCTTGATCTACTTAACTTTGTATCAATTGATGATTTCCCTTTTTATATGAGATGGAAAAATGCAGGTGTAACAAACTTAAATCATATCATGGATACTGTTACAAAAAATTTCTTGATTTTTGAAAAGATTAAAACATTAATTAAAAGTAACAACTTCATTTGATATTACACATTAATCTCAAACATTCCTACTGATATTAACCAGAGGCTCTCAAGAGCCTGTATCGTTCACCTGGTAATAAAAAAAAACAATTGGTCCTATGTAAAAACTATGTCCTGCAGTGGTAGTCATCTTGGAATTACGATCAACATAAAAAACACAAAGTTTGTAAAGGACCTTCCAATGATTGATGCACAGTTTAGGTTCAATCAGTGCAATAGCTTCAGAGAAGAATATATTTCTGTGTTAATACTATGACCTGTGGTGGCAGCCATCTTGGATTTCCGATTGGCATAAAAAACAGAGGACCTTCCAATGATCATTCCTGGGCAGTTTGGTTTCAACTGTCCAAGTGGTTTCAGAGAAGAAGCATTTTGAAAAAAAATTCCCATAGGGTCCAATGTTAAACCAAGTCCTGCCATAGCCGCCATTTTGAATTTCATATCAGAACAAAAAACGTAAAGTTTGTAGAGGACCATCCAATGAACATTCATGTACAGTTTGGCTTTAATCATATTTGTAGTTTCTGAGAAGAAGGCATTTGAACATTTTCCCATAGGGTCCAATGTTAATCTATGTCCTGCGGTGGTGGCCATCTTGGATTTCCGATCGGCATAAAAAACACACACCTTGTAGAGGACCTTCCAATGATCATTCCTGGGCAGTTTGGTTTCAATTATCCAAGTGGTTTCAGAGAAGAAGCGTTCTGAAACATTTTCCCCATAGGGTCCAATGTTAAACCAAGTCCTGCCGTAGCCGCCATTTTGAATTTCATACCGGAACAAAAAACGTAAAGTTTGTAGAGGACCATCTAATGAACATTCTTGTACAGTTTGGCTTTAATCATATTTGTAGTTTCTGAGAAGAAGGCATTTGAACATTTTCCCATAGGGTCCAATGTTAATCTATGTCCTGCGGTGGTGGCCATCTTGAATTTTCGATCGGCATAAAAAAACAGAAACTTTATAGAGGACCTTCCAATGAACATTCCTGGGCAGTTTGGTTTCAATTATCCAAGTGGTTTCAGAGAAGAAGCGTTTTGAAACATTTTTCCCATAGGGTCCAATGTTAAACTAAGTCCTGCCGTAGCCGCCATTTTGAATTTCTTATCGGAACAAAAAACGTAAAGTTTGTAGAGGACCATCCAATGAACATTCATGTACAGTTTGGCTTTAATAATATTTGTAGTTTCTGAGAAGAAGGCATTTGAACATTTTCCCATAGGGTCCAATGTTAATCTATGTCCTGCGGTGGTGGCCATCTTGGATTTCCGATCGGCATAAAAAACACACACCTTGTAGAGGACCTTCCAATGATCATTCCTGGGCAGTTTGGGTTCAGTCAGTTCATTAGTTTCAGAGAAGAAGATCTTTGAAATTTCAGCCAATCAGAGCATATTATTGGCCCTGGCAGCCATATTGAATATTCGACTGGAACGAAAAACAGTAACTTTGTAGAGGACCATCCAAGGAACATTCCTGCTAAGTTCGGTTCCAATCGGCCAAGTGGTTTCGGAGAAGAAGCTTGAAATGTGAAAAGTTTAGACAACAGACGACAGACGCCAATTGATGGCAATAGTTCACCTGGACCTTTGGTTCAGGTGAACTAAAAAGTGTTTAAAAGACAACATTGATAATATCAATACAGAAAATGTTCATCCAAAAGATGACTTTTTAGACAGACTAATAAATACAAAAAGTTTAAAGTTTGTATATAGTACTTTACTGAAGACATTAACTCATCTTCCCATTCAAAAAATTTTGAAATGGGAAGAAATACTTGGGATTGACATTGCAGACGGGTCTATATATTTTCGAATTCTTAAAAAGTGTTGTAGAGATACATATCTGATCAATTTTCAGTATAAGTTTTTACATAGAGTTAGTCTGTTTGGTGACTGAAAATAGGGAAAACAATTCCTAAAAAATCAATGGGTTATCAGATTTATTTTTTACTTATATTTATATTAAGGACTGATTAATACATATTATAGGTGAATTTTTCAGAAAAATTCATTAAAGAATAAAAAAGTTTGCCATAGGACTTAATTGTAAAATTCTGTCATTTTGTCATGTAACAAACATGGCAGCAAGTACTACTGAAATGAACAGCAACATGTGGTCAGTATTGACAAACAGCAAGTCAGCCGATTTATTATTAACATTTTATATCAGATGTTGACATATTGACCATACCAAATATGGACAATATTCAAATTAGATTCACACCTGTTCAGGTAAAAATCAATAATGATGATACATTATTACATAACTGATTGTGGAGCATTTAAAATACATGCAAACTACCCATTCCCTTTATGTGTATAGAGGTTAATAAAAGAGAACAAAATTACCTGAAAACGTTGTATATTCTGACCAGTACATATCAGTAGTTTCAACCTCACTGTCATGATTTGATTTTGATTTTTGGTGTTTTAATGCCACTTTCAACAATATTTCAGCTATATCATGGCAACCAGTTTTAGTGGTGGAGGAAGCCGGAGAGAACCACCGACCATGGGCAAGCCACTGGTAAACTTTATCACTTGTGGTTGCGAGTCGAGTGCACCCTTTTTTGTAATTTACAAAGCCGGGCATGAACCCACGCCGTATTGGTGATAGGCTTGTACGAGTTGTTAGATCCAATGACCGAACTCATTGAGCCACCCGGGCCCCCCACTGTCATGAAAAAAATGTTTATCTAATTTGCCTATAAGAAATTAACATTGTATATGAATTGTTTAATTTTTGGAAGAAAACAAGTATCAAACAAGAATATTATTTAATTTATATATTTATATAAATCATAGATTCACGAAATTTAACACCTAGATCATGCGGTCTTAATTTGAACAAATTAGGTTCACATATATATATACACGTATCACAATAATCTTGTACAGTAAGTCAAATATTACTGTATTATACAGTGTATAAATATATTTTTGGATTTTGAGAAAAAGATTTTTTTAAAGATTATTTAATCTCAGATCCTTAAGAGATTACCAATATTATGAATCAAAATCATTTGTAGAAAGTCTGTAGGTTTACAAAATTATAACGAGTGCAATTTGATGATGTCCACTGTGTACTAGCTCACTGAAACACTAGTCTGTGGATATACATGTCACCCCACTCTGGCACATTATCCCGATTCCGAGCCAAACAGTCTTTGCTCTTTCTCCTTATATAAATGCTGTGTGCTTAACGGTGAAGCAATAAATACCAATTTTTTAGTCTTTGGTTTGACCCGATCAGGGCTCGAACCAACGAACTAGCACACTCAAGGCGAGCATGCTTACCATTATACGACCAATGCAGTTCATAATCATATCAAAGATGAACTATACCAAGTTTGCTATCAAGAGATTAACATAAGAAGAAAAAACAGACATGGAGAGATGGCAAAATCTTTGGCCATGAGAATTCACTCGACAAAAATAAAAATTTAGCAAAACAAGTTTTTAAATACAGGTACCAGTACCAGTACAAAATCTATCAGTAATATTAAATGTAAAATATCAAGGGAAATAAATACCATGTTACAGATAATTAGCAATTCCAAAATGCTTTATATTTAATTTTCAATCAGCAGTTTCCGTTCAATACCGAAGTCATGTGTGAGAAAATAATCCCCTAGATGCCACAAGATTAAGCAAGCTGAAAGTTAGCTAAGAATCACCATTAACGAAATGTTTTTTTTTTAATCAATATAGGCATGATAGGTGTCATAATGAATATTTGACCTAAAGCAGTGTATGACCATTGTCATTAACTATTAAACAAGAGGTTCACAAGAGGTTGAGTCACTTTATTATTCACGTCTTATCTAGTTATTACTCTTAGTAGTATTATTGATATAAATTGACTACCTATTGGATAAAAATGTGTGTCCATAGGACATGGATGCTGCCTCTTCCAGCTAAATTTAAGGGGTTATGGTGTTTAACACCACGTTCAACAATATTTCAGTGTGAGTTATATCGTGGCAGTCAGTTTTTTTGGTGGAGGAAACTGTAGTACCCAGAGAAAACCACTGACCAGTCACAAGTCACTGACAAACCTTATCACATAATGTTGTATCGAGTACGCCTCTTCATAAGACAGATTCAAACTCAAAACATTAGTGGTGTTAGGCACTGATTGTATTTATAGATAGTTGGCCATGTATTTACAACTACCATACGATCACGACCAGGACGGCCCTGAACTGCCTCCGAGTTCTGTTTTTATTATTAATTTGTAAATTTAGACTAAGTGACCACTTTCTGGCAATTGAAACGGGACGATATAAGAAAATACCTCGGCATTTATGAACGTGCAATAAATGTGAAACTCTTGATGACGAAAACCATTTCTTTTTAAATTGTAAGCTACATTTGTAAATGAACATTTAAGAAAAGCTTTTCTCAGTGACTTTTGACGATATTAATAATACAAATCTACTTGAGATTATTTTAAATCCAACTAACATCAAGCAGGTGAAATCTTTAGGCTCCTTCATTAAACAGTCATTGGAACTGAGGACAGGGGGCACATGATTCCATTTGTTCTATTGTGTATTGAATTTGTTTATATGTTGTTCATTGTATGTTTATGTATTGTTGACTATTCAATGTAGCTATTGACCCTGATTAGGGTGGAAATTGTGCTTAATAAAGTTATTTATTAATTTACACCATGTCACGGCATGTGCTATTACTAAATATTTAATGAATGTTAAAGTACTAATCTATTATAATAAACATGAAATTTTGAATAAAAAATTATGAAAAGGTGACATCAAATTAATAATTGACTTTTTTCAGGTGCAAATACAAACATGTGATTAACATTCTGAATATGAATGAAGTGTATCAAAACAATGATTCCACTGTTCAGGTGTCAAACCACTAATTCACCAATCAAAGCTTGGAACATATATACGAAAGTAGTCCCTTTTCAAGAAAAAAGTTCCTTTCAATTTGTAGTAATGTGAAAACTACTGAATGGAATGGATTAATTAAAATTGATAATTGAAGTTAAATAAATAGTGATAATTTTGAGCCCAAATTTGATGGATTTAGTTGTATTTTAATACCTCTATGGAGGATTTGATGCATGACCTATAAATACTGAATTTCTTGGGGATGACCAAGCTATTTTTAGAGTAGGTGTTTTCCGTAGCATGGCATTTCACTGCAAGATTTTAAACATGCCCTGATATTTTGACAGAAGGTAGAGGAATCATGTACGTTTCAGAAAATATATGGTCTTGGAAAGGTTAAACTTAAGATAAAATGACCAGGTAAACTCGAAAAAACACAAATTTAGTAGGAAACCTTAAAGAAATTAATTAGTGGTTTTACACCTTCAATAAAACAAACGCTTGGACATGAACAAAAAGTTTATAACATCATTAAAGCAAATTAAGACAAACATATAAAGTAAAAGAAACAACCCTTACCTAGCTGTAAGTTTTCTAAAGAAATGTAATTAAACTATTATTAATTAATTAATTGGTATGAAAATTAGTAGTATATTGTATGTACAAATATTTTCCTTAACATTGTTTACACCCTTCTTAAGGCAACACCTATTTGATGTGTATAGTCTTGATATACTATAGTTCTTCCATGTTTTGCCCACCTAATATGACCTATTTCTCTAATCGTCCTGAAGAACTTTATAAAAATTAGTTTAATTAATATTAAGGAATGGCCTGAAGAAATTTACTTAGATAAAACTTGACAATTGTCTTCAAGATTTCAAAGTCTACCTGAAACACTGCAAATAGAATTTATTATGCCTTTCAATGATCATTTTAAAATGTGATAAAATGAGGAAACGAACATTTATAGATACTGGTATATCCTGCAAATATGTGTTTAATCTGAGGAGACAATGAATTGCATTTGTATATGTCAACACAAAACAGACTGGCACTATAAGTAGGTAGTTAATTCCTGTTTAGAAAATGTGGGAGTTTATATATCAGTGGCATAAAACCTCCACAAAAGTGGAAGACAGACGAAGATAAAAATTCATACTGCTACAAGTATTTAAAAAGCCTGTATTACCTGATTAAATGGGTTTTTAAAATGAATAATTATTCATTTATGTCCGAATGTTTTGATTTTGATTTTTCATTGACTGAAAAATAAAACTGGGCCCTTAAAAATTTAGCTGGGCCTCTAGAAATTAGAAGTCAGTAGCCCAGTTGGCTACTGGGAAAAAATAGTTAATTTCTGTCCCTGCAATATATGTACATTGTCGGTAAATATAGAATTTATTTGTACGAGCTTTAGAAACAGACAGAATAGCGAGCCTTTTTTAACGACAATATATGTATTTTGTGTTTATCCTGCAATGTCAAAAAAGTCAGAAAACTTGTCAGATTTAGACAAAAAGGACAGAAACAAGCGACATTCCTCGCCTTTCATAAATGTTGTCAAAGGTGTCTTCTTCGTGGTCCGCGTTACATTAGTACCAGTTTCATACTTGACTGCACCTTCCGCAGTACATAGCTACAGGGTACCAGGAAAGTTTATTCGTATAGTACGAAAAGTTTATTTGTCTAGTACGAATAAAGCAAAAATTTATTCGCATAGCATATTTATACAGCAAATGTACTGATTGCAGGATAAAATAATACATATACTCTTAGTTATAAATGGAATATTTTTATTTTCCACCGTAAATCATGTATTAGAGAACTTTGTATTAGAGTTGTATGCCCAATTCTAGCAAATTTATTTTTGTTGCATATTTATTAGTTTTACCCTTTCAGATATAAATGTACATTTTTAAAAATGTTGGTATGCCAAATGTAAAAATAAAGGCAATATGATTTTTTAATAGAAAGTTAATTCATGTTTTCATGGTTTTTTTCTGTATTTTAATTCACGTATATTATATTTACTGTAAAGTTTACATCGCCCATTTATGAAGATAAATATCACATAATTATATTAAATTGTGATTTAATAGACTAAAATCATAGATTTATTTTGAAGTTGTCTTTCGTTCATTTTTATGTGTTTTCATTCACGTGTATTATATTCAGTGCAAAGTTTTTTTTAATCATCCATTAATGTCACATGACCTTTGTAAAGTTGCTTCCAAATTACATAAAATTCTTTTTGTTCAAATTATTATACAGTAAAATAAATGTTTAAAATATATACCTTAAACGAATACAACGTTCAAAATAAATGCAGAAAACTGAATTTGAATTTTACGAAATCTTATATATATTCGGAACGACAACGATTTCGTCCAAGAGGCAGTATACACAAATGGAAACAATAAACCTCCGTCTTTGATATGTTATACAAAAACACAACTCGATGACATGAAACTACATTTAAGCAACGATGTAGATTGCGTAGTAGGCTTCGACAGAACTTTCAACCTCGCGCCAACGTTTGTAACCAATCTTGTTTATAAGAACAAAAAATTTGTAAAGAAATCATCAAGTGACCATCCCCTTTTTATAGGTCGTCTTCTTTCACTGGAATGATAATTATTGCACATACCACACATTTTTCTCACATGTTAAAGCTCGCATAGATGTTGATATAAAGACCTTTGATAACCGGTTTGGTAGCGACGACGAGGGCGGGCTTACAAAAGCCCTCGATAGTGTTTTCCCAAACTCTTCGAGGTTACTTTGCACAAAGCACATAAAAGACAATGGGATTAATCATTCGAAAAACAAACTGCCGATGACAAAAGATGAATGCAATGACGCAATAGAAGACATTTTTGGTGTTGATGATTTAGTTTCTACAAATGACACCGTCAATTTTAACATGTAGTCAGATTCGTCAATTTTAACATGTAGTCAGATAATCTATGTAACACTCATCCAGTCTTTTCTTACTACTACAACAAACATTTAAAAAATAGACTTCTACAACACGTCAATAGACCAAGTAGGAATAACTCCCGACTAAGGTTATGGACAAACAACAATTGTGAAAGTATGAATCATCGGTTCAAGCTGGCAACTGACTGGAAACCTCAACATCTTCCAGAGCTAATAAACACTATTCATGGTATAGTAAAAGTTCACTTCGCAGACTTGCAAAGAGTGCTGTATGGTATGGGCAACTTTGAACTTCACGAACATTTCAAGCGTCACTATATGCAGTACTACTTGTACAGCTCTAAGTCATCCGACAAAAAAGGTCAACTTTTTAACAAACTTCTGGCAGACAGACATTTATACGTTCACAAAGTGATTTCTTCCGACGGCACACTAGTCATACCCACTGTGGGTAAACTTGCAAAAAAACCTGATCAGAAGCACCACCCGAAAACTGTTGCTGCCAAAGCCATGCCGAGCTTTTAGACATTAATTTCTAATATTCATGTAAATAAGTTCATTTGTTACAGTTATCAAAGATTCAAAAGTCAATACAATAAAAATATATAATTTGAAAACTGTTTATTTATTTAGATAATAATAATAACAATAATAATCATTATTATTGTTTATGATCTGACAGAAGACACACAGTCACTGGTGAAACCCTATACACATTTCATGTTTATTGGTTCCACTTGAATGCACACGTTACACAAGTATTTAAAAACATTTACTTTCATTTGCAAGGTTTTTTGTTGTCATTTGACCCGTCTATCATGTCCTTAGTGCACTTTTATTGTTCTTAGTGCACTAAGGAGGTCCTTTGCAGTATTTCTACACACCCCCTAAAAGTACCTGTCACAATAATCAACTTGTTAATGGTGGCCAGTATTAGGCAGAAGCAGAGGCTTGTATTATTATCTGAATGTTATTGTTTTTCTATTGTTTACTTGTTGTACTAGACAATAGACACTGATAAACAATATTATGTACATGTAAGTTACATGTCAGTTTAATAATAATATTTATTAATAGATATATATGTGTAATGTACAAACATTTGTTTATGATAATTCACATAATGATAAGTTTATCTTATTTATTTATCTAACAGAGTTATGTAATAGTCGATTCAAAAGCTCACTAGAGCTTATGTTACGTGTTATAGACATTTCGACTTTAAATAAAACTTATTTGATATTTGAGTGTCAAAAATAAGTTTTATTTATAGTCGGCATCTTAAATAACAATACAACACCAGAATAATTGTGTAATACAGTATGTGGCCAAAAGTATTGCCACATGTAAAAAAAATCCCTATATATAATCAACCAAAACCATATTTTTTTCAAAAAGTTATTGTGAAGTCATTTCTGGATAGATTTTAACAAATTTTACACCAAAACATTCAGAATTGTCTATATTTTGATTGTTTATTTGCTCATTATGTTTATTTCCTCATTATGCTTATATATAAGTGGTTTTTATTTGTACATAATTTAAACAGGATTGTTAATTTTTAGGATTTATTTTTAGTTGAAATACATAGGAAAATCAAAGTCAATTTTTATTTGTTATGTTTAAATTATGTACAAATAAAAACCACTCATATAAACATAATGAGCAAATAAACAATCAAAATATAGACAATTCTGAATGTTTTGGTGTAAAATTTGTTAAATATGACTTCACAATAATTTTTTGAAAAAATATGGTTTTGGTTGATTACCGTATATAGGGCCTTTTTACATACATATATTGACATATGTGGCAATACTTTTGGCCACATACTGTATCCTACTAATCTTCTGTACAATAATTTTATCATATTAATATGACTGGAAGTTGAAATCATAATAATTATTCAGGTTTAAATTGATTTGCTATGTATTTTCATATACTCTTCGAGTAGAAATGAAAAAAAAGTATGAGATTGAGAATCGTGACTGCCAGTTAAATACCTGTACGTACTTCAGCACTAAAATTATTCAATTTTAAAAACAGAATTAACATCAGGATAGCAAAAAACTTTTACCTGTATTTAGATAATGAGAGTTCGTTGTCATTTTCTTCGTTGTTTTTTGCTGCCATTATTTATATATTTTTTTCTATAATAAGTAGCTCAAATCATCAAACTTCAATAAACAGAAATTGTGCAGACGAATTTTCCGTAAAAACATCAAATAAAACTTCACAAAAACTGAACTTTTCTTGATTGCACATGGATGATAATTTGACAATCAAGAAGAGTAATAACTCATGGATTAAATGTAAACATCGTTATTTTATCCATCTCAAATCCACGTGTCAAATAAAAACATTTAAAGACCATCAAGTTCTTATCGGAAAGAATCGAAGTTGAACTGTCAATCAGAGCGGAAATACGATATTATTGGGTTATTATATCTTACTGAATATTTAAAACGAAACGAAAATTACGGAATCGTCGGTGAAACGAATACGAACCACTTGAACTTTGCGGTCAAGTACAAGTATTGTTGTTAATACTCGTATATTAATCACATACAAATGTTGTTTATTTTTTTTATTCATACATGGAGAAGTTATACATTTTATAATGTATGTATATTTAAAAGTGCAGTTTGACATTTAATTTTTGTCCCAGTTTTTTTTTTATATCTTTTTTAAACCAGCTCAATGTTTATTTTTTATTTCTTGTAAATTTAGTTTCGTCTTTCATGATTCATATGATATAATTGTTTTTAATTTCACAACACGTTACAGGGCATTATAACTTTACATTAACATTACAATATCAATGATGATGCTTTTCAGTTGTTTCATCTACTTTCTCCAAAACTGACATCTGCTTTAAATATGGGTTAGGCCAGGGTTATGGTTATGGTGTTTAACGATACTTTCAACAATATTTCAGTTATATCGTGGCAGTCAGTTTTATTGGTGGAGGAAAGCGGACGACCCAGAGAAAACCAGACTTGCTGCAAGTCACTGAGAAACTTTATCCCATAATGTTGTATTAAGTACACCTCACCCTGATCGAGATTTGAACTCACAAGATTAGTGGTGATAGGCACTGATTGCATAGGTAGTTGTAAATCAAACAGCATCCAGTTTAAATTTCCTGCAGACGTTACATATACAACAGCCCATTTTAGGACTTCCAAAATATATCAAAAAGATATTTAAAATGTTTTGATAAATTCCATAGATATCGCTTGTTGACTGGTTATCGACAAATAACATAATGTAACAGCCATTTCAAGACTGCCAAAATATTTCAAAAATAGATACCATCTAAAATGTGTTGATCAATACAATAAATATTGTTAATGTTTCTGCTGTTTTCCTACCAGCCTCATCAGTGGTGTAACAGTTATAGTGTACTCGCTTCAGTGCTGTAGCTCATGGATTTGAGCCACAGTCAGACCAAACAAAAGACTATAAAATTGGTATTTGATAATACATGCATGTTCAAGTGGAGTGGAGTGACATGTCTACCCACTGACTGTTGTTTCAGTGAAATATAGATCCAATTAAGCGAGTTGGTATAATACAAAGCAGACGTCATCACCATCCCATCGACATATAACTTGTTCTTGCCATGATATGGCAGACAAATAGCTCACTTGGTGTTAGAAAATAATTACTCACTCTACTGTACCTATCCTATCATCCCTTATTTTTATCTCCAGCAAAATTGTGAATTAATTTAATCATCATCTTTATTGAATCAATACTCTACTATCATGTGATGTCTTGCGACAAAACTTCCGCAATACACCTGACCTGATTAGGTATAATATTGATAATCCTATAGACATTTCTTATACCTGACACTAATTGACACAAAAAGTAATAATTTTTTGATCAGAATAACGAAAAATCCAAATATCTATTAAACTATAGATTTTTTAACAGCAAAATAAACGAGAGTTTTATTTAGAATTAGGAGTGCTAACTAAAAATGTTATTGTAATGCTTCTTATTGTTTTGGCCGAGGCTGCACTCCGATGAAATTTTGCATTTTGGTCCTATTTTGTTGTCATTTTTCGGGTGGGGGGTAGATGTACTTTATAGAAGAACCATCCATACGTCAGGTATCTTACCTATAAAATCTTTCTCTCAGCCACGTGTACTTTAGACGAAACTGACAAGCATTTCTCTCATATATTATTGTTATATTTTGCATTTTTTGTATAATGGGTAAAAAGTCTGACTTATCTCCGGAATGCCAAAAGTTTGTAAAAAAGTTGTTTGCCTTTTTTAGTAAGGAAAAGGCAACGAAGAAGCCAATTGTCTCATTTGATAGGGTATATCAAAGGACATCTAGAGCTTTGGGTGTGTCTTACACTTCAGTGCACCGTGTTATGAATGGTAAGAGGCCTTGTAAGTCAAATAGACCCAAAGAAAGAGCTAAAATTTTGGACGACTTTGATCATTGTGTTATTAAAAGAACAATCCACGGTTTATATTCACGGAAAATTGCTCCGACCGTCTCAATAATACATAAGGAAATAAAAGATTCTATTAAAATATCAAAGTCTAAACTTACTCTAACTCTCATTGATCTTGGATATACTTATAAAAAACTAGAACTGTGAGTGGCCTCACTGAGTGATACCCCCCACTTGCAACACTATGATGTTCAAACTTTGGAATACAGACGTTTATTAGCAAGTTACCTATGAAAAAAGAACGGATATGGAGTAATGTCAAGGAGACAACATCCCATCTCCAAAATAAACTAACCAAGAACATACATCTAGGGGTCGCCACAAGGTCTTCAACAAAGTGGGATTGTTTAAAACCAATACGGTTTCTTCAGTATACATGAGGATTACAACATTTCCTAACTTTTGTACAAGAGGATATAGGTCACATCAAATGTTATTGATTCAAAATTAATTATTTATTCTTGAGTAGTTTTTATATTGCAAATATCCAGATGTGAAAAGGTCAATTAAAATCTTATTTCATTCAGGAATAGTTATGCTTACACCACCTTCCAAATTTTTGACAGGAACCATATTCCTTCATGCACATCTGCAGGCAGTGTATTAGAACTGAGTAAAGTTTCTTTTAAATCCAATGAGCTCTACGGAGAACAATGGAATCTTTCGGGCGACCGTCAAGTGTCTATTGTCCTCCGGGATTAAAACCCACAGCCGCAGGCTGTTCTCTTTTATACACTTATTCCCTCCGTATTAAAAAACAGTTACCCAGCCTGCATTTCAGCAATATTCAGGACAAGAACAAGTTCAACATTTTATAAACACTATATAGAAATGAGGGAAGGATGGGTCAATCGGGACAATAACAGAAAAATATGGAGATTTGGGTAGGGACGAAAATGTTAGTCTTCTGGTTCTACTACAATGCACCTACTGTTTTTCGAACTCTACCATAAGAGGTCTTACATGCAGGGTGCGTTGCACTCTGCAAACACCTACTATGGTCAACAAACAGGCTTTTTGTATGATAACCCTACAACAACAACCCCTCATTATCTGTCATCTGGGGATGCACTGAACAGTTCTGCAAAATTGAGCCCTGGGAACGTTCGCCAGAATACCATTTAATAAATAGATCTCTAACAGCAATGCAGGTATAAACAAAGAAAATAAAAAGAACCTGAACAGATTTGCATTCTCTTAAAAAGTCACATAAAAATTAATGAAAACATAAACATGAACAGTACAATATCAGGGTCAGTTAAGTGACAACTAGCCAAGAAGGTAAAAGTATATGTAGAATCTGTTGTAGTATAAATGTTTGAGTTATTACACTTCAATACAAAAATGTTTGTTTGTTTGATGGCGTTTAACGCCACTTTCAAGAATATTTCAGTTATATCTTGGCGGTTAGTTTTATTGGTGGAAGAAACCGGAGTACCCGGAGAACACCACCAACCAGTCGCAAGTCACTAACAATTTTATCACATAATGTTGTACACCTCGCCCTGATCAAGATTCGAACTCACAACATCAGTGGTGTTTGGCACTGATTGCATAGATAGTTGTATATCCAACTACCATACGATCATCGTCCCGACGGCCCCCAAAAATGCATTGTACATTATATTTCATCAGCAAATCAATTCAAAGGTAAAAAACAAAATTTGCTCTTGTCATCAAGTACATTCATTTCAGAAATGGACAAAGGGAGGTTACTCTAATAAATTTCTTGAAAAGAGAAAATTTTGTGTATGATTTTTAAGGATATTGGCAATTTTTATGTTTGTTCGAATTTCAATAATGCACGAATAATTCTTTAAGAAACTAAATAAAATAGTCATGGTTATTAATAAGAAATTGAGATAAATATTGTTTTAAATTTCCCATGTTGTCGATACGTTGTGTAATGGCTAAAACCCATAACATGTCTTTACTGATACTAGTGTATTTATACATGTGAACCTTCCGGCGGGAGCATTTTTCTCCCGATTTTGAGGGTCCCTTCCGTCCCTCCCGTCAAATTTGAAAATCTTCCGCCCGTATTTACCACAGTTATTGCTGGTGGAGTTTTTCAGACATAACACCTACATTTAAGACCGTCAGTATAGTTCTATGCAATATACATGTACAGGATGTAACTTGCTGGTCTTTCACTCACATTCACAGTAGTATACTATGACAATGCACTTGCCTTGTTAGTACTACATGTATGAACAAGTTCAAGGTCAGAGATTGCTCAGAGCTAACTGATTTTACTAAAAATTATTATAATAAAAACTCTAGTCTATGAGGGTGACACAGATGGTAGATATCTATCCAGAGGCCCCCAAATACATAACAATATTATACAGTCAACTCCGTCCATTTGCATACAGTAAATATCAGAGCATATTATTCAATTAGCCAATGAACATACTTTCATCAAGGGGAGATAATGCAGTTGATCATACAGCATGAATTTCAAGACATTCCTTGTCCATCCGACCTGCAGTAAATACAAGTTTCGAATGAGTATCATTTATATACTGATTTTATTAATGAAATAAAAAAATAAAAATGTCATGGTTGTGTAAGTCAGAAATTATGTAATGATAATTTATTTTCAAAAAACAAATATTCCACTGTATTTATTGGCTGGTCATCGTCTGTAGCCCATAACTGATCATGCTCCGATTACTCTCCACTCATTTCCCGTGGGTCAACTGGCAGAGAAATCCTCATTTCATTGAAAAAAAAAAATATTAATAGTTACCAATGAAAATCATCGTTTGATATTGTTAATCTCCTTCTTTGAGGTGAAAAAGCTATACAGAAAAATGGGGGCTCCTATAATTTGCAAGGAATTCCTTTCTAAATTCAGAAACATCTTAAACCTGTGATTTGATTGGCTATAAAGACTGTTGTCAGGGCTTTGTCAAAGTGTTTTAAAACGATCACATGACTGACGATTTCTCTGACAGTTAACACATGCGTGATGGGTGGAGAATATTCGTAACGTGATTAGTTGTGGGTTACCAACGACACTGGTTGTTGTAATATTTATTTTTAATGATATTAATGTAATATTTATTTCTAATGATATTATTAATAAAGTAGATAAACATACTGTAACATAGTAAACAATATCGGTACATAATAAACAATATCGTAACATAGTAAACAATATCGTAACATAGTAAACAATATCGTAACATAGTAAACAATATCGTAACATAGTAAACAATATCGTAACATAGTAAACAATATCGTAACATAGTAAACAATATCGTAACATAGTAAACAATATCGGTACATAATAAACAATATCGTAACATAGTAAACAATATCGTAACATAGTAAACAATATCGTAACATAGTAAACAATATCGTAACATAGTAAACAATATCGTAACATAGTAAACAATATCGGTACATAATAAACAATATCGTAACATAGTAAACAATATCGTAACATAGTAAACAATATCGTAACATAGTAAACAATATCGTAACATAGTAAACAATATCGTAACATAGTAAACAATATCGTAACATAGTAAACAATATCGGTACATAATAAACAATATCGTAACATAGTAAACAATATCGTAACATAGTAAACAATATCGTAACACAGTAAACAATATCGGTACATGTTAAACAATACACGTACATAGCAGAAGCGCATCTAGACATTATCATAAGGGAGAGTTTGTTTTTTTTAGAAAAACATTGGATTTCAAAACAATTTGTTTATAAGAAAAATCCAAAGATACTCTGGCGTAATTCAAAGCAAAAATTACAAAATATGGTAAAAATGACAAGGACGAAATTGGAAATATTCTGTTAAAACACTTTTGACCAGTTTATTACTTAGCCTAAAAAGGGAGGAGATGTGGCCCCTGGATCCGCCTATGCATAGTAAATGTACTTATAAAATTTTCAAAAATAAAAAAAACCAAAGGTTGTATACATTATCATGATTATAATACATGTACATGTTTACTGATATAGGTGTTTGTACTCTTAATTGATAAACAAAATGAACTTAAGTTTTTTCATAGCTAGTATGAGCTTGAGATATATCATTGTACTCTGCTACTGTACAGTCTCTGTTTTATTATACAAAATTATACAATCTGGCCATGGGCTTTTCCTGACACCCAATTTAAGCTTTAGAAAAGCCCTATATTTATGTATTTTCCCTACAATCTTGTTTTATGAACTAGTTTAATAATAGTATTATTTGGCTATAGTATTTAATGCACTCTTGTAAAAAAAATTGAAAACTAGAAAAGAAGTATGCCCACACAATTGATAATTATGGACAAAGTTGTTTTGTTAGGAGTGATTTTTTTAAAATGAAGTGTGTCTGTAAGACACAAATGATGTCCCCACCTGACTAAAAGAAATTATAAACAAGTCAACCTCCATTATGTGTATAAACACCATGCAAAATATTAAAGCTGTAGCTCCAAAACTGTAGGAGGAGATAGCCGGACAAACCATGTATCTATATACGGACGTACGAACAAAATGACTAAGTCCAACTACCTGTCATTTTGAGAATATTTGATCAAAATCAAAATCATGTGGACATGCACACCTCCATGATGTGTATAAACATCCTGCAAAATATTAAAGCTGTAACTCTTAAACTGTAGGAGGAGTTAGCCGGACAAACCATGTTCCCTTTATGCAGCTAGTACGAAAAAAATGACTAAGTCCAACTACCTGTCATTTTGAGAATATTTGAAGAAAATCAAAATCCTGTGGACATGCACACTTTCATTATGTGTATAAACATCCTACAAAATATTAAAGCTGTAGCTCCAAAACTGTAGGAGGAGACAGCCGAACAAACCATGTATCTATATCCGGACGGACAAACGGACGAACAAACGGACGAACGGACGGACAGGGGTAGATTTAAAAATTTAAAGTGCAAATCTGTTTAAAAATTTGAATCTAGTGAGTGCCCAACCAGGAAATTAAGTTATATCATTGCGTCCCATACCTAAATCACAGGTCTAAAAGATAGGACAAAGAAAAAAAAGGCAAAAAAGGTAAGGCTGTTCTCATCCGAAAAGACCACACCTCTTTGCCAGAAAGATATTAGTAATTCTACACGAATTAAACGAAAAATACATACTAAAGAGACCATGGTTAATTTTTCTAATAGACTGTCAACACTGAACATGAAACTTTTTTTAAGATACTGCTCTAGGCTTTTCCATTATCTCCCAAGGGTCGTTATGGCCTTGCTCTTATGGTAGTTGGATTTACAACTACCTATGCAATCAGTGCCTATCATCACTGATGTTGTGAGTTTGAATCGTGATCAGGGCAAGGTGTTCAAAATTATTTGATAAAGCTTGTCAGTGACTTGCGACAGGTCTGTGGTTTTCTCCGGGTCCTCCAATTTCCTCCACAAATAAAACTGACCGCCACGATATAATTGAAATATCGTTGAAAATGGCATTAAACACCATCAAAGAAACAATCCATTCTCTCCGATCGTAATTTATAACTTTGTTCCACAAATCATATACTGCAACTCCTCTTGAATGATTTTTTCTTATAAACTGGACCACAGGGTTACCATCCACACAACATTGGAGCCATTATCACTTCCAACAACTTTTAGACCACAATAGACTTTGAAATTCTTTGAAGACTCCCTTTGCATGATAAAACAAGAGGCAGACATTCATCATTCTTGATGTGATCTCAACCAATTACACTTGTTCATTTGAAGACAACATTATTTCAACCAACCAATCAAAAGGTGCACTGTATCAGATTTACCGGTGAGTAATTTTTTTATGGAACCAGACCCAAAAAAGAGAGGTAATACATTGGATTTGATATGACTGAAAAAAATATAATTCAAAGCTGAAAATCGGAAAACAGCCATTCGACAAGTTGCAATCCACTTTACAATGTAAAGAAATAAGGTTTGACATATTAAGCATAACTGTTGTAGGGAAGAGTATGGTAAAATGTCAGTGCGAAAATATGCAGGATTGCATGAAATATATGCAAGAATGCATGGGAAATGTTGAAGGAACACATGGAATATATGTGGGAACACATGAAAAATATGTAGAATGCATGTATTAAAATAATTTAATAATAATTTTTACTAGATATAAAGTGTTACCTTCCAAAGTTCTGAATATCACAGTTTGAGGTTTTAATGTTGTTCTTAATAGGAAAGTGTCCAGAATCGGCCGACTGGTATGACATGGCATCAAAGTTTGATTCAGTAAACGACTTGGCATCTATGTCTGAAATGATAAAGGGAAATATTTCATAAAATTGTTAGCATCAAAGTTTGATTCATAAGGGAAATATTTCATTAAATTGTTAGCATCAAAGTTTGATTCATAAAGGGAAATAACTCATAAAATTATTAGCATCAAAGTTTGATTCATAAAGGGAAATAACTCATAAAATTGTTAGCATCAAAGTTTGATTCATAATAAGACTTGGCATCCATGTCTGAAATGATAAAGGGAAATAACTCATAAAATTGTTTGTGTCAAAGTTTGATTCATTATAGTACTTGAAGTGAGTGAGTGTTTGTTGCTGAATGCTGACTCAACTAATTTTTCATCTTTCCAACCTATTTCCATAACCAAAACATGAAGGGGCCCCTCCTCTATTACCCAGCCAATGATTATTTAGTAAAGTTTCAATAGATTCCATCGTACATTACTAAAATTTTCCTATGACATTGTATAAAATAATATGAGGCAGGTGCAACCTGAAACGCTCCCGAAGAACAGTAATTTTTCTTCCTGTTTACAAAATATCAAGCTTAAAAATAACACCACCTAAAACTCCAAACTCCGGACAGTTTTCGTATTTGCTACTGAACATTGTTTCATTTTTATTTGAAAAAAAATCGACTAGAGTTCCGGTTTAGGTCACGTGATTTTTCTTTTAATTTATTTCCGGTTTGGCAGCCATATTGTTGACGATTTTGAAGTGCCATAGTTTCTATTCATACTTCTACCATTAATGCTCCAAAACCCTTCGGGAGCATATAAGGCCCCTAACAATAAAAGTGAATATTATCAAAAATGAAAGAGACCCTTCTCTCTTCATGAGTAAACTACTGCTCAAATTTCAAAATATTCTGAGAAACACTACTCAAGTTATAATACTCCCCACATCTGTCCAAGTAAAGTTTCACCAGATTCAATTATGCATCAAGTTATCCTATGACAAATTCTAACCTGTTACCTTGAGTATAGCTACTACATGCAGTTCCTAATAAGGATTATTAAATGTCATCTTCAGCTGATATTGGTGAAAACACACAAACATCATGAAAATTAAAAATGAGGTAAGTAGTTTGTTATGACTTCATATGATAACTCAAGTTTGCCTTGGGAAAAGTAATATTAATGGATAGAAAATATGAATACTACATGTCCACTTTGTTAAGAGTAAATAATGCTATAATTTTAGAGACAGTAGCAACCAACCTAGATAACTATTTTGTCAAATGGTAGGTAATATTATAATGTAACTGATAGTACGAACCAACCTCAATACTTTAGATTCTGTAAAGGGGGCCATAGTATTGATGTCGCTATTCCGAATGCTTTTTTACAGGGGTAAAATTATCTGTAGTTCTATAATTTGTCCACGAAAAAAAAGGGAAAAAATAGCAGGACTATTCAGAACCACGGTTGCACAGCTAGCGGTGGGGGTTCATACTTGCTCAGTCTTTAACTCTCTGTGGTATTTTTTTTTTTTATTCTTCTATCCATGGCGGTGATATTTGTCCTTGATATCTTCAAATGTTTTATGCAAAATGTCTCTGTGTCCACCATGATTCACATGGTCTGCCTTATCGGCACATCTCAGGTAATTATGCTGTCTACATCAAAAGATGATAGTGTTACAGTAAAGAGAACACTCGAGGATACAGTATCTGATTGTAAAAGTTTGAATCACGCAATCCTTTAATGGTACAAAATTAAGTGCTGCAAGTCAAGCGTCTTCCGGATAAACAATAATTGAAAGCCGTATTACGGTACCGGACATGAAAAAAATCCGGATTTTGAAAACTTCGGAGTACACGTTTATTATATCGGAGGTCGGATTAAGGGTCTGAAAATCAGAGAAACTCCGTCGAAATCGTGGTTGTTGGCATACCTGCAGTTTCCGAAGGGATCCCCCTCTCTTCACAATTAAGTCACTAATAAAATTTTAAAAGATTTTGAGAAACACTTACTCAAGTTGTTGTACGACATATAGGGTACGTCATATCAAGTGTAATAACACTGGAATGGCAAAAGTGAAAACCGTCAAAAATGAAAGGGGTCCTCCTCTCTTCACCGGTAAGCTGCTGATAAAATTTCAAAACATTCTGAGAAACACTACTCAAGTTATCATATGACATAGGGTAAAAATCCTATTTTCCGTCATATCAAGTTCAATAACTCTGGAACGGCAAAAGTGACAATCGTCAAAAAATGAAAGGGATCCTCCTCTCTTCACCAGTAAACAGCTGATAAAATTTTAAAAGATTCTAAGAAACACAACTCAAGTTATCGTACAACATAGGATTTGTCTACAGATGGATGGACGGAGCGGACGGACAGACAGACGGACATGGTGAAACAAGTATACCCCCCTACAACTTTGTTGCGGGGGGTATAATGAGATGATGATAAGGTCCGCTTTGCACTAGACCAACATTCTTAGTTGGATTTTTATAGTGCTAGCACACTGAAACAACACTATTTGTTGCTTCTCCGCTCAGGGTGCAGAATTAAGGAGAAAGAGCAAACACTGGTTGGCTCAAAATCAAGATAATGTGTCTGAGTGGGGTGACCTGTCTATCAGCAGACTGTTTTTTTAGTGAGCTAGCACTATAAAAATCAAACTAAGCGTGTTGGTCTAGTACAAAGCAGACCTCATCATCATTTCATTGAAAATTAACTTGTTCTCGCCACGATATAGCTGACAAATTGTTGAATTGGCATTAAACAACAATCACTCACTCACTGAATAGCGGTAATTAAAGGAAAACATATTTTGCACTCAGAAGTTGTAAAAATTATTGTCATATTTGTTTATCGTGCACGCTATTGCTGTAGAAAATATTGGTAATTATTATACAGAAAAATTATTTATATGACGTAAATATACCTTTATCAACATCATGTGATAAAGTTTGTAAGAGACCTGTGACAGGTCGGTGGTTTTCTCCAGGTACTCCAGTTTCCTCAACCAATAAAACTGACAGCCACTATATATCTGAAATATTGTTGAAAGTGACACTACACACCATAACCATAATCTCCTAAGCCATTTTTGTGTACCGGTATGTATCTTGATTTATAGCACTTTGTATGGTACTAAATGTATTCACGAAGGGGGTAATATTCATGCAATTTTTATTTATCCCGAAATGTATCAAAAAAAGTTTCTCTAAGTTAATATATTCTTGTGATTTGTACATAAACAGCACAGACCTCGAAATGAAAATTTTAATTTATTAGTGCAAATCAAATTCTTTCAATTTATTTTTATATACATTTGTAGTTCTAAATAAAAACTGAAAAAATTACTGGTCGGCTCAAAGTTTGACTGGTCTTGGGCCGGAGGACTGGTCCTCATCGTGAGGACTGCCTGTATTGAAACAAAAATTTCAGTAAACCAACGAAAAATTTCACTTACCAAAGTCACCACTCTCTTCTTCATCACAATCATAAAACTCATCACCATCTGTATCATAGCACCGTGGGGGAGACCTTTTTCCGCCTATTGACCTTTCTAATTCATGATGCTCTGTCGCTAAAGCGTGCAGGGCTTCCTGTAAAACACGTGATTTTTCCATCTCTTCTTCCAACTGTTTTTGTCTCAGCTGCAAATAAAGAAAACAACATTTCTTTAAGGAGAGAAAAATATGAAAAGCTTTAAATTCTACATATAATCCAGCTGTGATACTCATATTTGTCACTGAGACTCATTTTGAAACACATGAGAACGAGAATGAATCCCAATAACACCTGATCTTTTCTTACTAATATTTACTTGAATCAACAATATACAGAAAAACAATCATCAAGGCCACAAAAAAAAATGTCCGCTTCTTAAGACTGAATATTTTTGCATCCTGGTAAAGTTTAATGTACACAATAAAAAATTAATTTAAATGCAATATAACCATAGTAATATTTATTTTATGCTACTTGAAGATCAAAATGTTTGCTTCTTATGGCAGATTTTTTTTGGGTAAAGATTAATGTATGCAATAAAAAAAAAAATTAAATGCAATTTAACTATAGTAATATCAATTTTATGCTGCTTGAAGAAGATCTTTAACTTTTTGCTACAAAACGAATATCTCAGAAATTCATTATTACTTTCACTTAGCCTTCAGCTTAAGTTATTATTTTTCTTTGTTCTAAGAAATTCTCACTATTTAATCCTCTTTAGGAACTACACACTCGTAAAGACAAACGTTTCTACAGACTTTTTTCTTAAGGTTATTTGCTATTTTATTTTATGCATCAAGATTAAGACAATATTTTTATGTACAGTCTAACCTGTAAATGCAGCCACCTTTATTAAAAGGTCACCTTTTTCTTGTCCTGTCATAGAAAATTTCATATGAATTGAACCTCTTTTAAGAGGTCACCTGTCTTATAAGGCCACTTTTTCTTTGTCCAAAAGGTCATGACCTCTTAATACAGGTTTGACTGTACATTGTATCAATTATATATTTTCTTTATTGTGATTATTTGGTCTCTTATGACAATATTATCAATGCACCTTACGACATAGCTGAAACTTTGCTAAAGTTGGTGTAAACACCAATCAATCAATGTGCATGGTACATGCTTGCTGTAATATTTATATGTTTTGTTCATTTTCAATTTCAACGTAACTGGAGGGTTAGGGTTATGGTGTTTAACGCCACTTTCAACAATATTTCAGTTATATTCTGGCGGTCAGTTCAATTTGTGGAGGAAACCGGGGTGGTACCCATAGAAAACCACTGATCAGTCATAAGTCACTGACAAACTTTATAACATAATGTTGTATCAAGTACACCTCGCCTGAGCAGGATTCGAACTCTCAACGTTAGTGGTGATAGGCACTGATTGCATAGATAGTCATAAATCCAACTACCATATGATCACGGCCATGACGGACCCACAAAGGACATCAAAAACTAAGTTGGAGAAATGTTGTAATAAGGTCTCAATTTGGCATTCAATATTAATACAATGTATACCCTCCTACAGGTATGTGGCCACTCCTTCTGCAATGAAAAAGTGACCTTATACGGGAGGTGGCCTCTCTTGAGGGGGACAATTTAGTAATAAATTGCTTTATCGCTATTTTGTTTATTTTCCCTTTGATGTTTAAAACCAATATATTTCATATCACGTAAGCGCTGAGATGATTCCAATTATCGCTAAGCGTTGTCCAGGACGCACGTAGTAATATCGCTGTTTTCTAATATGACGTTATAATGACGTCACATTACCAAATCCTTGATAAACATACTATCATAGCGATAAAAAAATTAAAGATGTTTTTTAAAACTCGAGGACGTTTCTCAGTCATCTCTCATCTCAGGGGCTTCACCCTTCGATGAGAGATGACTAAGAAACGTCATCTCGGTTTAAAAAACATAGTTAATCATTTAATCTCAGTGCATCTGGTTTATGGTGTTTAATGTCAATTTAAACAATATTTCAGCTATATCGTGGTGGCAGTGCATCTGAAATCTGGTCTGATATAGGGTGTGGCCTTTGGTGGGAGGGACATCTACCTCTATCTATCATTACTTAATATTTTAAATTTGTAAATTAGATTCCCTCCAAGTTTGTCAGTGACTTGTGACATGTCAGTGGTCTTCTCCGGGCACTCTGGTGTCCTCCACAAAAAAAACTGACCACCAGGATATAACTGAATATTGTTGAAAGTGGCATTTAACACCACAACCCTAACCCTAGATTCCATCCCATCAGGACGGGTGATCAAGTTTGTCACTGACTTGCAGCTATTGTCAGTAGTTTTCTCATGCTTTTTCAGTTTACCGCACCAATAAAAATTACTGCCACTACAAAAATTTTGTAAATAAAACAGGCCAGGTATCTCGACATTTCTAAACATAATTAAGTGAGAGTTGGGGTTTTTCTTGGCGCAAGTGCCGAAGTAAACATTGTATATACATGTTTCTTTGCTATAAATCCTGATATGAATGAGAATGATAAGAGTTTAGGGGTTATGGTTATTGTGTTTAATGACAATTTCAATAATATTTCAGATGTATCGTGGTGGTCAGTTTTATTGGTAGATCAAACCAGAGTACCCAGAGAAAACCACC
This sequence comes from Bathymodiolus septemdierum, assembly GCA_963383655.1. Classification (NCBI taxonomy): domain Eukaryota; kingdom Metazoa; phylum Mollusca; class Bivalvia; order Mytilida; family Modiolidae; genus Bathymodiolus; species Bathymodiolus septemdierum. The sequence goes on along the minus strand of OY726525.1, from coordinate 31,867,723 downwards.
AACCTGTCACACGACACTGACAAACTTTATCACATAATGTTATATCGAGTACACCTCGCCATGAGCTCGATTCGAACTCGCAACTTGAGTGGTGATATGCACTGATTACACAGGTAATGGTAAATCCAACTACCATACGATCACAACAGCCCCTGAGAATGATAAGAAAATGTCTTAACTGAAAGATTTATAGACACAGGTGGATATAGACTAATCATAAGGAATCATAAGGGGAAAAAAACCTATCAAAATCAGATTTAAATTAATGATTGAAAATGTTAGTTGTTGGCCCCATTTTGAGCCCCTTTTATCTTGGAAACAATAAGAACCAGTATAAATCTGTTGATATAGGCAAAAAGAGTATTGTATAAGGAGCATAACGAAAAACAATCATCAAAATTGATTAAAAAAATAAATGCTCCACAGACAAAAACAGAAAATTCCACCTTGGGGCCTTTTGTTTCTTTTGTGGATTTGCGAATGAAAAATAAAACATAAACTTTGTAGAGGACAATCCAATGAACATTCCTACCAAGTTAAGTTCAAGTTGGTTCAGTAGATTCGAAATGGACACAAAATGATACAACACCTCACATGACCCTTTGGGCCAGGTCAGCTAAAAATAGCTCAATGTTGTGGTTAATACTCATATATAATCCTAATCATAATCGGGAAATCAACAAAAAATTTATCATACTTTAAAATAAGATAATTGTCAAGGATATTGTCTTCAATAATTAAAAAACTTTTTCAATTATTCAATTGTAAAATTTACAAGTTAGAATAAACGTGTTATTACCACTGATTCTTTTAATCTATATAAGATTTACAAATGAACTACATTTTGAGGGGGGTATTTATGATATTTAACGCCACTTTCAACAATATTTCACTTATATCGTGGTGGTCAGTTTTCTTGGTGGACAAAACCGGAGTACCCGGAGAAAACCACCAACCTGTCACACGACACTGACAAACTTTATCACATAATGTTATATCGAGTACACCTCGCCATGAGCTCGATTCGAACTCACAACTTGAGTGGTGATATGCACTGATTACACAGGTAATGGTAAATCCAACTACCATACGATCACAACAGCCCCTGAGAATGATAAGAAAATGTCTTAACTGAAAGATTTATAGACACAGGTGGATATAGACTAATCATAAGGAATCATAAGGGGAAAAAAACCTATCAAAATCAGATTTAAATTAATGATTGAAAATGTTAGTTGTTGGCCCCATTTTGAGCCCCTTTTATCTTGGAAACAATAAGAACCAGTATAAATCTGTTGATATAGGCAAAAAGAGTATTGTATAAGGAGCATAACGAAAAACAATCATCAAAATTGATTAAAAAATAAATGCTCCACAGACAAAAACAGAAAATTCCACCTTGGGGCCTTTTGTTTCTTTTGTGGATTTGCGAATGAAAAATAAAACATAAACTTTGTAGAGGACAATCCAATGAACATTCCTACCAAGTTAAGTTCAAGTTGGTTCAGTAGATTCGAAATGGACACAAAATGATACAACACCTCACATGACCCTTTGGGCCAGGTCAGCTAAAAATAGCTCAATGTTGTGGTTAATACTCATATATAATCCTAATCATAATCGGGAAATCAACAAAAAAATTATCATACTTTAAAATAAGATAATTGTCAAGGATATTGTCTTCAATAATTAAAAAACTTTTTCAATTATTCAATTGTAAAATTTACAAGTTAGAATAAACGTGTTATTACCACTGATTCTTTTAATCTATATAAGATTTACAAATGAACTACATTTTGAGGGGGGTATTTATGATATTTAACGCCACTTTCAACAATATTTCACTTATATCGTGGTGGTCAGTTTTCTTGGTGGACAAAACCGGAGTACCCGGAGAAAACCACCAACCTGTCACACGACACTGACAAACTTTATCACATAATGTTATATCGAGTACACCTCGCCATGAGCTCGATTCGAACTCACAACTTGAGTGGTGATATGCACTGATTACACAGGTAATGGTAAATCCAACTACCATACGATCACAACAGCCCCTGAGAATGATAAGAAAATGTCTTAACTGAAAGATTTATAGACACAGGTGGATATAGACTAATCATAAGGAATCATAAGGGGAAAAAAACCTATCAAAATCAGATTTAAATTAATGATTGAAAATGTTAGTTGTTGGTCCCATTTTGAGCCCCTTTTATCTTGGAAACAATAAGAACCAGTATAAATCTGTTGATATAGTCAAAAAGAGTATTGTATAAGGAGCATAACGAAAAACAATCATCAAAATTGATTAAAAAATAAATGCTCCACAGACAAAAACAGAAAATTCCACCTTGGGGCCTTTTGTTTCTTTTGTGGATTTGCGAATGAAAAATAAAACATAAACTTTGTAGAGAACAATCCAATGAACATTCCTACCAAGTTAAGTTCAAGTTGGTTCAGTAGATTCGAAATGGACACAAAATGATACAACACCTCACATGACCCTTTGGGCCAGGTCAGCTAAAAATAGCTCAATGTTGTGGTTAATACTCATATATAATCCTAATCATAATCGGGAAATCAACAAAAAATTTATCATACTTTAAAATAAGATAATTGTCAAGGATATTGTCTTCAATAATTAAAAAACTTTTTCAATTATTCAATTGTAAAATTTACAAGTTAGAATAAATGTGTTATTACCACTGATTCTTTTAATCTATATAAGATTTACAAATGAACTACATTTTGAGGGGGGTATTTATGATATTTAACGCCACTTTCAACAGTATTTCACTTATATCGTGGTGGTCAGTTTTCTTGGTGGACAAAACCGGAGTACCCGGAGAAAACCACCAACCTGTCACACGACACTGACAAACTTTATCACATAATGTTATATCGAGTACACCTCGCCATGAGCTCGATTCGAACTCACAACTTGAGTGGTGATATGCACTGATTACACAGGTAATGGTAAATCCAACTACCATACGATCACGACCACAACAGCCCCTGAGAATGATAAGAAAATGTCTTAACTGAAAGATTTATAGACACAGGTGGATATAGACTAATCGTAAGGAATCATAAGGGGAAAAAACCTATCAAAATCAGATTTAAATTAATGATTGAAAATGTTAGTTGTTGGCCCCATTTTGAGCCCCTTTTATCTTGGAAACAATAAGAACCAGTATAAATCTGTTGATATAGGCAAAAAGAGTATTGTATAAGGAGCATAACGAAAAACAATCATCAAAATTGATTAAAAAAATAAATGCTCCACAGACAAAAACAGAAAATTCCACCTTGGGGCCTTTTGTTTCTTTTGTGGATTTGCGAATGAAAAATAAAACATAAACTTTGTAGAGGACAATCCAATGAACATTCCTACCAAGTTAAGTTCAAGTTGGTTCAGTAGATTCGAAATGGACACAAAATGATACAACACCTCACATGACCCTTTGGGCCAGGTCAGCTAAAAATAGCTCAATGTTGTGGTTAATACTCATATATAATCCTAATCATAATCGGGAAATCAACAAAAAATTTATCATACTTTAAAATAAGATAATTGTCAAGGATATTGTCTTCAATAATTAAAAAACTTTTTCAATTATTCAATTGTAAAATTTACAAGTTAGAATAAACGTGTTATTACCACTGATTCTTTTAATCTATATAAGATTTACAAATGAACTACATTTTGAGGGGGGTATTTATGATATTTAACGCCACTTTCAACAATATTTCACTTATATCGTGGTGGTCAGTTTTCTTGGTGGACAAAACCGGAGTACCCGGAGAAAACCACCAACCTGTCACACGACACTGACAAACTTTATCACATAATGTTATATCGAGTACACCTCGCCATGAGCTCGATTCGAACTCACAACTTGAGTGGTGATATGCACTGATTACACAGGTAATGGTAAATCCAACTACCATACGATCACAACAGCCCCTGAGAATGATAAGAAAATGTCTTAACTGAAAGATTTATAGACACAGGTGGATATAGACTAATCATAAGGAATCATAAGGGGAAAAAAACCTATCAAAATCAGATTTAAATTAATGATTGAAAATGTTAGTTGTTGGCCCCATTTTGAGCCCCTTTTATCTTGGAAACAATAAGAACCAGTATAAATCTGTTGATATAGGCAAAAAGAGTATTGTATAAGGAGCATAACGAAAAACAATCATCAAAATTGATTAAAAAATAAATGCTCCACAGACAAAAACAGAAAATTCCACCTTGGGGCCTTTTGTTTCTTTTGTGGATTTGCGAATGAAAAATAAAACATAAACTTTGTAGAGGACAATCCAATGAACATTCCTACCAAGTTAAGTTCAAGTTGGTTCAGTAGATTCGAAATGGACACAAAATGATACAACACCTCACATGACCCTTTGGGCCAGGTCAGCTAAAAATAGCTCAATGTTGTGGTTAATACTCATATATAATCCTAATCATAATCGGGAAATCAACAAAAAAATTATCATACTTTAAAATAAGATAATTGTCAAGGATATTGTCTTCAATAATTAAAAAACTTTTTCAATTATTCAATTGTAAAATTTACAAGTTAGAATAAACGTGTTATTACCACTGATTCTTTTAATCTATATAAGATTTACAAATGAACTACATTTTGAGGGGGGTATTTATGATATTTAACGCCACTTTCAACAATATTTCACTTATATCGTGGTGGTCAGTTTTCTTGGTGGACAAAACCGGAGTACCTGGAGAAAACCACCAACCTGTCACACGACACTGACAAACTTTATCACATAATGTTATATCGAGTACACCTCGCCATGAGCTCGATTCGAACTCACAACTTGAGTGGTGATATGCACGGATTACACAGGTAATGGTAAATCCAACTACCATACGATCACAACAGCCCCTGAGAATGATAAGAAAATGTCTTAACTGAAAGATTTATAGACACAGGTGGATATAGACTAATCATAAGGAATCATAAGGGGAAAAAAACCTATCAAAATCAGATTTAAATTAATGATTGAAAATGTTAGTTGTTGGTCCCATTTTGAGCCCCTTTTATCTTGGAAACAATAAGAACCAGTATAAATCTGTTGATATAGTCAAAAAGAGTATTGTATAAGGAGCATAACGAAAAACAATCATCAAAATTGATTAAAAAATAAATGCTCCACAGACAAAAACAGAAAATTCCACCTTGGGGCCTTTTGTTTCTTTTGTGGATTTGCGAATGAAAAATAAAACATAAACTTTGTAGAGAACAATCCAATGAACATTCCTACCAAGTTAAGTTCAAGTTGGTTCAGTAGATTCGAAATGGACACAAAATGATACAACACCTCACATGACCCTTTGGGCCAGGTCAGCTAAAAATAGCTCAATGTTGTGGTTAATACTCATATATAATCCTAATCATAATCGGGAAATCAACAAAAAATTTATCATACTTTAAAATAAGATAATTGTCAAGGATATTGTCTTCAATAATTAAAAAACTTTTTCAATTATTCAATTGTAAAATTTACAAGTTAGAATAAATGTGTTATTACCACTGATTCTTTTAATCTATATAAGATTTACAAATGAACTACATTTTGAGGGGGGTATTTATGATATTTAACGCCACTTTCAACAGTATTTCACTTATATCGTGGTGGTCAGTTTTCTTGGTGGACAAAACCGGAGTACCCGGAGAAAACCACCAACCTGTCACACGACACTGACAAACTTTATCACATAATGTTATATCGAGTACACCTCGCCATGAGCTCGATTCGAACTCACAACTTGAGTGGTGATATGCACTGATTACACAGGTAATGGTAAATCCAACTACCATACGATCACGACCACAACAGCCCCTGAGAATGATAAGAAAATGTCTTAACTGAAAGATTTATAGACACAGGTGGATATAGACTAATCGTAAGGAATCATAAGGGGAAAAAACCTATCAAAATCAGATTTAAATTAATGATTGAAAATGTTAGTTGTTGGCCCCATTTTGAGCCCCTTTTATCTTGGAAACAATAAGAACCAGTATAAATCTGTTGATATAGTCAAAAAGAGTATTGTATAAGGAGCATAACGAAAAACAATCATCAAAATTGATTAAAAAATAAATGCTCCACAGACAAAAACAGAAAATTCCACCTTGGGGCCTTTTGTTTCTTTTGTGGATTTGCGAATGAAAAATAAAACATAAACTTTGTAGAGAACAATCCAATGAACATTCCTACCAAGTTAAGTTCAAGTTGGTTCAGTAGATTCGAAATGGACACAAAATGATACAACACCTCACATGACCCTTTGGGCCAGGTCAGCTAAAAATAGCTCAATGTTGTGGTTAATACTCATATATAATCCTAATCATAATCGGGAAATCAACAAAAAATTTATCATACTTTAAAATAAGATAATTGTCAAGGATATTGTCTTCAATAATTAAAAAACTTTTTCAATTATTCAATTGTAAAATTTACAAGTTAGAATAAATGTGTTATTACCACTGATTCTTTTAATCTATATAAGATTTACAAATGAACTACATTTTGAGGGGGGTATTTATGATATTTAACGCCACTTTCAACAGTATTTCACTTATATCGTGGCGGTCAGTTTTCTTGGTGGACAAAACCGGAGTACCCGGAGAAAACCACCAACCTGTCACAAGTCACTGACAAATTTTATCACATTACTACATTTTGAGTACCATAAGATCATTCACAAATATTTTGTACATTTTTTTTCATTTTTTTTTTCAATTTAACCACTGGCCATACAAATTCTCCTTCATTCCAACAATTAAAAATCGGTTTCAGAATACGTAGAATTCACAAGAATTTCCTACATTTTTCCTCCACTTGAACCACTGGCCATACAAATTCTCTTTCACTCCAACAATTAAATATATGTGTCAGAATTGGTAAATTCACAAGAATTTCCCACATTCTTTTCTAGTATTTTCCCGTTTAACCACTGGCCGTACAAATTCTCCTTCACTCTGACAACTGAAAATCAGTGTCATATTCAGAAGAAGTAAAATAAACAGTAATTCTTACATTCTTTTCAATTTTTTTACCAGTTTAACCACTAGCGGAACAAATTTTCCTTCACTCCGACAATTGAAAATCTATGAACAAATAAATAAATTAACAAGAATTTCTTACATTCTTTTCAATTTTTTCCCAGTTTAACAACAGGTGGAACAAATTCTCCCAACTCCAGCAATTAAAAATCTGTGTCCGATTCAGAATAAATAAATAAATAACAATTTCTTACACTCTTTCAATTTTTTTCCCAGGTGGAACAAATTCTCCTAACTCTCCAAATTCTCCTAAATCTGTGTCATTTTTTCTTCTAACAGCATAAACGTTTAACACATACACGTACATGTATCTACTTAATTCACCAACAATCAAATGTCAATTTAATCCACCGCCATGACGACATGTAATTTGTATAATAACTACTATATGTATACATGTATTTCTAGGATGACGATAAATAACAGTACATTGTTAAGTCACTCACTCATTGATAGTAATATTTCTATCCTCGAGTGTTTACAAGATATCACCTGGAAAAAGGTGAACTTTTGATATTTAGGTAATAGCTGAGGTTAAAAATTTGATTACAATTTTTTTTTTGAAAATATTTTATAAAATATCTTATTATAATTCTTTTTTTCTGTTGAAAATTTTTATTAAAATTTGATCATATTTTTTTTTTTTTTTTATTTTATCTAAATATTTTATTACAATTTTTTTTAAATTATTTTTATTTTATCTTTTTACATCTGTGAGACTGTCTGTCACAGACTGTGTCAGATAAGTTTAATTATAGTTGTTGAAATTGTTTAATGTGTGGGTTGATATATACAGGATACACCCTCGCCTTTCAATAAAAACATCTTTTATATTGAAACTTAATAAGATAGCTACATATATACATGTACATGTATAAGGTATGAATTGATAGCAGGAATATTCTATTAAGAAGTCTCCTGAGGGGTACGAGGGAGTGTCGTTAATAAATTGACCAGTAACTACAGTCAAACCCGCCCATGTGGTCACCTCCATTAAGCAGCCATCTGTATCTAAAGGTCACTTTTTATTGTCCTGTCATAGAAAATTTCCTATAAATTGAGCCTCTTTTAAGAGGTCACCTGTCTTACAAGGCCAGTTTTTCTTTGTCCTAAAGGTGACCTCTTAAAACAGGTTTGACTGTATCTATTGTAATAATCTTTATAGAAATGTTTATAATGAAAGTCACTCAATCCATGTAGCTTATGATTTGATAGTAAGACTATTTATTCTAATTAATACGAGTCTATGAGGGGTACGAAATGTCGTTAATAAATTGATCAATAATTATATAATACAGTCAATCCTGTATAAGAGGCCACCTGTTTGACAAAGAAAAAGTGGCCTTATAAGACAGGTGACCTCTTAAAAGAGGTTCAATTCATATGAAATTATCTATGACAGAACAAGAAAAAGTTGACCTTTTAATACAGGTTAGTATGTTTCTTGATTGTGGTGTTAAATATAAACAGTCCTCACAATGAGCACCAGTCCTCCATCCCTAGACCTTTAAAACTTTGTTCGGAATGGTAAATTTTTCAGTTTTTATTTAGAACTATATAAAAATAAATTAAAGAATTTGATTCGGACTAGTAAATTCAAATTTTCATTTCGAGCACTGTATCAAGTCGGTAAAATTTGATCCTTTTTTTTTTTTTTGAAATTTTATATAAATATTTTATTACAATTTTTTTTAAATTATTAAGATCTCATGTTTCAATGTTTTGAACTAATGGTGTATATATATATATTGTCATCCGACTCTAACCTCATATTTCCATTTCTAACGACTTCTGTATAAAGTCACATGATCACTCACGTAAACATACTTGTTTTCTGATACATCTGTATTGTTTACTATTTAATGAAGAACAACAAATACAATGATAGGTCCCCAAAATCATAATATGAAAATGAAAACCCCTTGCTTGCAATCCCTCTGGTCATTATAAAAAAACCCACTTAATCTATCAATTTCCCTACTGAATTCTATACTACAGGAGGGTAATAATTTGAAGCCATTTCGTACCGCTAGAAGGTAAGTTTTACTTATAGCATTAGTTATTGTAAGGCTACCATTAAATATGATAGTGCATCAAATGCAAAATGGAAATAACATTGTCGGAGTGTTTGAAAGTTTGACAACAAGTTTTTCAACGATGGACACACCATTGTTTAGCAGACGTTTAGGGGTATTTGACGCACTATCACATTTAATGTTATCCTTACAATAACTAATGCTATTAGTATAAGTTACCTTCAAGCGGCACAAAATGGCTTCCAATTTTGATGTACAATCACCTCCCTGTAGTACAATATATCATACACAAAAACACCAGTCTTTTTTTACACTTGTACTTCCGAATACACTCCGAATACACTCCCTTTAATTATCAAAATTCCTCCGACGTACTTTTAAACTTCTTTACAAAAAAAGTTTAGTCTTTCTTATAAAATGTGAATAATCAAATTCAAAAATAAATTTGTGTTACAAAGGCGTTGATGATTCAAAGAATTCACCATTTTTAAATTACCCGGTACAAAGTAGTATTTCTAGTACTGGTCCTTAGCTTATCCAAATACACTCTCCCTGACAGATCTCCTTATTATAATAAAGGATCCCCATTAAACTAAACAGGTCTTATTTTTTTTTAGAACATACATGTACAGTTTAATCAGCGGTAATTACATGTACCGCTACACATAATTCCTAAAATAGACAGGCAAGGAGGAAGTATAATGGGACGTCTACCGCCATCCCTCAAACCTCCACCTACCTTTTATCTCTCAAACAATTTCCTATGATAGACAGGCAATGAGGGGGTATAATGGGACGTCTACCGCCATCCCTCAAACCCCCACCTACTCTTTATCTCTCAAACAATTTCCTATGATAGACAGGCAAGGAGGGAGTATAATGGGGCGTCTACCCCCCATCTCTCAAACTCCCACCTACCCTTTATCTCTCAAACAATTTCCTATGATAGACAGGCAAAGAGGTGGTATAATGAGATGTCTACCCCATCTCTCAAACCTCCCACCCACCCTTGATCTCTAAAACAAACAAATTAACTGTTAACACAGCTTGTTTGGGCAGGAGGTGGGGTAGGGGGACTTGAAATAAATAAAACAAACATTTTTGGGATGACTACACCCATCTCTCAAATCCCTACCCTTTATCTTAAGTAAATCGACTGTTGCACACCTTGTGTATGTGGGGGGTGGGGGGGGGGGGGGGGACTTGAAATAAAATAAACATTTGTCTCTTATTTCCTACCAGGCACCTCCTTCCACCATAAGTAAATAATCGGTCCTTTACTTGGATTCATTTCAAATCACTCACCCTATTTCATCCAGCTCCTCTCGTCACCTCCCCATTTTTTCTCTTCCCTATAATATTCTACAAAATCCCTCTCTTTCATCGTTTTCATAATTCCTTGACATTTCTGTATCGTGCGATATTTTAATTACCAGTAACATGAAGACATTATATATTACATGTAACTGTCATGGGTTAAAATAAGCATATATAACAGGTCATTGGACTATAGACTTACAAGTGTCCTCACAGTCAAGTTTATTTCAAGTCAACTTGGTACATTGTTGTATTGTAATAGTTAACCTTACTTAGATTGTAATTCAAGAAGAGGCCCACCTAAGCTGGTATCATTCGAAATGCTACCAAGGTCACAAAATGGATGTTTATTGGAATGAAACAATAAAAAATAAACATGTTTCTCCACTCCCATATCCCTCCCCTCAAAAAAATCACTAAATAATTTGAACAAGATTCCTATACGACCATTTATTAAAATCATTTTCTGGACCTGTTCCCACATAGGGTCCTGTGACGGATCCATTGTGTGTGTGTGTGTGTGGTTGAGGGGGAGAAAGCTGATCTCGAGATTTGAATTTAACCTTCTTTTTTCAAGACAAATAAAATGTACTTAGGTAATAAAAAATAATACGAAACAGTAGCAGGCACTCACTCTCATAAAAATATGCCCAAAAGTAGCCTTCATCCCAATGCACCATACACCATTAACTTTGAAAAAGGAGAAATGCATGGCAAATCCAAATTTAGGTACATGTATAAATGTCCAAATAAATTGAATTTTAAATTCTGAAATGGAAGTACATGTACCTGGTAACATATATTTATAAAATCTCAAATGTCCTTAAATGAACCATCATTCTATTGACGATAAATAGGTAACTCAACCTCAAAAACTGCCATTATATCAAAAATATTTTTGATAAAAATATATACAGGATTACAGTTTAAATTGTCATATTTAACCTATGCAATGTATTATATTCAACTAGAGGAGGGGTCATCGTGGTCGTGATTGTATGGTAGTTGGATTTACAACTACCTATATAATCAGTGCCTATTACCACTAATGTTGCGAGTTCGAATCCCACTCAGGCGACACAACATTATGTGATAAAGCTTTTCAGCACCTGCGGCAGGTCGGTGGTTTTCTCCTGGCACCCCTCGTTTCCTCCACCAATACAACTGACCACCAAGATATAACTGAAATATTGTTGAAAGTGGCATTAAACACCATAAACTCAAACTCTCAACTAGAGGCACCCTTAAAGTATACACTAAATGGGTTTACTTTAACGACCTTTATATTATTTAGGATAACAATGGATAGTTTGGTTATGTTGCTTAATACCACTTTCAACAATATTCCAGTTAATTTGTGGCAGTTAGTTTTATTGGTGGAGGAAACCGAAGTGTAATCCGGAGAAAACCACCGACCTGTCGCAAGTCACTGACAAACTTTATCACATAATGTTGTATCGAGAACACCTCGTCTGAGTGGGATTTGAACTCACAACATAAGTGGTGATAGGCACCGATTAGATATGTAGTTGTAAATCCAACTACCATACGATCACGACCATAACGGCCCCTACATGTCATTGAAATGTTAATAATGAACGAACAAGTTCTGGAGCCTCAAATTATGAAGCTTTCAAATCAATTATTGAATTTTCTCAAATACGTTATAAATTTAAAAATAGATCATTGTCCTAATATTTCATTGACAGGTAATTGATGAGAACATACAACAGATAATTGTTAACAAATTGATAAAAAAACAATAATTACCTATCTGTCAATTTTGAATTCTTGTTAATGATCACTTTATTCAATATTATCCATATCGCTATATAAAACCAGATTAATAAATGACCATCTGTGGTCTAGCGATGTCAAACATCGACAAACTAGCTATTTTATAGCTAGGATCCAGGGGCGTTTGTTTGCATTAGCATTTGAACTGAAAAACTTGAATATAATATTTTTTCAGGACAATCAAACAAAATTACATGATGTTTTTTTAAGATGGGGATCTTTGGATATCTAAGGATAAGAAAAACTGAACTGAAATCCAAGAGATAACATGAAAATCTGAGACAAAGGCATGGCATGTTAAAGTAAAATTATCTATACTTGGCCTACAAAATCATGATATTTAACACAGAATAAAGTGGTGGTTTTCTCCGGGTACTCTGGTTTCCTCTACCAATCAAACTGACCACCATGATATAAATGAGATATTGTTGAAAGTGGTGTAAACCACCATGACCCTAACCCTAGTGAATAAAAATGCCTTTATTCCATCCCATATTTTGTACTTAGTAGAATTAAAAAATTAAATAATCGGCAGCTCATTCCTAAAATTAAATAAAATAAATTATTTTTCAGCATAAAAATTTCCTTTTTAAATATGAATCTTTCATCATATTTTGGCATTCGCTTCATTAAAATGTTTTTTTGGAAAAAGTCTAAACATTAAACACACAATCGCTCGCTCGCTCCTTTTTAAAAATTCAAATAAGTTCAATGTATCATTTCCCCCCTTTTTTAATGTGTGAATTTTTATTTATCTCTCTTTTAGTTAATTATTTTGTTGTTATACATGTATTTTATGTTCAGTTTTATTGTACAATTTAATTTTTTTACCATGTTAAGCGCTTACAGTAATTTTAATTAGATAATGTGCTATAGATATAAATATTGTATATAATAATAATAATAATGTTTGTTTGATGGTGTTTAACACCCCTTTCAAAAATATTTCAGCTATATCGTGGCAGTCAGTTTTATTGGTGGAGGAAACTGACCTGTCACAAGTCACTAACAAACTTTATCACATAATGTTTTACACCTCGCCCTGATCGAGATTCGAACTCACAACATCAGTGGTGATAGGCACTAATTGCATAGGTAGTTGTAAATCCAACTATCACGACAGCCCCTCAATGAAGTCTGAACAACTTGTCCATGTCATACAATAATAATACATGTCTATTAATTAATTATTCAATACTCAATTAACAGTCCTAATTAAAACTTTTTATAATTACCTGTTAATATAGGTAGTGTACATAATTTTAAAATCAATTCTCAGAGTGACATATTTCTTAAAATAATTTTTCAATAAGTAAAATTAAATATATTATTTCATAATTATATAATTGTTTTTTTTTAATCTTTTTATATTTTTTTCCATTGCGAAAAATAAGTCATTTCCTTAATTTGTTTCCTAGTAACGTAGGTAGCAACGAGTAATTTCCTGAATTTAATTAAAATACAAACTTGACACGATTTACTGAAACCTACTTAAAAATGGTAAAGGATGTAGGCAAAATTTTTTTTTTAAAAATACTATAAGTTTAATAATAAAATTTGTTCACGCCACGATATAACTGAAATATTACTAAAGTTGTCTTAAAACACCAATCAATCAATCAATCAAATATAGGTAAATTTTAGAATAATAACACAATATATACAACTGACTAGAGTGACAGACATAAATACATGTACATCATTATAACACTTGACCTTGTTTTTCAAATCTGCCATCATGTATACAAAAATAAAAATTTCATCTTTCCAGTACAATAGTTCCCTTCTCACTCCCACCAAAGGCCACATTCTTATAAAGCCACTCTGACCAGAGTTCATCACTCTTATGAGGCAAGATTTCAGATGCATTTAAAAATTTCGTCTTTCCAGTATAATAGTTCCCCTTTTATAAGACACACTCCCACCAAAGGCCATCCCTCTTGCGAGGCAAGATTTCAGATGCATTTAAAAATTTCGTCTTTCCAGTACAATAGTTCCCCTTTTATAAGACACACACTCCCACCAAAGGCCATCCCTCTTGTGAGGCAAGATTTCAGATGCATTTAAAAATTTCGTCTTTCCAGTACAATAGTTCCCCTTTTATAAGACACACACTCCCACCAAAGGCCATCCCTCTTGTGAGGCAAGATTTCAGATGCATTTAAAAATTTCGTCTTTCCAGTACAATAGTTCCCCTTTTATAAGACACACTCCCACCAAAGGCCATCCCTCTTGTGAGGCAAGATTTCAGATGCATTTAAAAATTTCGTCTTTCCAGTACAATAGTTCCCCTCTTATAAGACACACTCCCACCAAAGGCTCTTATGAGGCCAGATTTCAGATGCATTTAAAAATTTCGTCTTTCCAGTACAATAGTTCCCCTTTTATAAGACACACTCCCACCAAAGGCCATCCCTCTTGTGAGGCAAGATTTCAGATGCATTTAAAAATTTCGTCTTTCCAGTACAATAGTTCCCCTCTTATAAGACACACTCCCACCAAAGGCTCTTATGAGGCAAGATTTCAGATGCATTTAAAAATGTCACCGTTCCAGTACAAAAGTTTCCCTCTTATTAGGCAGATTCCCATCAAAGGCCATCACATGTTATAAGGCCTTTCCCATCAAAGGCCATCACATGTTATAAGGCCTTTCCCATCAAAGGTCATCACATGTTATAAGGCCTTTCCCATCAAAGGCTACCCCCTCATTGTCAGATTTCAGATGCATTGAGATAGAACAAGATGAACTGTGAGCTAATGCTCACGTATGATACCCCCCGCTCTTCGGCAAACAGGAAGTAGGAATCTGACGGGTCAAAAAACGCTTCCCACGATATGGGGTACCTATATAAAGCTTGTGACCAAATATCAGATTTCTGCCATCAATAGTTGCTGAGAAAAATGCAACTAAAAATGGGCATATACAAAATGTATGTTCAATGTGTATAAAAATCAACTAAGTCGGCAAACAGAAAGTAGGAATCTGATGGTGCCAAAAACGCTTCCCACGATATGGGGTACCTATATGAAGTTTGTGACCAAATATCAGATCTCTGCCATCAATAGTGGCTGAGAAAAATAAGCATATATGTTCAATGTGTATAAAAATCAACAAAGTCGGCAAACAGGAAGTAGTAATCTAATGGGTCCAAAAACGCTTCCCACGATATGGGGTACCTATATGAAGCTTGTGACCAAATATCAGATTTCTGCCATCAACAGTTGCTGAGAAAAATGTGACGAAAAATGTGCATATATGTTCAATGTGTATAAAAACCAACTAAGTCGGCAAACAGGAAGTAGGAATCTGACGGGTCCAAAAATGCTACCCAAAATATGGTATACCTATACGACGCTTTTGACCAAATATCAGTATACCCCCCTCCCCCTACTAAATACTACCAAACTGTCCCCTTCTTATAATGCCACTCTCACAAAAGGCTTCCCCTCTTATCAAGCCAGATTTCAGATGCCCCGAGATAGAAAAATAATACTAAATTGTCCCTCTCATATAGGGCACTCCCTTCAAAGGATGACCTTCTTATTTTATATCAAATGCACTGAGATAGTAAAATAAAAATACTACTAAACTGTCCCCATCTTATAAGGCCACTCTCACAAAAGGCCACTCTTCTTATCAGGCCAGATTTCAGATGCACTAAGATAGAAAAATAATACTAAATTGTCCCCTTCTTATAAGACCACTTTTACCAAAAGCCACCCCTCTGATCAGGCCAGATCTAAGATGCACTGAGATACTAAAATACTACTAAATTGTTCCTCTCTAATAAGGACATACCATCAAAAGCCACCTCTCTTTATCAGGCTAGATTTGAGATGCACTGAGAAAGCAAATCTTATCAAAGGCTATCCTTTTTATAAGGCAAGATGCAAGATGTACTGATAGTAAAATACTACTACAATATAAATGCCCCTCTCTTATCAGGCTGTTTCTTCATTGTCGAACAATACTAGTATTCAATACTTTATATTTTAATGTTAACTAGGAAGAACTGTTTTAGATAACTAAAACTTATATCTCCCCTTAATGAAAATACTATTTAAAAAACAATTATTTGACCTTGAGGTCAAAGGTCAAGGTCTCATGAAGGTCATTATGGTATGTGACAACACTGCCTTATGGTCATGCACCCACATACCAAATATAATTGACCTATCTGGAAAGACAAAAAAGTTATGGTCCGGACAAGCTTCGCTGAGAAGAAGCAGAAGCAGAAGAAAAAATCAGACTAAAACAATATGTCTCTCTTCGTTCGAAGGGGAGACATAATCATGACATTTTTTAGGCTGTATAATCAGGGATGTGAAAAAAGTGGGTATCTGAGGAATAGAAGACACAAATTTGATTTGTTAGTACATGTAATGTTTTTACCTTAAAATTGATTGTACCAGTATTGATATTCTAAGATTCCTGTGACTCAAAATATTCAAAGGGTCATCCTGGTCGTGATCATATGGTAGTTGGATTTTCAACTACCTATGCAATCACTGCCTATCACCACTAATGTTATGAGTTTGAACCCGTTCATGGCGAGGTGTACTTGATACAACATTATGTGATAAAGTTTGTCAGTCACTTGCAACAAGTCGTTGGTTTTCTCCAGTTACTCCGATTTCCTCCATCAATAAAGCTGACCGCCACGATATAACTGAAATATTGTTGAAAGTGGTGTTAAACACCATAAACCAAACCATCCATCAAAATATTCATTTCAAATGATATGAACTGAAGTGATATATTTATAAAAACCCATTTTTTAACAACATTTTTTTTCCTCTCAAAATGATGCACCAGTAAACAGGAACAGGAAATGTTAACAATTTTTATTCTCACTCAGATGACAAGTTTAATAGAAACATGACCCATCCTCTAAACACAAGTACATCTACTATTATATATGGCAATTGATTTTCAGGGGCGAGTCATAATGGGTAAAAAGTTCTGCAAATTATGAAAATCTCAAGTGACTCCTTAAAAATGAACCAAACACCAGTAAAAATAGTCCTGAAAAGGGGGAAGATTTCTAGATGGGCAAGAATCTGATAATTAAAGATGATTAATACTAGAACTGTGAGTGACCTCACTGAGTGATACCCCCCGCTTGCAATACTATGATGTTCAAACTTTGGAATTCAGGTATATTAGCAAGTTAATTATCTCCCCTTCTAAATTTTAGACAGCAATGGCGCTCCTTCATGCACATCTGCAGGTTGTATGCACATCTGCAGCTTGTGTACTACAACTGTGTAAAGTTTCATAATAATTCAATAAGCAGTTTAGTAGGAGTTGCACTTACAAGGTGCATGCCCTCCCCCCCTTTTCATGTAAGTACAAGTTGAATTATCTCCCCTTTTAAATTTTGGACAGCAACCATATTCCTTCATGCGCATCTGCAGGTAGTGTACTACAAATGTGTAAAGTTTCATAAAAATCCAGTAAGCCGTTTAGGAGGAGTAGCGCTTACAAGGTACATGGACGGACGGACAGGGTGATTCCTATATACCCCCCAAACTTTGTTTGCTGGGGGGATAATTAATTAACTGATGATATTTTTTTCTTATTTCAAAATATTTAACATATTCCATCTATAACACAGTAATAATAACTAGTATTACTGTGAGCACAGCTCACTAAGATATACGCCCCGCTCCCCACATCTGTCCAACCTATTTCCATAACCAAAACATTACTGATTGTTCCGACCAAAAATGAAAGGGATCCTCCTCTCTTCACCGGTAAGCTGCTGATAAAATTTCAAAACATTCTGAGAAACACTACTCAATTTATCATACGACAAAGTCCAATAACTCGGGAACGGCAAAAGTGAAAATCGTCAAAAATGAAAGGGATCCTCCTCTCTTCACCAGTAGACAGCTGATACAATTTTAAAAGATTCTAAGAAACACAACTCAAGTTATCGTACGACATAGGATTTGTCTACAGACGGACGGATGTACAGACATGGTGAAACCAGTATACCCCCCTACAACTTCGTTGCGGGGGGTATAATAACAGGCCTCGACATTAACGTTTGTCCAATTGTCCGGTACCAGTGCGAACTGACGTCGGACAAGTAGATCTTGGATTACGGTTGTCCGACGGGACAAGTGAAAAATCATTTCCAAACGTGCCGGTACGACGGACAAATCTATTTCCACTGGTATAAAATACTGGGTTTGTTGTATAAAAGAGCCCTGTTTGATCTCCAATTTGTCCATAATTTATTTTGATTAAAGCTAAAGTGAAACGCCAGATCAAAACTATTTTATTGTATCATTTATCGTTCCTCCATGCTTTGATGAAGTTCAAGGACATTGACAAAATTAAAGTCGCAATCTCAGAAACGCTTTGATGAACGGAAATATCAATATTTGAAATATAAGAACAAGAATCACTCCGGAACGGACACGTACAAATTATCGGATATCAATTTGATGCCAAATTTAAACTTGTCTTTTGTGCAAAATACGATAGAGGACTGATTTAGGCTTTTGGGAAATATTGAAACCTTTGAAATGGACAAATATTACAAGCTTTTTCCTGATCTGGTTGAAAAGATCCACTAAATATTTTATTTCTCTGTGAATTTAAATAAAATATTTTGCTTTATTTACATCACTTGTATCTGGTAAAAAAAATATACCTAGATACTGGTATATATAGTACATGTATCTAGGTATATTTTTTTACCAGAAACAAGGATTTATATAACACAAATATCAGTTATTACAATTTGTGTGATATTGGATCACAACTCAATAATATTTCAAAAGGAAAAAAAAAGGGGGGGGGTACATATAAAAATCGTTGGTATGCAAGACTCCAATCAAGGTAGACAGAAATAAAAATGTGACATTGAATATATGTCCTTAAGGTAGCTATGAATAAAAAAAACCCAGAAGAAATCAGTTCAGGCAGCTTAAATTTGGGCAGGGTAACGTCAGAGGGATCGCAAAACAATGTTTTGATTAATCGCAACTGACTTCTCCCAGAAGTCTCCCCACTTCTCTCTGTTGTCTCCCACTTCTCCCTGTGAGCTCTCTGAAAGAGAAGTCACTTCTCCCTCTAATTTGAAAGTAGTGGGAGCCATGGATAATTATTCTCTAGCTTTTGTAATTTTTATTAATTTTTTCGGACAAGTACTTTTTTTAGTTAGTTGTCCGAAGGGACAAGTTGAAAAATATGTTAATGTAGAGGCCTGAATAAGCCAAGCCAGGAATGTAAGCAGTCATGTGTTTGTGTGTTAGGAATATCGATTTTGCCTCTTTCTACAAATTTTCTTTTGGGTATTGAAACTGTTCCGACAGTGTGGTATTTTTTTGTTTTTCATTTGATCATAGATACACAATATAGTCTCGAACGTACAATGTAGTGGAGCTAATTATTTTTTTAAAGCACTATTTCCCTTAGTTTCTTCAAGCAGTGGACTTTCCTAAATGAAATGTGACTCATGATCAGATTAAACTCCTCCGACTTTTTTCAAATACGGGTGGAACTTTAATATTTCAGTGCTAATTACATTTGTATTTGTAAAATGATGAATGAATCCACATATTATCTACCGTAAACCAAAATAATTTGTATCTGAAAATTTTCATACCAAAAATAACTTATTTAGCTATAGGTATATGCTGCTTTGAGTAAACAATTTATCAGTACAAATTCCTTTTATAACGACCATTTAATCATTTAAAACTTGATGTATATGCGTACTCAATATTTTTTTCCCTGAATAAATAAATTTGCGTCCCATATTTTGTCTCCTGTAGCAATGTAAGAATTATGTTTCCATCAATCAGTTTTACCTGTTGTGACTTACCTGTTTTCATTCAGTTATTAAATATACATTATTTTTGTCCCAAAAAAAACAGAAATCCATCTTTTTTTCGATAAATTTTACATGTGTTGTACTGTAATAGTAAAAGATATGCATGAACGATTTTTAATGTTTTGATTTTAAAGGTCATGGTTGATTGAATAAGGTACATACAACAGGCATTTAATTTAAAAGAGGTATCCAAAGGGGTAATAATTAAAAATCGCTTGTTAACGGCAGATTTGTAAAAATTAAATTCCTTTTTGTTAAAGGTACATATTATATAAATATTTTACAGTATCACGTTGATGATATGGAATTATATAACTGTCAAGGGGATTAAATTAAAATAGACTGATAATATTATTTATTTGTTATTCAATTCAATTCAATACAATTCAATACTTTCATATTGTATCAACTTAACTCTCCTGATTGAAAGACTGGTATATCATACCATTGGTTTATTTTTAGAAGATATTGACAACAAGAGGCTCTCATGAGCCTTTAATCGCTGTCATGATTTTAATATAATTTTTAAATATTATTGAAAATGTCAGAACATATGTTACACAAGTTAACATTCAAATTTAGCTTATTTCAACACAAATATTTTTTGGGGAAAATTAAAGGCATTTCTATAATTCATAATTTAAAGTTGCGAGTTCAAACCCTGGATCATGGCGAGGTGTACACAATACAATATTATGTGATAATGTTTGCCTGTGACTTGCAACCAGTCAGTGGTTTCCTCCGGGTACTCTGATTTCCTCCACCAAGAAGGCCAACTGCCATGATATAACTGAAATATTGTTGAAAGTGGTGTTAAACACCATAAGCCCAGGCCCTATATTTTATAATGGTACCTGTACCTGTAGCTGCCATGAATGAAGGGCTTTCACACACAATTTTGATAGTAAGTGGACAAACCTAAGATCATCTCAACCAAATTTTTTAGAAACTTTAACTAGTATGTTATCTTCAATTTTATATAGATCTGCCAGGAACATTTATCTAAGGATCACTCCTGTCCTTATTTGGTCAGTTAATATATAACTTCAATTAGATTCTTTTCTATATAAAAACATGTAACAATAATTCACATAATTTACAAACATCGACAAAATTACTAAATCACAGAAAAACCAAAAATATTATGTCGACAATTTCTGAATTAAAATAAGAAAGTAATGACTATTTGACTTTTTAGAATCTTTTACATTGAAGTCACTGAAAATATATTGATTCACAGTAATGGCAGCCATTATGGAATGAGAAAAGGTCTGTATGACATAATTTTTAACCATTTCACGGACCATTCCTGTTATCTTTTGTTTAATTTGGTCTTGTCTCTCACAAAGACCATTACAAGCAAGAGCCAAGTACCTGTATATTACTGACTTACTTAATAAATTTATTAAAAGTACTGATTTTGATATTTGATACTAAAAATAAATATACCGATATAAACTAAAAATAAATATACCGATATAAACTAAAAATAAATATACCGATATAAACTAAAAATAAATATACCGATATAAACATAAACTAAAAATAAATATACCGATATAAACTGAAGATCTAAAATTTTTAGCATATCCTATTTGAATATCATCGAACCTGATGAAGGTTATTCCAGAAATGTATGCGTCACACACACTAAATCAGATATCGATGATTTTATTGTAGTAGTCAGGGGTTCGTTGTTGAACTTGTCATTAGGCTAATCATATGATTAGCTATAATTACATAAATAATTCCTAATCTCATACTTAGCTAATGCAATGATTAAATTATGTTGCTGAACTCTTTTTTAATCAATGTAATTATCTAATCATATGTAATCATTGAATTACCTAATAATGTGATTAGGAATGAATCATGTAATTATGGTTAATCATAAGATTAGCTAAATCACAAGTCTGATGTACAGTTAAATCTGTCTAAACCAACCCTGAATACACTTAACTATAAATCAAGTCCTAATGTAGGAAATTTTTGTTAATTTTACCTGCATGAACCGAACATCTGTCTATTCCAAACACAAACGTTGGTCCAATGGAAGTTCAGTATAAACAGGTTTCATTGCATATATTATTGTGGAACCTTGTTAACACTTTTCCAGGCATTTTAGAACACTCAAGTAAATTACTTTAACGAACAGGAAAGAATAACAAAAACATAAAATCTACTCACCTGTTTATTTACCTGTAAAATTTCACACCTCTCACTGCCATACATTATTATTTGTATTCGTTAATCAGTATCAATCAAGTAGTAATTATCGTATTTAACAATAGAAAATGTGTATGTATCGTGGAAGGAAAATAATCTCAATATGATAGGGCAGTCATGTGACTATTTCTTTCAAGAATATAGCAGTTTTCAAAAGATCGCTATGGGAGTGACCACCTGCTTTCAGTTAAATTCGCATTTAAAAATCATGGGGTCATCTGAAACTGGCCGTGTAAGAAAGTGACTGTCTTTTTCGGGTGAAAATTAGGGCATGTTTGTGTGTATATACAAATGCAGTCTTTAAATAATGCTATGGTGGTCTTGGCACATTTTACCAATTAATAAAAATATCACGCTAATTTGTGAATATTAAAATTTCAAATATGTCCGCTGCTTCAGTAATAAGGAATTTCCATTTAAAATTAAGGAGGCATTCTATGTATTAACTTTTGAGACAGACGGAGAAGACAAATACAATATGTCCTCTCAAGAAGTGTGACAGACGGAGAGAACAAATACAATATGTCCCCTCAAGAAGTGTGACAGACGGAGAGAACAAATACAATATGTCCTCTCAAGAAGTGTGACAGACAGAGAGAACAAATACAATATGTCCCCTCAAGAAGTGTGACAGACAGAGAGGACAAATACAATATGTCCTCTCAAGAAGTGTGACAGACAGAGAGAACAAATACAATATGTCCCCTCAAGAAGTGTGACAGACAGAGAGGACAAATACAATATGTCCCCTCAAGAAGTGTGACAGACAGAGAGGACAAATACAATATGTCCCCTCAAGAAGTGTGACAGACAGAGAGGACAAATACAATATGTCCCCTCAAGAAGTGTGACAGACAGAGAGGACAAATACAATATGTCCCCTCAAGAAGTGTGACAGACAGAGAGGACAAATACAATATGTCCCCTCAAGAAGTGTGACAGACGGAGAGAACAAATACAATATGTCCCCTCAAGAAGTGTGAGAGACGGAGAAGACAAATACAATATGTCCCCTCAAGAAGTGTGACAGACAGAGAGGACAAATACAATATGTCCCCTCAAGAAGTGTGACAGACAGAGAGGACAAATACAATATGTCCCCTCAAGAAGTGTGACAGACGGAGAGAACAAATACAATATGTCCCCTCAAGAAGTGTGACAGACGGAGAAGACAAATACAATATGTCCCCTCAAGAAGTGTGACAGACAGAGAGGACAAATACAATATGTCCCCTCAAGAAGTGTGACAGACAGAGAGGACAAATACAATATGTCCCCTCAAGAAGTGTGACAGACAGAGAGAACAAATACAATATGTCCCCTCAAGAAGTGTGACAGACAGGGAGAACAAATACAATATGTCCCCTCAAGAAGTGTGACAGACAGAGAGGACAAATACAATATGTCCCCTCAAGAAGTGTGAGAGACAGAGAGAACAAATACAATATGTCCCCTCAAGAAGTGTGACAGACGGAGAAGACAAATACAATATGTCCCCTCAAGAAGTGTGACAGACGGAGAAGACAAATACAATATGTCCCCTCAAGAAGTGTGACAGACGGAGAGAACAAATACAATATGTCCCCTCAAGAAGTGTGACAGACGGAGAAGAAAAATACAATATGTCCCCTCAAGAAGTGTGACAGACGGAGAGAACAAATACAATATGTCCCCTCAAGAAGTGTGACAGACAGAGAGGACAAATACAATATGTCCCCTCAAGAAGTGTGACAGACGGAGAAGACAAATACAATATGTCCCCTCAAGAAGTGTGACAGACGGAGAAGACAAATACAATATGTCCCCTCAAGAAGTGTGACAGACGGAGAGAACAAATACAATATGTCCCCTCAAGAAGTGTGACAGACGGAGAAGACAAATACAATATGTCCCCTCAAGAAGTGTGACAGACGGAGAGAACAAATACAATATGTCCCCTCAAGAAGTGTGACAGACAGAGAGGACAAATACAATATGTCCCCTCAAGAAGTGTGACAGACGGAGAGAACAAATACAATATGTCCCCTCAAGAAGTGTGACAGACGGAGAAGACAAATACAATATGTCCCCTCAAGAAGTGTGACAGACGGAGAAGACAAATACAATATGTCCCCTCAAGAAGTGTGACAGATGGAGAAGACAAATACAATATGTCCTCTCAAGAAGTGTGACAGATGGAGAAGACAAATACAATATGTCCCCTAAGAAGTGTGACAGACGGAGAGAACAAATACAATATGTCCCCTCAAGAAGTGTGACAGACGGAGAAGACAAATACAATATGTCCCCTCAAGAAGTGTGACAGACGGAGAAGACAAATACAATATGTCCCCTCAAGAAGTGTGACAGACGGAGAGAACAAATACAATATGTCCCCTCAAGAAGTGTGACAGACGGAGAAGACAAATACAATATGTCCCCTCAAGAAGTGTGACAGACGGAGAAGACAAATACAATATGTCCCCTCAAGAAGTGTGACAGACAGAGAGAACAAATACAATATGTCCCCTCAAGAAGTGTGACAGACAGAGAGAACAAATACAATATGTCCCCTCAAGAAGTGTGACAGACGGAGAAGACAAATACAATATGTCCCCTCAAGAAGTGTGACAGACGGAGAAGACAAATACAAAATGTCCTCTCAAGAAATGTGACAGACAGAGAGAACAAATACAATATGTCCCCTCAAGAAGTGTGACAGACGGAGAAGACAAATACAATATGTCCCCTCAAGAAGTGTGACAGACGGAGAAGACAAATACAATATGTCCCCTCAAGAAGTGTGACAGACGGAGAGAACAAATACAATATGTCCCCTCAAGAAGTGTGACAGAGGGAGAAGACAAATACAATATGTCCCCTCAAGAAGTGTGACAGACGGAGAAGACAAATACAATATGTCCCCTCAAGAAGTGTGACAGACGGAGAAGACAAATACAATATGTCCCCTCAAGAAGTGTGACAGACGGAGAGGACAAATACAATATGTCCCCTCAAGAAGTGTGACAGACAGAGAGGACAAATAAAATATGTCCCCTCAAGAAGTGTGACAGACAGAGAGGACAAATACAATATGTCCCCTCAAGAAGTGTGACAGACAGAGAGGACAAATACAATATGTCCCCTCAAGAAGTGTGACAGACAGAGAGGACAAATACAATATGTCCTCTCAAGAATTGTGACAGACAGAGAGGACAAATACAATATGTCCCCTCAAGAAGTGTGACAGACAGAGAGGACAAATACAATATGTCCTCTCAAGAAGTGTGACAGACAGAGAGAACAAATACAATATGTCCCCTCAAGAAGTGTGACAGACGAAGAAGACAAATACAATATGTCCACTCAAGAAGTGTGACAGACAGAGAGGACAAATACAATATGTCCCCTCAAGAAGTGTGACAGACGGAGAAGACAAATACAATATGTCCCCTCAAGAAGTGTGACAGACGGAGAGAACAAATCAATATGTCCCCTCAAGAAGTGTGACAGACAGAGAGGACAAATACAATATGTCCCCTCAAGAAGTGTGACAGACAGAGAGGGACAAATACAATATGTCCCCTCAAGAAGTGTGACAGACAGAGAGGACAAATACAATATGTCCCCTCCAGAAGTGTGACAGACAGAGAGGACAAATACAATATGTCCCGTCAAGAAGTGTGACAGACAGAGAGAACAAATACAATATGTCCCCTCAAGAAGTGTGACAGACAGAGAGGACAAATACAATATGTCCCCTCAAGAAGTGTGACAGACAGAGAGGACAAATACAATATGTCCTCTCAAGAAGTGTGACAGACGGAGAGAACAAATACAATATGTCCCCTCAAGAAGTGTGACAGACAGAGAGGACAAATACAATATGTCCCCTCAAGAAGTGTGACAGACGGAGAAGACAAATACAATATGTCCTCTCAAGAAGTGTGACAGACAGAGAGGACAAATACAATATGTCCCCTCAAGAAGTGTGACAGACAGAGAGGACAAATACAATATGTCCCCTCAAGAAGTGCGACAGACGGAGAAGACAAATACAATATGTCCCCTCAAGAAGTGTGACAGACAGAGAGGACAAATACAATATGTCCCCTCAAGAAGTGTGACAGACAGAGAGAACAAATACAATATGTCCCCTCAAGAAGTGTGACAGACAGAGAGAACAAATACAATATGTCCCCTCAAGAAGTGTGACAGACGGAGAGAACAAATACAATATGTCCCCTCAAGAAGTGTGACAGACAGAGAGGACAAATACAATATGTCCCCTCAAGAAGTGTGACAGACAGAGAGGACAAATACAATATGTCCCCTCAAGAAGTGTGACAGACGGAGAGAACAAATACAATATGTCCCCTCAAGAAGTGTGACAGACAGAGAGGACAAATACAATATGTCCCCTCAAGAAGTGTGACAGACAGAGAGGACAAATACAATATGTCCTCTCAAGAAGTGTGACAGACGGAGAGAACAAATACAATATGTCCCCTCAAGAAGTGTGACAGACAGAGAGGACAAATACAATATGTCCCCTCAAGAAGTGTGACAGACGGAGAAGACAAATACAATATGTCCTCTCAAGAAGTGTGACAGACAGAGAGGACAAATACAATATGTTCCCTCAAGAAGTGTGACAGACAGAGAGGACAAATACAATATGTCCCCTCAAGAAGTGCGACAGACGGAGAAGACAAATACAATATGTCCCCTCAAGAAGTGTGACAGACAGAGAGGACAAATACAATATGTCCCCTCAAGAAGTGTGACAGACAGAGAGAACAAATACAATATGTCCCCTCAAGAAGTGTGACAGACAGAGAGGACAAATACAATATGTCCCCTCAAGAAGTGTGACAGACAGAGAGGACAAATACAATATGTCCCCTCAAGAAGTGTGACAGACGGAGAGAACAAATACAATATGTCCCCTCAAGAAGTGTGACAGACAGAGAGGACAAATACAATATGTCCCCTCAAGAAGTGTGACAGACAGAGAGGACAAATACAATATGTCCTCTCAAGAAGTGTGACAGACGGAGAGAACAAATACAATATGTCCCCTCAAGAAGTGTGACAGACAGAGAGGACAAATACAATATGTCCCCTCAAGAAGTGTGACAGACGGAGAAGACAAATACAATATGTCCTCTCAAGAAGTGTGACAGACAGAGAGGACAAATACAATATGTTCCCTCAAGAAGTGTGACAGACAGAGAGGACAAATACAATATGTCCCCTCAAGAAGTGCGACAGACGGAGAAGACAAATACAATATGTCCCCTCAAGAAGTGTGACAGACAGAGAGGACAAATACAATATGTCCCCTCAAGAAGTGTGACAGACAGAGAGAACAAATACAATATGTCCCCTCAAGAAGTGCGACAGACGGAGAAGACAAATACAATATGTCCCCTCAAGAAGTGTGACAGACAGAGAGGACAAATACAATATGTCCCCTCAAGAAGTGTGACAGACGGAGAGGACAAATACAATATGTCCCCTCAAGAAGTGTGACAGACAGAGAGAACAAATACAATATGTCCCCTCAAGAAGTGTGACAGACAGAGAGGACAAATACAATATGTCCCCTCAAGAAGTGTGACAGACGGAGAGAACAAATACAATATGTCCCCTCAAGAAGTGTGACAGACGGAGAGAACAAATACAATATGTCCCCTCAAGAAGTGTGACAGACGGAGAGAACAAATACAATATGTCCCCTCAAGAAGTGTGACAGACGGAGAGAACAAATACAATATGTCCCCTCAAGAAGTGTGACAGACAGAGAGAACAAATACAATATGTTCCCTCAAGAAGTGTGACAGACGGAGAGAACAAATACAATATGTCCCCTCAAGAAGTGTGACAGACGGAGAAGACAAATACAATATGTCCCCTCAAGAAGTGTGACAGACAGAGAGGACAAATACAATATGTCCCCTCAAGAAGTGTGACAGACAGAGAGGACAAATACAATATGTCCCCTCAAGAAGTGTGACAGACGGAGAAGACAAATACAATATGTCCCCTCAAGAAGTGTGACAGACGGAGAGGACAAATACAATATGTCCTCTCAAGAAGTGTGACAGACGGAGAAGACAAATACAATATGTCCCCTCAAGAAGTGTGACAGACGAAGAGAACAAATACAATATGTCCCCTCAAGAAGTGTGACAGACGGAGAAGACAAATACAATATGTCCCCTCAAGAAGTGTGACAGACGGAGAAGACAAATACAATATGTCCCCTCAAGAAGTGTGACAGACAGAGAGAACAAATACAATATGTCCCCTCAAGAAGTGTGACAGACAGAGAGGACAAATACAATATGTCCCCTCCAGAAGTGTGACAGACGGAGAAGACAAATACAATATGTCCCCTCAAGAAGTGTGACAGACAGAGAGGACAAATACAATATGTCCCCTCAAGAAGTGTGACAGACGGAGAGGACAAATACAATATGTCCCCTCAAGAAGTGTGACAGACAGAGAGGACAAATACAATATGTCCCCTCCAGAAGTGTGACAGACAGAGAGGACAAATACAATATGTCCCCTCAAGAAGTGTGACAGACAGAGAGAACAAATACAATATGTCCTCTCAAGAAGTGTGACAGACAGAGAGGACAAATACAATATGTCCCCTCAAGAAGTGTGACAGACGGAGAAGACAAATACAATATGTCCCCTCAAGAAGTGTGACAGACAGAGAGGACAAATACAATATGTCCCCTCAAGAAGTGTGACAGACAGAGAGGACAAATACAATATGTCCTCTCAAGAAGTGTGACAGACAGAGAGGACAAATACAATATGTCCCCTCAAGAAGTGTGACAGACGGAGAGAACAAATACAATATGTCCCCTCAAGAAGTGTGACAGACAGAGAGGACAAATACAATATGTCCCCTCCAGAAGTGTGACAGACAGAGAGGACAAATACAATATGTCCCCTCCAGAAGTGTGACAGACAGATAGGACAAATACAATATGTCCCCTCAAGAAGTGTGACAGACAGAGAGAACAAATACAATATGTCCCCTCAAGAAGTGTGACAGACAGAGAGGACAAATACAATATGTCCCCTCAAGAAGTGTGACAGACAGAGAGGACAAATACAATATGTCCTCTCAAGAAGTGTGACAGACGGAGAGAACAAATACAATATGTCCCCTCAAGAAGTGTGACAGACAGAGAGGACAAATACAATATGTCCCCTCCAGAAGTGTGACAGACAGAGAGGACAAATACAATATGTCCCCTCCAGAAGTGTGACAGACAGATAGGACAAATACAATATGTCCCCTCAAGAAGTGTGACAGACAGAGAGAACAAATACAATATGTCCCCTCAAGAAGTGTGACAGACAGAGAGGACAAATACAATATGTCCCCTCAAGAAGTGTGACAGACAGAGAGGACAAATACAATATGTCCTCTCAAGAAGTGTGACAGACGGAGAGAACAAATACAATATGTCCCCTCAAGAAGTGTGACAGACAGAGAGGACAAATACAATATGTCCCCTCAAGAAGTGTGACAGACGGAGAAGAGAAATACAATATGTCCTCTCAAGAAGTGTGACAGACAGAGAGGACAAATACAATATGTCCCCTCAAGAAGTGTGACAGACAGAGAGGACAAATACAATATGTCCCCTCAAGAAGTGCGACAGACGGAGAAGACAAATACAATATGTCCCCTCAAGAAGTGTGACAGACAGAGAGGACAAATACAATATGCCCCCTCAAGAAGTGTGACAGACAGAGAGAACAAATACAATATGTCCCCTCAAGAAGTGTGACAGACAGAGAGAACAAATACAATATGTCCCCTCAAGAAGTGTGACAGACGGAGAGAACAAATACAATATGTCCCCTCAAGAAGTGTGACAGACAGAGAGGACAAATACAATATGTCCCCTCAAGAAGTGTGACAGACAGAGAGGACAAATACAATATGTCCCCTCAAGAAGTGTGACAGACGGAGAGAACAAATACAATATGTCCCCTCAAGAAGTGTGACAGACAGAGAGGACAAATACAATATGTCCCCTCAAGAAGTGTGACAGACAGAGAGGACAAATACAATATGTCCTCTCAAGAAGTGTGACAGACGGAGAGAACAAATACAATATGTCCCCTCAAGAAGTGTGACAGACAGAGAGGACAAATACAATATGTCCCCTCAAGAAGTGTGACAGACGGAGAAGACAAATACAATATGTCCTCTCAAGAAGTGTGACAGACAGAGAGGACAAATACAATATGTTCCCTCAAGAAGTGTGACAGACAGAGAGGACAAATACAATATGTCCCCTCAAGAAGTGCGACAGACGGAGAAGACAAATACAATATGTCCCCTCAAGAAGTGTGACAGACAGAGAGAACAAATACAATATGTCCCCTCAAGAAGTGTGACAGACAGAGAGAACAAATACAATATGTCCCCTCAAGAAGTGTGACAGACAGAGAGAACAAATACAATATGTCCCCTCAAGAAGTGTGACAGACAAAGAGGACAAATACAATATGTCCCCTCAAGAAGTGTGACAGACGGAGAAGACAAATACAATATGTCCCCTCAAGAAGTGTGACAGACAGAGAGAACAAATACAATATGTCCCCTCAAGAAGTGTGACAGACAGAGAGGACAAATACAATAGTCCCCTCAAGAAGTGTGACAGACGGAGAGAACAAATACAATATGTCCCCTCAAGAAGTGTGACAGACGGAGAAGACAAATACAATATGTCCCCTCAAGAAGTGTGACAGACGGAGAGAACAAATACAATATGTCCCCTCAAGAAGTGTGACAGACAGGAGAGAACAAATACAATATGTCCCCTCAAGAAGTGTGACAGACAGAGAGGACAAATACAATATGTCCTCTCAAGAAGTGTGACAGACGGAGAGAACAAATACAATATGTCCCCTCAAGAAGTGTGACAGACAGAGAGGACAAATACAATATGTCCCCTCAAGAAGTGTGACAGACGGAGAAGACAAATACAATATGTCCTCTCAAGAAGTGTGACAGACAGAGAGGACAAATACAATATGTTCCCTCAAGAAGTGTGACAGACAGAGAGGACAAATACAATATGTCCCCTCAAGAAGTGTGACAGACGGAGAAGACAAATACAATATGTCCCCTCAAGAAGTGTGACAGACAGAGAGGACAAATACAATATGTCCCCTCAAGAAGTGTGACAGACAGAGAGAACAAATACAATATGTCCCCTCAAGAAGTGTGACAGACAGAGAGAACAAATACAATATGTCCCCTCAAGAAGTGTGACAGACAAAGAGGACAAATACAATATGTCCCCTCAAGAAGTGTGACAGACGGAGAAGACAAATACAATATGTCCCCTCAAGAAGTGTGACAGACAGAGAGAACAAATACAATATGTCCCCTCAAGAAGTGTGACAGACAGAGAGGACAAATACAATATGTCCCCTCAAGAAGTGTGACAGACGGAGAGAACAAATACAATATGTCCCCTCAAGAAGTGTGACAGACGGAGAAGACAAATACAATATGTCCCCTCAAGAAGTGTGACAGACGGAGAGAACAAATACAATATGTCCCCTCAAGAAGTGTGACAGACGGAGAGAACAAATACAATATGTCCCCTCAAGAAGTGTGACAGACGGAGAAGACAAATACAATATGTCCCCTCAAGAAGTGTGACAGACGGAGAGAACAAATACAATATGTCCCCTCAAGAAGTGTGACAGACGGAGAAGACAAATACAATATGTCCTCTCAAGAAGTGTGACAGACGGAGAAGACAAATACAATATGTCCCCTCAAGAAGTGTGACAGACGGAGAAGACAAATACAATATGTCCCCTCAAGAAGTGTGACAGACGGAGAGAACAAATACAATATGTCCTCTCAAGAAGTGTGACAGACAGAGAGGACAAATACAATATGTCCCCTCAAGAAGTGTGACAGACGGAGAAGACAATTCCAATATGTCCTCTCAAGAAGTGTGACAGACGGAGAAGACAAATACAATATGTCCCCTCAAGAAGTGTGACAGACAGAGAGAACAAATACAATATGTCCCCTCAAGAAGTGTGACAGACGGAGAAGACAAATACAATATGTCCCCTCAAGAAGTGTGACAGACGGAGAAGACAAATACAATATGTCCCCTCAAGAAGTGTGACAGACGGAGAGAACAAATACAATATGTCCCCTCAAGAAGTGTGACAGACGGAGAAGACAAATACAATATGTCCTCTCAAGAAGTGTGACAGACAGAGAGAACAAATACAATATGTCCCCTCAAGAAGTGTGACAGACGGAGAAGACAAATACAATATGTCCTCTCAAGAAGTGTGACAGACGGAGAAGACAAATACAATATGTCCCCTCAAGAAGTGTGACAGACGGAGAGAACAAATACAATATGTCCCCTCAAGAAGTGTGACAGACGGAGAAGACAAATACAATATGTCCTCTCAAGAAGTGTGACAGACAGAGAGGACAAATACAATATGTCCCCTCAAGAAGTGTGACAGACAGAGAGAACAAATACAATATGTCCCCTCAAGAAGTGTGACAGACGGAGAAGACAAATACAATATGTCCTCTCAAGAAGTGTGACAGACAGAGAGGACAAATACAATATGTCCCCTCAAGAAGTGTGACAGACGGAGAGAACAAATACAATATGTCCCCTCAAGAAGTGTGACAGACGGAGAGAACAAATACAATATGTCCCCTCAAGAAGTGTGACAGACGGAGAAGACAAATACAATATGTCCCCTCAAGAAGTGTGACAGACGGAGAAGACAAATACAATATGTCCCCTCAAGAAGTGTGACAGACAGAGAGGACAAATACAATATGTCCCCTCAAGAAGTGTGACAGACGGAGAAGACAAATACAATATGTCCTCTCAAGAAGTGTGACAGACAGAGAGGACAAATACAATATGTCCCCTCAAGAAGTGTGACAGACAGAGAGGACAAATACAATATGTCCCCTCAAGAAGTGTGACAGACGGAGAAGACAAATACAATATGTCCTCTCAAGAAGTGTGACAGACAGAGAGGACAAATACAATATGTCCCCTCAAGAAGTGTGACAGACAGAGAGGACAAATACAATATGTCCCCTCAAGAAGTGCGACAGACGGAGAAGACAAATACAATATGTCCCCTCAAGAAGTGTGACAGACAGAGAGGACAAATACAATATGTCCCCTCAAGAAGTGTGACAGACAGAGAGAACAAATACAATATGTCCCCTCAAGAAGTGTGACAGACAGAGAGAACAAATACAATATGTCCCCTCAAGAAGTGTGACAGACGGAGAGAACAAATACAATATGTCCCCTTAAGAAGTGTGACAGACAGAGAGGACAAATACAATATGTCCCCTCAAGAAGTGTGACAGACAGAGAGGACAAATACAATATGTCCCCTCAAGAAGTGTGACAGACGGAGAGAACAAATACAATATGTCCCCTCAAGAAGTGTGACAGACAGAGAGGACAAATACAATATGTCCCCTCAAGAAGTGTGACAGACAGAGAGGACAAATACAATATGTCCTCTCAAGAAGTGTGACAGACGGAGAGAACAAATACAATATGTCCCCTCAAGAAGTGTGACAGACAGAGAGGACAAATACAATATGTCCCCTCAAGAAGTGTGACAGACGGAGAAGACAAATACAATATGTCCTCTCAAGAAGTGTGACAGACAGAGAGGACAAATACAATATGTTCCCTCAAGAAGTGTGACAGACAGAGAGGACAAATACAATATGTCCCCTCAAGAAGTGCGACAGACGGAGAAGACAAATACAATATGTCCCCTCAAGAAGTGTGACAGACAGAGAGGACAAATACAATATGTCCCCTCAAGAAGTGTGACAGACAGAGAGAACAAATACAATATGTCCCCTCAAGAAGTGTGACAGACAGAGAGAACAAATACAATATGTCCCCTCAAGAAGTGTGACAGACAAAGAGGACAAATACAATATGTCCCCTCAAGAAGTGTGACAGACGGAGAAGACAAATACAATATGTCCCCTCAAGAAGTGTGACAGACAGAGAGAACAAATACAATATGTCCCCTCAAGAAGTGTGACAGACAGAGAGGACAAATACAATATGTCCCCTCAAGAAGTGTGACAGACGGAGAGAACAAATACAATATGTCCCCTCAAGAAGTGTGACAGACGGAGAAGACAAATACAATATGTCCCCTCAAGAAGTGTGACAGACGGAGAGAACAAATACAATATGTCCCCTCAAGAAGTGTGACAGACGGAGAGAACAAATACAATATGTCCCCTCAAGAAGTGTGACAGACGGAGAAGACAAATACAATATGTCCCCTCAAGAAGTGTGACAGACGGAGAGAACAAATACAATATGTCCCCTCAAGAAGTGTGACAGACGGAGAAGACAAATACAATATGTCCTCTCAAGAAGTGTGACAGACGGAGAAGACAAATACAATATGTCCCCTCAAGAAGTGTGACAGACGGAGAAGACAAATACAATATGTCCCCTCAAGAAGTGTGACAGACGGAGAGAACAAATACAATATGTCCTCTCAAGAAGTGTGACAGACAGAGAGGACAAATACAATATGTCCCCTCAAGAAGTGTGACAGACGGAGAAGACAATTCCAATATGTCCTCTCAAGAAGTGTGACAGACGGAGAAGACAAATACAATATGTCCCCTCAAGAAGTGTGACAGACAGAGAGAACAAATACAATATGTCCCCTCAAGAAGTGTGACAGACGGAGAAGACAAATACAATATGTCCCCTCAAGAAGTGTGACAGACGGAGAAGACAAATACAATATGTCCTCTCAAGAAGTGTGACAGACGGAGAAGACAAATACAATATGTCCCCTCAAGAAGTGTGACAGACGGAGAGAACAAATACAATATGTCCCCTCAAGAAGTGTGACAGACGGAGAAGACAAATACAATATGTCCTCTCAAGAAGTGTGACAGACAGAGAGGACAAATACAATATGTCCCCTCAAGAAGTGTGACAGACAGAGAGAACAAATACAATATGTCCCCTCAAGAAGTGTGACAGACGGAGAAGACAAATAAAATATGTCCTCTCAAGAAGTGTGACAGACAGAGAGGACAAATACAATATGTCCCCTCAAGAAGTGTGACAGACGGAGAGAACAAATACAATATGTCCCCTCAAGAAGTGTGACAGACGGAGAGAACAAATACAATATGTCCCCTCAAGAAGTGTGACAGACGGAGAAGACAAATACAATATGTCCCCTCAAGAAGTGTGACAGACGGAGAAGACAAATACAATATGTCCCCTCAAGAAGTGTGACAGACAGAGAGGACAAATACAATATGTCCCCTCAAGAAGTGTGACAGACGGAGAGAACAAATACAATATGTCCCCTCAAGAAGTGTGACAGACAGAGAGGACAAATACAATATGTCCTCTCAAGAAGTGTGACAGACAGAGAGAACAAATACAATATGTCCCCTCAAGAAGTGTGACAGACGGAGAAGACAAATACAATATGTCCCCTCAAGAAGTGTGACAGACGGAGAAGACAAATACAATATGTCCCCTCAAGAAGTGTGACAGACGGAGAAGACAAATACAATATGTCCCCTCAAGAAGTGTGACAGACGGAGAAGACAAATACAATATGTCCCCTCAAGAAGTGTGACAGACAGAGAGAACAAATACAATATGTCCCCTCAAGAAGTGTGACAGACGGAGAAGACAAATACAATATGTCCCCTCAAGAAGTGAGACAGACAGAGAGAACAAATACAATATGTCCCCTCAAGAAGTGTGACAGACAGAGAGAACAAATACAATATGTCCTCTCAAGAAGTGTGACAGACGGAGAAGACAAATACAATATGTCCCCTCAAGAAGTGTGACAGACGGAGAGAACAAATACAATATGTCCCCTCAAGAAGTGTGACAGACGGAGAAGACAAATACAATATGTCCTCTCAAGAAGTGTGACAGACAGAGAGGACAAATACAATATGTCCCCTCAAGAAGTGTGACAGACAGAGAGAACAAATACAATATGTCCCCTCAAGAAGTGTGACAGACGGAGAAGACAAATACAATATGTCCTCTCAAGAAGTGTGACAGACAGAGAGGACAAATACAATATGTCCCCTCAAGAAGTGTGACAGACGGAGAGAACAAATACAATATGTCCCCTCAAGAAGTGTGACAGACGGAGAGAACAAATACAATATGTCCCCTCAAGAAGTGTGACAGACGGAGAAGACAAATACAATATGTCCCCTCAAGAAGTGTGACAGACGGAGAAGACAAATACAATATGTCCCCTCAAGAAGTGTGACAGACAGAGAGGACAAATACAATATGTCCCCTCAAGAAGTGTGACAGACGGAGAGAACAAATACAATATGTCCCCTCAAGAAGTGTGACAGACAGAGAGGACAAATACAATATGTCCTCTCAAGAAGTGTGACAGACAGAGAGAACAAATACAATATGTCCCCTCAAGAAGTGTGACAGACGGAGAAGACAAATACAATATGTCCCCTCAAGAAGTGTGACAGACGGAGAAGACAAATACAATATGTCCCCTCAAGAAGTGTGACAGACGGAGAAGACAAATACAATATGTCCCCTCAAGAAGTGTGACAGACGGAGAAGACAAATACAATATGTCCCCTCAAGAAGTGTGACAGACAGAGAGAACAAATACAATATGTCCCCTCAAGAAGTGTGACAGACGGAGAAGACAAATACAATATGTCCCCTCAAGAAGTGTGACAGACAGAGAGAACAAATACAATATGTCCCCTCAAGAAGTGTGACAGACAGAGAGGACAAATACAATATGTCCCCTCAAGAAGTGCGACAGACAGAGAGGACAAATACAATATGTCCCCTCAAGAAGTGTGACAGACAGAGAGGACAAATACAATATGTCCCCTCAAGAAGTGTGACAGACGGAGAAGACAAATACAATATGTCCCCTCAAGAAGTGTGACAGACAGAGAGAACAAATACAATATGTCCCCTCAAGAAGTGTGACAGACAGAGAGGACAAATACAATATGTCCTCTCAAGAAGTGCGACAGACAGAGAGGACAAATACAATATGTCCCCTCAAGAAGTGTGACAGACAGAGAGGACAAATACAATATGTCCTCTCAAGAAGTGTGACAGACGGAGAAGACAAATACAATATGTCCTCTCAAGAAGTGTGACAGACAGAGAGGACAAATACAATATGTCCCCTCAAGAAGTGTGACAGACGGAGAGAACAAATACAATATGTCCCCTCAAGAAGTGTGACAGACGGAGAGAACAAATACAATATGTCCCCTCAAGAAGTGCGACAGACAGAGAGGACAAATACAATATGTCCCCTCAAGAAGTGTGACAGACGGAGAGAACAAATACAATATGTCCCCTCAAGAAGTGTGACAGACAGAGAGAACAAATACAATATGTCCTCTCAAGAAGTGTGACAGACAGAGAGGACAAATACAATATGTCCCCTCAAGAAGTGTGACAGACAGAGAGGACAAATACAATATGTCCCCTCAAGAAGTGTGACAGACAGAGAGGACAAATACAATATGTCCCCTCAAGAAGTGTGACAGACGGAGAAGACAAATACAATATGTCTCCTCAAGAAGTGTGACAGACAGAGAGGACAAATACAATATGTCCTCTCAAGAAGTGTGACAGACAGAGAGGACAAATACAATATGTCCCCTCAAGAAGTGTGACAGACAGAGAGGACAAATACAATATGTCCCCTCAAGAAGTGTGACAGACAGAGAGGACAAATACAATATGTCCCCTCAAGAAGTGTGACAGACAGAGAGAACAAATACAATATGTCCCCTCAAGAAGTGTGACAGACAGAGAGGACAAATACAATATGTCCCCTCAAGAAGTGTGACAGACAGAGAGGACAAATACAATATGTCCCCTCAAGAAGTGTGACAGACAGAGAGAACAAATACAATATGTCCCCTCAAGAAGTGTGACAGACAGAGAGGACAAATACAATATGTCCCCTCAAGAAGTGTGACAGACAGAGAGGACAAATACAATATGTCCCCTCAAGAAGTGTGACAGACGGAGAGAACAAATACAATATGTCCTCTCAAGAAGTGTGACAGACGGAGAGAACAAATACAATATGTCCCCTCAAGAGTGTGACAGACAGAGAGAACAAATACAATATGTCCTCTCAAGAAGTGTGACAGACAGAGAGAACAAATACAATATGTCCCCTCAAGAAGTGTGACAGACAGAGAAGACAAATACAATATGTCCCCTCAAGAAGTGTGACAGACGGAGAGGACAAATACAATATGTCCCCTCAAGAAGTGTGACAGACGGAGAGAACAAATACAATATGTCCCCTCAAGAAGTGTGACAGACAGAGAAGACAAATACAATATGTCCCCTCAAGAAGGGGTTGACATAAATACATTATGAAACACTCCTCTGACAATCCTCACCCTCTAAAACACAGAACTGATAATGACATAAATTGATGGAAATCTAGGTCAACACTTGAGAAGAGTACATACATATAACGAAGTTAAACCAACATAAAAGACTGGATACAATGTATATATATATATATATATATATATATATACACGTCTGAAAATTAAACCAAACAGTGTTAGAATTAGATTTTAGAGCTGTCAAATTTTTGTTCTTCCCTCGACGGGATTTGAACTCACACCATTGATACACTGCAGCACCATTCGCTTAGCCTTACGTCCAGCACTCTAGATCACTCGACCACATCCACTCCCTAAAAAGGAGCTTCAATAATCGTAGTGTTACCTTTTCTCGTAAGGCAAATCTAGAGATAGACATAAGACATGTGTATAAGCGAGTGTAGATGGTACATATATACTTTTAATATTATAATTCGACAGCAATCTAACTCAGCAATTTTTAATATATATATAAATAAACGTCTGAAAAAGTAGCCAACGTATGAACCTACGGGATGTCGGATCGGAAACAAGTGTTAACGATTCTGTGCAAACAAACAAAATGATAAGTAAACGTCTAAAATGTTAAAATATAACAAAAATAACTAAAATTCTACAAAAAGACTATAAGTATAATCAAGTTGATGGATATTTCACTTGACCGACAAGCTTCATCAGGGTCTGTAATCTGATTTGAAAAATAGTCACGTGACCATCAGTTATCGTGACGTAGATCATAATCTTGAACTTTATACATTATATTATTCAAATATATATGTACACTAATTTATAAACAATATGAAAAGAATGAGAAAATGTAATGATGAAATTTACCAACTACCGTTTTTTGGTACGTATAGAACGCGGTCTTATGCTTTAAAATGATAATTTGTAGGTGGGGTGCTGTAGGTGGGGTGCGTTTTATGCATAAGAGCAAGTATCAGACACTTGTCACGCAGAGAGTTGCCGGTAACATAGCTTCGAGTTCACGGACGGCAATATTCCCAATGATCGATGAATTAATGTTCTAATAACATTAATTGTGTTCATTATATGTGTTATTTAAAATAAAATTGTATAAAAATTATATTTATTGCTTTTTCATTGCCTTTTTGAAAGGTATGTAAATATTCTCAATGTTTGTCAATAATCATACTTGTACATTTTTGTTATTGTTCGGAACTAATTGTCCATACGAATGCAGGAATAACTCAAATGTTTGCTATCAGACGTGTGATATTTTACTTTTCAGCTATTTTTTCCTGGGGTGAAATTACCTGTGTTTGGGTATTGTACCTTTGTTTGAATTATCGATTTTTACAGCAGTTGACAAGGTCTTATATTGTATAACAAGGTGTGAAAAGATAATTGAACATATTGGGACATCTGTCAATATTATATAATATATTGTGGCATTGGTACAATATGAGTACACTTCAAAAGAAATTATAATCTCTTTGATCAGGTCTTAATTAATGTTATTACTTTTGTATTGTTTTCTCTTTATTTGAATCGATCGTAATTACTTCCTATTTTAAGCTTGACCCAAGCTTGCCTATCTTTGATCACATGAACAGTTCATTATTTGATGAATTAATACTGATTAAAGTTTAAACATATCTACATATATATTATTTAAAACAACCATATTATTTAAAACAACCATAATTCACGTAAAGAACGACAAAAAAAAAACTGCTCCATCCGTATCATTTTCATTGCCGTTTTGAACTTGTTTTCAAATTAAACATTACCGATAAACTTCCTGCATTCACAAAACAGCTAATTTTCGCTTGCAAAATGTAGAATAATCGGTTTAAACTCTTAACAAAACTAATTTAACATCTCCCTGTCTAAAATTTATCAAAAATACAGGATTAACAAATACGTGATCTGTGGTAAGCAGTATTTTGCCGTTTGAACGGGTTTCTGCCGTGAATGTTTTACTGAATTTCCCTGCGTTCTATAGATAGTAACTAGAATTTCCCCCAGATTTTTTTGGGGAGGAAAGGGGGTGCGTTCTATGCATCAGTGCATTTAATAGACACAAAAAGACGGTAGCTAAGGACCAGGCACTGGTTAAAAAGTTAAAAAACAAAAGATTTAGGCCTTTTTGTTTATGCCCTCTGGATGTAATGTTTGTAACTTGCGGATCCAAAAACTCTCTCTTTTATGTCTTTGATTCTCTTATGTGTCCATTCATTCTTTTGTTGAATGGGGACACTTTCTCCTATGTATTGCGACCCGCAGACGTGACAGTCAAGGAGGTAAACCACATTAGGCGTTTTGCAATTTACATTGCATAAGATCTTATACTCCTTTCCTGTCATCTTGCTATGGAACACTTGCAAGTGCTGTCTCCAATTGCAACACGCACAACGCTTGTCACCACATGGTTTACACTGGCCGATCGTCGATGAAGGTCTAGATACCGCAACTCTGACCAGTGTATCCTTAATGCTTTTAGGTCGCCGGAATGCTACAACGGGTGGTTCAGGGAATAACTTAGTCAGCGTTTCACTTTTTTGAATTTCTTTCCAATGATGACGGACAATGCCTGAAATTTTCTCTAAAGAGGGATGGTAAGTGAGAACAAGGGGAACCCGTTTGTTGATCTTTTTTTCTTTGTACTCTAGGAGGTCATTTTTGTTAATTTCACTGGCCTTTGAAAACCCACTCTCTATAACTTTGTCATTATATCCCCGTCTCTTCAAATGATGGCGTAAATCTCCTAGTCTTTGCTTGGTGGTTTCAACAGTGGAGCATATTCGTTTTACCCTAATGGCTTGGCTGAATGGGATACTCTTAAAACAGTGCTTAGGATGGCAACTACTGGGTGAAAGGTATTGATGTTTGTCTGTGGGTTTAGAGTATAAATCAGTTGTCATGTTGCCCTCTTTGACCTTGGTGGTAGTATCAAAGAAGGACATTTTGGTTTTCGACACTTCGTGTGTGAATTTTATAGACGGATGGATACTGTTGGCATGTTCGAAAAATTCATCAAGCTCTTTATCGCTATGTATCCACTTCATGTCAACGTCATCTATAAATCGGAAACATGAAAGAGGTTGTTTAAGAGACGAGAGGAGTGGGTTTTCAAAGGCCAGTGAAATTGACAGAAATGACCTCCTGGAGTACAAAGAAAAAAAGATCAACAAACGGGTTCCCCTTGTTCTCACTTACCATCCTTCTTTAAAGAAAATTTTCAGGCATTGTCTGTCATCATTGGAAAGAAATTCAAAAAAGTGAAATACTGACCAAGTTGTTCCCTGAACCACCCGTTGTAGCATTCCGGCGACCTAAAAGCATTAAGGATACACTGGTCAGAGCTGCGGTATCTAGACCTTCATCGACGGTCGGCCAGTGTAAACCATGTGGTGACAAGCGTTGTGCGTGTTGCAATTGGAGACAGCACTTGCAAGTGTTCCATAGCAAGATGACAGGAAAGGAGTATAAGATCTTTTGCAATGTCTGCGGGTCGCAATACGTAGGAGAAAGTGTCCAACCATTCAACAAAAGAATGAATGGACACAGAAGTGACCTTACAAAAAAGACGCTCTTGCCAGTTAGTAAACACTTTGTGTCGCCGGGGCACTCATTGTATGACTTTGTCAGATCCAAAATTTATATCATCGACCACAATCCAAGTTGGAAAGGGAATCAAAGACATAAAAGAGAGAGCTTTTGGATCTGCGAGTTCCAAACATTGCATCCGGAGGGCATAAACAAAAAGGCCTAAATCTTTTGCTTTTTAACTTTTTAACCAGTGCCTGGTCCTTAGCTAGTTGGTAAATTTCATCATCACATTTTCTCATTGCTTTCATATTGTTTATAAATTAGTGTACATATATACTTGAAAAATATAAAGTATAAAGTTCAAGATTATGATTTTTAGTAATTTACGTCACGATAACTGATGGTCACGTGACAATTTTTCAAATCAGATTACAGATGCTGATAAAGCTTGTCGGTCAAGCGAAATATCCGTCGATTTAATTATAATTATAGTCTTTTTGTAGACTTGCAGTTATTTTTGTTACATTTTATCATCTTTTTTTTATATCGTTGTGCTAACATTTTAGACGTTTATTTATCATTTTTGTTTGTTTGCACAGAATCGCTAACACTTGTTTCCGATCCGACATCACGTAGGTTCATACGTTGGCTACTTTTTCAGACGTTTATATATATATATATATATATATATATATAAGAGAGAGAGAGAGAGAGAGAGAGAGAGAGAGAGAGCAAATAACGGCAGTTCTGAAGGTCAAAACAGACATTATCACTAGTATCACAGAGAATCCAATAGGCATGTTTATGCATTTTGAAAACTGACATATTGTTTTCATCGGTAGTCTTATAATGTGCTTCACATCACACTGACCGATCATTTTCAGGATCGGAGTCAGTCTGTCAATATTGACATTATCTCTCAGTGGGATTAAAGGGAAAAAGTATAAATTACTAATAAACAAAAAAAATGTAAACTGACCTCCTCTTGTAGTTTAAACTGTGTCAGACATTGTTTCATTGATGATGTCATTTCTTTAGATAAATCCATCACAGAATTTATTTGTTCCATAATGATTACTAATCCATCTGAAATAAAGAGAGGCAAAGAGGACATAACCCAGTGATATACTTATCAATCTGAAGAGAGGGAAAGGGGACATAATACAGTGTTATACTTATCAATCCGAAAAGAGAGGGAAAGGGGACATAACCCAGTGATATACTAATCAATCTGAAAAGAGAAGGAAAGGGGACATAACCCAATGCTATACTTATCAATCTGAAAAGAGAGGGAAAAGGGACATAACCCAGTCATATACTAATCAA
This sequence comes from Bathymodiolus septemdierum, assembly GCA_963383655.1. Classification (NCBI taxonomy): domain Eukaryota; kingdom Metazoa; phylum Mollusca; class Bivalvia; order Mytilida; family Modiolidae; genus Bathymodiolus; species Bathymodiolus septemdierum. Next base: position 31,824,051 of record OY726525.1, on the reverse strand, counting down.
TCTGAAAAGAGAAGGAAAGGGAACATAACCCAGTGTTATACTTATCAATTTCAAAAAGAGAAGGAAAAGGGACATAACCCAGTGTTATACTTATCAATTTCGAAAAGAGAGGGAAAGGGGACATAATCCAGTGCTATATTTATTAATTTCGAAACGAGAGGGGAAAGGTGACATACACATTATATACACATTGTGTATGTACAACTCTTTGTATCATGTCTTGTCAGTTGGAAAAGCTGTATCACTACGAGACACGAAGCGAGCGTCTCGTAGTGATGCAGCTTTTCTAACTGACGAGACAGGATACAAACAGTTGTACATACATTTTGTGTATATAATACGTACATACATTTTGTGCATATAATACGTTTATCTAACATTTTTATGATAAAGCATAAAAAAAATCATGTAAGTTTCACTGAATTTATTATTTGAAGAAAAGTAAACAAAGAGGGACTATAGTTTACGTCACAAGTATTGTTACGTCACGTCATTCAAACAATAGCAAGATATGAGTACATTGAGATTTCCCAACGGAGATTCCGTAATGTTTACAAAGACGTCACTGGGGTTTTCCCGCATTCCTAACCTATGACGTCACGAAAGTAGTTCCGACTAAAGTACATCTTGTATCACATAATCACATATGTATGTGATACGTTTTGTATCACATAGGTTGCATCTATTAGCAAAATAGATGCATTTCTATAGAATACATACTTAATGTTAGATAAAAATAATTTTACTTATATTAACATATATATCAAAACATAGTTTATAGCCAGTTATATCATGGGATGTTGGTTAGAATAAATATTTGTTGAGTCCCGTTATTTAATAATATATCTGAATTCAATCAAATCAGTTATCTACATGACTACCAGTGGGCATTGAGATTGTACCACCATGAGGCACTTCTGAATAACAACATTTCTTTAATGATTACAAGTGGAGAAAGGTCTGGATAGTAAAGATAAGTGGTCAGTCAAAATTTTAAGTTTCATAGCAACAATTTAATTACAGGAATTATTACTGTGAATGTACTTTTATTCGTTGGTATCAATTTTCGTGGTTTAAGTGAAACACGAAATTCACGAAAATTAGATCCCCACGATTAATAATGATTTCACAGTATTAAGACATGGACTTAAATAGGTCTAGATAGAGTTGTTCACTTTCTCTAGTATTAGACTTCTGACTTTACCTCTGGAGCCGTCGTGGCTGTGCTCGTATGGTAGTTGGATTTATAACTACCTATGCAATCAGTGCCTATCACCACTGATGTTGCGAGTTCGAATCTCGATCAGGACAAGGTGTACAACATTATGTGATAAAGTTTGTCAGTGATTTGCAACAGGTCGGTGGTTTTCTCCCGATCCTCCGGTTTCCTCCACCAATAAAACTGATCATCACGATATATCTGAAATATTGTTGAAAGTGGCATTAAACACCATCAAACAAACACACAAACTGACTTTACCTGCTCTTGTGGAGTCTGTCTGTAATCTTCCTGCCTCCTCAAACATTTTATTGACTTTCTTCTCCAACAAAATATGATGGGCCTCTGCAGTCTATATAAAAAAAAAATTCATTAAATTTCTGTAATTGTGAGAACAAAAAAATCTCATTAACTATTTTAACTAAGGTTTGCAAAAGTTGAAGCACACAAATAAATCCTTAAACAGTACATTTGTTACCCTTCCGGAGCACCTGTGTTCACCCCCGATTTTTAGTGGGGTTCGTGTTACTCGATCTTTAGTTTTATGTGTATGTTTTGTAGATCGTTGTTTGTCCTTTTGTATTTTTCTTTTGTCCATTGTGTTGTCGGTCCTTCTTTGATATACAGATTCTGATTACCTCATTGGTATCTTCAAACTCTTCTAGTGTTCTGCACTCATTTCTTAGCCTAGATTGAGATCATGTATTGCAAAATATTATATCAAAGCATTAATTGAATCAATTCGGTAAATACACATGTATATTTAGAATTTGTCACCATATTTACATGTTTTTTTGTGTGAAAATAATGTCCACTTCAATTATTGACCTTTGACCTTGATTTTTAAAACTAGACATTAAATGAAATTTCGAAAGAAAAACAGACATAACTCTAACAAATTAAGTAAAATTCAATTCTCAGATTGAATGGTACATTTAAGTTGAAAAATACTGCTTCCAATGACTACACTATTTAGTGTGCATCGTACACAGTCAAACACGGTACATACCTTAAATGAGTCTTCCACAGATCTAATAGATACAACTTCCTCACCACTATTTTTCTTCCCTTGTTTTGTATAATGAGTACTAAACACTATATGCTCCTTCAAAATGTTGAATATTTTCTGGAAAAAAATGAAGCAAGTGCTTATCGTCGTCTTATCCACAGTCTTATTTACAAGTGCAGAAGAAAATGAAAGGTTTTTTTTATTTTTCCCTGATTTGTCGCAGCCAATTTGAAAATTAATTATTTTAACCATTGGAGCAGACAATTTATTTATTTCAGCAATGTTATGATTCTTCAATATCATCTCATATCCTTTCAAGATTATTTTTGTATATTTTGATGGATTATCTCCCATTACTTGAAATGTAACGATGGCCTATTATCCCTGGCACTTCAAATGCAGTTTTTTTTTTCATAATATAAAAACACCATATTCTAGGTCCTTTAGGTTCTACTTTGTGGATATAACCAAAAATGGTAAACAAGGTATTTAGTTATAACAATATACAATTACGGCCCTCTGTGTAGGGAAACATCCAGATTTGTCAACCTGAGGGAAAACAACCCCCCCAAGGGTTGACAAATCTGGATGTTTCCCTACACAGAGGGCCGTAATTGTTTTATTATATTTTTGCCAATGTTTTATAGGTCATCTCCCTTGTGAGGGGAAAATTGGATTGTTCAGCAGGGAACAATAGGGTTGTTTCCCGGCAGCGCAAATTTTAGCCAATGTTTTATAGGTTATCTCCCTTGTGGGGGAAAATTGGGTTGTTCGGTGGGGAACAATATGTGTTGTTGGGCGGGGAACAATAGAGTTGTTTCCCAGCAGCACAAATTTTGGCAAAACATCTCAATTATTTTATTATCACATGACTAATTTAATCCAATCAAAGTCTATCATATAGATTAAAATGTAATAATAACAATTAGAATATTTTTTGGTTCATAGTAAGTGAGTGTTTAGCACCAAGTGAGCATTTTTAAGCAATATCATGGTAAAGAACAAGTTGCATCTCAATGAGATGATGATGAGGTCAGCTTTGTATCATCCGGAACTCCTCGCGCCTTTCCCCAAGTTTTTTCACTTGGGGAAAGGCGTGAGGAGTTCCGGATGAGCTTTGTATTAAACTAACACACTGATTTTGGATTTTTAAAATGATTGATCACTGAAACAACTGTGTGCGACTAGACTTGTCGCTCCACTCAGAAACATTATCCTGATATCGAGCAAACCTGTCTTTGCTCTCCTTAATGGTGTATGCTTAGTGGAGAAGCAACAAATATCAATTTTATAGTCTTTAGTTTGATACAACCTGGCCTCGAACCAACAATCTACCACACTTGTATTGGTTTGTATGATACTAAAGAGCTGTAAATGAACAAAATACCTCTTTGATAACGGGATCAAATTCTTTGGGAGGAAAACTAAATATATGTCTAGTGCCATCAGAATAATAGATGACAAATTCACTGGATTCTGTCTCTCTGCCCTGTAAATTACAAACAAACAATAAATCTTACAATATCCTTAGGTTAGGGTTAATGGTGTCTGTATCATCACTTCCAGCAGTTTTTCTAGCTACAGTTTTATATCTAATAACATAAATTACAAGCATAACCTCCCAACACCAACACTGCACATAAATTAGAGGTAAAGTCACAAACAGCAAGAAATCCTATTTAATAAAGGGCCTGGGTGGCTCAATGAGTTAGGTAGTTGGATTACCTAACAACTCATACAAGCCTATCACCAATATGGCGTGGGTTCGCGCCCGGCTTTGTAAATTACAAAAAAGGGTGCACTCGACTCGCAGCCGCAAGTGGTAAAGTTTACCAGTTGTTGGTTCTCTCTGGTTACTCCAGCTTCTTCCACCACTAAAACTGGTCGCCATGATATAGCTGAAATATTGCTGAAAGTGGCGTTAAAATACCAAAAAACAAAAAAGATATATATATATATATTACACTTTACGTTTTTATTTTCCCTATTTGTCTTTGTTAGCGCAGCCGGTCACTATTTTTGTATATGGACCGGCCAGGTACCTGCATTATTTTAAATAAAAAGTATAATATAGCAAATAGTTCATGTCACTTTGGGTCATATGGCAGTATATGGACCGGTCCGTCACCAAAAAAATATTATATGGACCTCAGAAGCTTCGGTCCATATAATACTTTTTTGGCGACAGACATATAAAGTACAACCAATACTGATTTTCAATGATAAAAAATATTTCAATCATGACCAAAAACAAGAGTTATTTTGCATTTTCCGGTCACAGAGTAAAATATCTTTGCTTATCAAAATTCTGGATAAGTGACCGCTTATTACAGATGGCAAGATATTAACTGTGAGTTCCATTTCACAATGATTCATATATTGCTATTATTATTACCCTTACATAATTGATTGGAAAAAAAAGTGTGGTTGTTTTTAATGGTGAAGTGGTTCTTTTAACAATTTACACTTAATTGAATGATAGAATAATTAGTACAATTATATATTGAGAACTCCTTGAAAGGTAAATGTTTGATAATTTTTCTAGTCTTCAATGAAAACTGATGACTGACCGCCTCAGTGAGGTGACAACAAATAAGTAAAATAAAGACTGGCAGGAGGGTTTTTAACAAGCCATTTACAGCAGTTGATCGCTAATTCAAAAGACTGATTGATTGTTAATCCTTTCTGAATTCGTGTGTATTATACTCAATCAAGCTGATAAAAACAATTCTGAGGAATAAGGTGTGTAATATACAAAGCTTATTATGGTATATTCCTTCTTATGAATATCCCTTACCATAATTTTGGCATCGTCCAAATATTTCATCCCTTTCCTTTTGACTCCAATACTAGCATCACCTCTGAAAATAAATCAATTCCTATGTCATTACATTATCAATTATACATGTAGATTATTAGCTTAATATTTGTCTTTCATCTCCATATAGTCGCCATGATATAGCTGAAATATTGCTGAAAGTGGCATTAAACACCATATAAAGCAAACTAATTTTTAGATATTAATTAAAATGGAACCACACATATCACAATGCTGCTTCATGCCAAATACACTTGCACTTACATTCCTGTTTCTCATACAGATAAATCAATCAGTAATTTTTTTAAATAATTACCGTATTTAGGGTTGTATAATGCGCAGGATTTTGCCCAGATTCTTTATTTGGTAGGAGGTATGCGCATTATAAACAGGAACAATGTGCTTCACTCTTTCCCAGACCGGGAAATCACATGTCCGCCATGTTTTTTTTGTTTACTATTGTCAACATGCAAAGTTAAATATTTCTTAAATTGTTTGGACACTATTCCACAAAATAATTAATTGCATCTACTATGTTTTAATTATTGAAGAATTAAAACTGTCTAGTGCAGTTTTGTTTTCAAAAATATATACGACTGATATTTAATTCTTACATTTCCGACGAAGATTTTTTTCAAAATTCCATGCGCATTATAGACAGGAACTAGTTTTTTTCTGAAGATTTTCAAGGCCAAGAGGAGTGCGCATTATGCAACCCTAAATACGGTATGCCCAAAGATTACGCTGAAATTAATACATGTTGCTCTATAGTTTGATTAATATAATTATTGTTGTAAAGTATTTTGTCATATGATCTGGATGTTTGGTCATATTTAGGAAGTCGACATTATTTTTTCTTGATTTTACGTCTACTACAGAAACGGTTGTTATCTGTTCTTTGTTTGGTTTTTTTCCGCTCTTTACAAATAGGTTATAGGCTTATGGTGTTCAACGCCACTTTCAACAATATTTCAGTTTTATTGGTGGAGAAAACCTGGAGAAAATCACCGACCTGTCGCAAGTCACTGACAAACTTTATCACACAATATTGTATCAAGTACATCTCGCCATGAACAGGGTTCGAACTCACAAATTCTTTATTAATAAGATATGATCATTTTGACATTAAATTTATAATATATATAACCTGTTTAACCTGTCAGTGTCAGTCATTTTGATATTATACAATTATAGTCTTTTGCTAAGGTCAATACGAGTTTTTATGGACCTTAAAATTGATATTCACCGAAGATTTTAGGCCGAGGTGAATATTGATTTCTAAGGTCCATAAAAACTCGTATTGACCGATACAAAAGACTAATTGTTTTATTACATTAAAATGAAAAGTGAAAGTGAAACCAAGTCAATATGAAATTAATCACTTCATTATGACGTCATACATAATGCAATGGAAAGTGAAAGTGAAAGCGAGTCAATACGAGTTTTAATCAAACAATATAAAATTTTACAGAATGTCAGGTGGCAGCATGATAGTCAATACAATTGTTTAAATAAAATCATTATGTAATAAATATAATTATTGTTTTGATGTGAAATATTGTGTGTGTTGTTTTATGTTATAACCTACAAATGCTGAGTGCCGAATAATATTATGAATGATCTCGATCTTCTGTACAGGACCGAAACTTAAACTGCAGATTAGATTAATTGATTGTGGATAACGCTATAATACTTCATCTATTATTAGCTATTTCATGTACATGTAGGTAGAGGTTGCCATGTATATCATAGGTCCGTGGCAGTTAATTTTTTTCTCTCAAAATAGTGGTAAAATTTTGGTTGAAATAGCACTTGAATACATGGTATCGTAGAACCCGTGGTACCATAGGAGCAGACTATATAGATATAATAGTGTAATACTTACCTATTTTTAAAATATGAAAAAACTCCCCTCTCCAAAACAATCCATAGAGCTTGAAATCCTACAAATCTTGATTTCTGAAAAATGAAAACAAATTATGTTACTATGACAGCGTTCTTATTTTCTTTGAGGACTATATTTTTGTAATAAAATGACATTTTAGCAATTTCTTCATACACACAGCTTCTCTTTAACACACCTAGACGTTACAGACAAAATATTAACAAGATATGATTATAATCTAATGATTATGAAGTCTCTCAAACCGGCCATTGACACTATCTACCCACATATCAAATTTTGATGATATCGGACAATGTTGAATTTTTACCCCCCATTTTTATGCCGTGTTTTGGCAGCCATTTTGAAAATGGCAGACATCTTGAAAATTTTGAAAACGCAGAATTGCTCCTCTAATGGTGATCTATCACTATGTCAAAATTTATGTCTCTATCATTATCCAGTTAGAAGTTATCAACATTAATGTACGAAATTTCAAGATTCCCATAGGATTCTATAGTAACCCCCACCTCCTTTGAACCCCCAAAAATATGGCTTTGACCCCCTTTACCACAAATCTGAAATCTTTAGGATCAACTAGAAACATATATCTATAACTCCACCAAGTTTCATTAAATTCTGTCCGGTAGTTCCTGAGATCTGCCGTGGACAAGTTCATGCTTCGCGGAAAGAAAGAATAAGAATAATAATAATAAGAAACAGAGCAAAAACAACAAGTTCCCCAAACTTTGTTTGGGAGACTTAATTACTGTTACACATATTCCAATCAAACACTACCACAAAAGTGGACATTATTATCATCTCATCCAAATGTAACTTGCTCTCGACATGATATATCTAAAACATTGCTTATTTGGTGTTAGAGAAGAATTACTCACCGACTCCCTATAGACAAGAAGATATAATTAGGCACCAATCAGACGCATTCCAGAAAATAAACAGATATATAAATCAGAACGAGTGAGTGACTGTTAGTTGCTTAACGCCAAATGACCAATTTTTCAGCTATATCATGGCAAGAATCAGTTACATTCAATGAAATGATGATGTCCACTTTGTACTTGACCAAAATGCTTAATTGGTTTTTTAAAGTGTTCTAAAACAATTCACCTGTAGACATATAGATTCTCCTCCAGTTGCCCGTGGGTTACGATATTTCTCCACTCAAGCTGTCAGGCGAGTGGTTAAAGTTTTAAATTTAACTCTCAAGAGTGGAGAAATATTGTAACCCACATGAGCAACTGAAGGAGAATTTGTTTCTCCTATTATTTAACACAAACTTTATTTCAATTACCGATTTGACAACATGCGGGGAAAGGCACGAGACATTTTAATCCTCTAGAGGATTACAGATTTTTCCACCACTGGTTCAGCGGGGTTAAAACGCCGTAATAATGGGAGAAATGGCACTCCACTCATACACCCAGTTTCTGCTCTTGCTCCTTATAGCTAGGTGCTTAGTGGAGAAGCAAGCTAACCATTACACTTGTAGTTGACATAGACCTATAGTCCATATAGATGCTTAGTGGAGAAGCAAGCTAACCATTCTGTAGTTGACATAGACCTATAGTCCATAAAGATGCTTAGTGGAGAAGCAAGCTAACCATTACACCTGTAGTTGACATAGACCTATAGTCCATAAAGATGCTTAGTGGAGAAACAAGCTAACCATTACACCTGTAGTTGACATAGACCTATAGTCCATAAAGATGCTTAGGGGAGAAACAAGCTAACAATTACACCTGTAGTTGACATAGACCTATTGTCCATATAGATGCTTAGTGGAGAAACAAGCTAACCATTCTGTAGTTGACATAGACCTATTGTCCATATAGATGCTTAGTGGAGAAGCAAGCTAACCATTCTGTAGTTGACATAGATCTATAGTCCATAAAGATGCTTAGTGGAGAAACAAGCTAACAATTACACCTGTAGTTGACATAGACCTATAGTCCATAAAGATGCTTAGTGGAGAAGCAAGCTAACCATTACACCTGTAGTTGACATAGATCTATAGTCCATAAAGATGCTTAGTGGAGAAACAAGCTAACAATTACACCTGTAGTTGACATAGACCTATTGTCCATATAGATGCTTAGTGGAGAAGCAAGCTAACCATTCTGTAGTTGACATAGACCTATTGTCCATATAGATGCTTAGTGGAGAAGCAAGCTAACCATTCTGTAGTTGACATAGACCTATAGTCCATATAGGTGCTTAGTGGAGAAGTAAGCTAACAATTACACCTGTAGTTGACATAGACCTATTGTCCATATAGGTGCTTAGTGGAGAAGTAAGCTAACAATTACACCTGTAGTTGACATAGACCTATTGTCCATATAGATGCTTAGTGGAGAAGCAAGCTAACCATTCTGTAGTTGACATAGACCTATTGTCCATATAGATGCTTAGTGGAGAAGCAAGCTAACCATTCTGTAGTTGACATAGACCTATTGTCCATATAGATGCTTAGTGGAGAAACAAGCTAACCATTACACCTGTAGTTGATATAGACCTATAGTCCATATAGATTTATAATCCACACGTTATGCTGGGTGTATTTCAAAAACAATTTTCATCGTGGCCGCAATCGTATGGTAGTTGGATATACAACTACCTGTGCAATCATTGCCTATCACAACTGATGTTGTGAGTTTCTATCTCGATCAGGGTGAGGTGTACAGCATTATGTGATAAACTTTGTCAGTGGTTTTCTCCGGGTTCTCCGGTTTCCTCCACCAATAAAACTGATCACCATGATATAACTGAAATATTGTTGAAAGTGGCATTAAACACCATCAATCAAACAAACAAAGACAATGTTCTGCACAATAAAAATACATCCCAACGACCGTTTTCTGTACAAAAAATAAAAATACATTCCAACGACCATTTTCTGTACGATAAAAACATGTCCCAACGACCAGTATGAAATCTTACCTTTAGAAGTACACCTTCCCAATGATGAGGTAATTTTGGAATGTCTTTTACAGGTGTGACAGCTAACAGCTGTTTCATTGGTGTGTTGTAGGCAAAATCTACAGCCGTTTGTGCTAAAAAAAAATCATCAATACGTATGTTGTCAATTGGTCTTGCTCAGACAAAATTTGAAAAGATTCATAAACAGAGACAGGAAACCCTCCCTTATAAGGTCACTCTCACCAAGTGACACTCTTTGTCAGGCAAGATTTTAGATGCACTGAGATTGTAAACTACTACCAAATTGTCCTCCTCAAGAGAGTTCACCCCTCTTATAAGGTCACTTTTTCATTGTAGGAGTGTCACTATAAGAGGGAAATTATTGTATTAGAAAAATGTTGAAATACTTTTTCTGCAGGAAGTTTTACAAAATATATTCCATGTCATTTGACGTAATTACTCTGTGTTGCACCAAGGAATTATTCCTATGACATGTCAAGTTTTTGGATAATGACCTTCTATGCATTTTTATTGTCACTTCAGTAATTTTCTGCTTTATAATGATGACCACATTTATTGGGGAAACTACACGAGTGGTATTAAAATTGTTTGTCAGAAGTTAATTAAATTAGCCATGCAGCCATCCATACCCCACTGATATCAGAAAACATTTTCTTCTTTAAATAATTTTAAAGAAGACATTATAATAATGAGAATACATTGCACTGTCAATAGTTCAATATCGACACAGTCGATTTCCTTAAATTTCATTGTACAATGTTCAACTCTGTGAGATAGTGTCGTTGACTTATGTCAGGTGTGTATTTTTTTTTCCCAAACAACATTACTGACCACCATGATATAACTGAAATATTGTTGAAAGTTGCTTTGAACACCAATTACCTTACCAGGCACCGATCCAGGTTTTGGTATTAGGGTAGTTGGAATCCTGGCAGAGAGTCTGGGGGGTTACCCATTCCCCAAACAGCTAGGGGGACCCAGCATTCCCAGTACCCTTCCTCTAACTCTACACCTTCTTATATAATCTATAGATAGCATCGGTGGTGTAATGGTTAGCCTGCTTGCCTCGAGTGCGGTAGATCGTGGGTTCGAGCCCCGGTCGGGTCAAACCAAAGACAATAAAATTGGTATTTGTTGCTTCTCTGCTAAGCATGCATTAAGGAGAAAGAGCAAAGACTGGTTGGCTCGGAATCAGAATAATGTGTCCGAGTGGAGCAACATGTCTACCCACGGACTGTTGTTTCAGTGAGCTAGCACTATAAATATCCAACTCAGCATGTTGGGTCTAGATCAAAGCGGACCTCATCATCATCTCATTGAAAATTAACTTGTTCTCGCTATGACATAGCTGAAAAATTGCTGAATTGGCATTAAACAACAATCACTCACTCACTATAACCTATAGAAGTGACTCACTATAACCTATAGAAGTGACTCACTATAACCTATAGAAGTGACTCACTATAACCTATAGAAGTGACTCACTATAACCTATAGAAGTGACTCACTATAATCTATAGAAGTGACTCACTATAATCTATAGAAGTGACTCACTATAACCTATAGAAGTGACTCACTATAACCTATAGAAGTGACTCACTATAACCTATAGAAGTGACTCACTATAACCTATAGAAGTGACTCACTATAACCTATAGAAGCGACTCACTATAACCTATAGAAGTGACTCACTATAACCTATAGAAGTGACTCACTATAACCTATAGAAGTGACTCACTATAACCTATAGAAGTGACTCACTATAATCTATAGAAGTGACTCACTATAACCTATAGAAGTGACTCACTATAATCTATAGAAGTGACTCACTATAACCTATAGAAGTGACTCACTATAACCTATAGAAGTGACTCACTATAACCTATAGAAGTGACTCACTATAATCTATAGAAGTGACTCACTATAATCTATAGAAGTGACTCACTATAACCTATAGAAGTGACTCACTATAACCTATAGAAGTGACTCACTATAACCTATAGAAGTGACTCACTATAATCTATAGAAGTGACTCACTATAACCTATAGAAGTGACTCACTATAACCTATAGAAGTGACTCACTATAACCTATAGAAGTGACTCACTATAACCTATAGAAGTGACTCACTATAACCTATAGAAGCGACTCACTATAACCTATAGAAGTGACTCACTATAACCTATAGAAGTGACTCACTATAACCTATAGAAGTGACTCACTATAACCTATAGAAGTGACTCACTATAATCTATAGAAGTGACTCACTATAACCTATAGAAGTGACTCACTATAACCTATAGAAGTGACTCACTATAACCTATAGAAGTGACTCACTATAACCTATAGAAGTGACTCACTATAACCTATAGAAGCGACTCACTATAACCTATAGAAGTGACTCACTATAACCTATAGAAGTGACTCACTATAACCTATAGAAGTGACTCACTATAACCTATAGAAGTGACTCACTATAATCTATAGAAGTGACTCACTATAACCTATAGAAGTGACTCACTATAATCTATAGAAGTGACTCACTATAACCTATAGAAGTGACTCACTATAACCTATAGAAGTGACCCACTATAATCTATAGAAGTGACTCACTATAACCTATAGAAGTGACTCACTATAACCTATAGAAGTGACTCACTATAACCTATAGAAGTGACTCACTATAACCTATAGAAGTGACTCACTATAACCTATAGAAGTGACTCACTGTAACCTATAGAAGTCACTCACTGTAACCTATAGAAGTGACTCACTGTAACCTATAGAAGTCACTCACTATAACCTATAGAAGTGACTCACTATAACCTATAGAAGTCACTCACTATAATCTATAGAAGTGACTCACTATAACCTATAGAAGTGACTCACTATAACCTATAGAAGTGACTCACTATAACCTATAGAAGTGACTCACTATAACCTATAGAAGTGACTCACTATAACCTATAGAAGTGACTCACTATAACCTATAGAAGTGACTCACTATAACCTATAGAAGTGACTCACTATAACCTATAGAAGTGACTCACTATAACCTATAGAAGTCACTCACTATAATCTATAGAAGTCACTCACTATAATCTATAGAAGTCACTCACTATAACCTATAGCAGTCACTCACTATAACCTATAGAAGTGACTCACTATAACGTATAGAAGTCACTCACTATAACCTATAGAAGTGACTCACTATAACCTATAGAAGTGACTCACTATAACCTATAGAAGTCACTCACTATAACCTATAGAAGTGACTCACTATAATCTATAGAAGTGACTCACTATAACCTATAGAAGTCACTCACTATAACCTATAGAAGTCACTCACTATAACCTATAGAAGTGACTCACTATAACCTATAGAAGTCACTCACTATAACCTATAGAAGTCACTCACTATAACCTATAGAAGTCACTCACTATAACCTATAGAAGTCACTCACTATAACCTATAGAAGTCACTCACTATAACCTATAGAAGTCACTCACTATAACCTATAGAAGTCACTCACTATAACCTATAGAAGTCACTCACTATAACCTATAGAAGTCACTCACTATAACCTATAGAAGTGACTCACTATAACCTATAGAAGTCACTCACTATAACCTATAGAAGTGACTCACTATAACCTATAGAAGTGACTCACTATAACCTATAGAAGTGACTCACTATAACCTATAGAAGTGACTCACTATAACCTATAGAAGTGACTCACTATAACCTATAGAAGTGACTCACTATAACCTATAGAAGTGACTCACTATAACCTATAGAAGTGACTCACTATAACCTATAGAAGTGACTCACTATAACCTATAGAAGTGACTCACTATAACCTATAGAAGTGACTCACTATAACCTATAGAAGTCACTCACTATAACCTATAGAAGTCACTCACTATAACCTATAGAAGTCACTCACTATAACTAGAAGTCACTCACTATAACCTATAGAAGTCACTCACTATAACCTATAGAAGTGACTCACTATAACCTATAGAAGTCACTCACTATAATCTATAGAAGTGACTCACTATAACCTATAGAAGTGACTCACTATAACCTATAGAAGTGACTCACTATAACCTATAGAAGTGACTCACTATAACCTATAGAAGTGACTCACTATAACCTATAGAAGTGACTCACTATAATCTATAGAAGTGACTCACTATAACCTATAGAAGTCACTCACTATAATCTATAGAAGTGACTCACTATAACCTATAGAAGTGACTCACTATAACCTATAGAAGTGACTCACTATAACCTATAGAAGTGACTCACTATAACCTATAGAAGTGACTCACTATAACCTATAGAAGTCACTCACTATAACCTATAGAAGTCACTCACTGTAACCTATAGAAGTGACTCACTATAACCTATAGAAGTGACTCACTGTAACCTATAGAAGTCACTCACTATAACCTATAGAAGTGACTCGCTATAACCTATAGAAGTCACTCACTATAATCTATAGAAGTGACTCACTATAACCTATAGAAGTGACTCACTATAACCTATAGAAGTGACTCACTATAACCTATAGAAGTGACTCACTATAACCTATAGAAGTGACTCACTATAACCTATAGAAGTGACTCACTATAACCTATAGAAGTGACTCACTATAACCTATAGAAGTGACTCACTATAACCTATAGAAGTCACTCACTATAACCTATAGAAGTGACTCACTATAACCTATAGAAGTCACTCACTATAACCTATAGAAGTGACTCACTATAACCTATAGAAGTGACTCACTATAACCTATAGAAGTGACTCACTATAACCTATAGAAGTGACTCACTATAACCTATAGAAGTGACTCACTATAACCTATAGAAGTGACTCACTATAACCTATAGAAGTGACTCACTATAACCTATAGAAGTCACTCACTATAACCTATAGAAGTGACTCACTATAACCTATAGAAGTCACTCACTATAACCTATAGAAGTCACTCACTATAACCTATAGAAGTCACTCACTATAACCTATAGAAATCACTCACTATAACCTATAGAAGTGACTCACTATAACCTATAGAAGTCACTCACTATAATCTATAGAAGTGACTCACTATAACCTATAGAAGTGACTCACTATAACCTATAGAAGTGACTCATTATAACCTATAGAAGTGACTCACTATAACCTATAGAAGTGACTCACTATAACCTATAGAAGTGACTCACTATAATCTATAGAAGTGACTCACTATAATCTATAGAAGTCACTCACTATAACCTATAGAAGTGACTCACTATAACCTATAGAAGTCACTCACTATAACCTATAGAAGTGACTCACTATAACCTATAGAAGTCACTCACTATAACCTATAGAAGTCACTCACTATAACCTATAGAAGTGACTCACTATAACCTATAGAAGTCACTCACTATAACCTATAGAAGTCACTCACTATAACCTATAGAAGTGACTCACTATAACCTATAGAAGTGACTCACTATAACCTATAGAAGTGACTCACTATAACCTATAGAAGTGACTCACTATAACCTATAGAAGTGACTCACTATAACCTATAGAAGTCACTCACTATAACCTATAGAAATGACTCACTATAACCTATAGAAGTCACTCACTATAACCTATAGAAGTCACTCACTATAACCTATAGAAGTCACTCACTATAACCTATAGAAGTGACTCACTATAACCTATAGAAGTGACTCACTATAACCTATAGAAGTGACTCACTATAACCTATAGAAGTGACTCACTATAACCTATAGAAGTGACTCACTATAACCTATAGAAGCGACTCACTATAACCTATAGAAGTGACTCACTATAACCTATAGAAGTGACTCACTATAACCTATAGAAGTGACTCACTATAACCTATAAAAGTGACTCACTATAACCTATAGAAGTCACTCACTATAACCTATAGAAGTCACTCACTATAACCTATAGAAGTCACTCACTATAACCTATAGAAGTCACTCACTATAACCTATAGAAGTCACTCACTATAACCTATAGAAGTCACTCACTATAACCTATAGAAGTCACTCACTATAACCTATAGAAGTCACTCACTATAACCTATAGAAGTCACTCACTATAACCTATAGAAGTCACTCACTATAACCTATAGAAGTCACTCACTATAACCTATAGAAGTGACTCACTATAACCTATAGAAGTGACTCACTATAACCTATAGAAGTAACTCACTATAACCTATAGAAGTGACTCACTATAACCTATAGAAGTGACTCACTATAACCTATAGAAGTGACTCACTATAACCTATAGAAGTCACTCACTATAACCTATAGAAGTCACTCACTATAACCTATAGAAGTGACTCACTATAACCTATAGAAGTGACTCACTATAACCTATAGAAGTGACTCACTATAACCTATAGAAGTCACTCACTATAACCTATAGAAGTCACTCACTATAACCTATAGAAGTCACTCACTATAACCTATAGAAGTCACTCACTATAACCTATAGAAGTGACTCACTATAACCTATAGAAGTCACTCACTATAATCTATAGAAGTGACTCACTATAACCTATAGAAGTCACTCACTATAACCTATAGAAGTGACTCACTATAACCTATAGAAGTCACTCACTATAACCTATAGAAGTGACTCACTATAACCTATAGAAGTCACTCACTATAACCTATAGAAGTCACTCACTATAACCTATAGAAGTGACTCACTATAACCTATAGAAGTGACTCACTATAACCTATAGAAGTGACTCACTATAACCTATAGAAGTGACTCACTATAACCTATAGAAGTGACTCACTATAACCTATAGAAGTGACTCACTATAACCTATAGAAGTGACTCACTATAACCTATAGAAGTGACTCACTATAACCTATAGAAGTGACTCACTATAACCTATAGAAGTGACTCACTATAACCTATAGAAGTCACTCACTATAACCTATAGAAGTGACTCACTATAACCTATAGAAGTGACTCACTATAACCTATAGAAGTGACTCACTATAAGCTATAGAAGTGACTCACTATAATCTATAGAAGTGACTCACTATAACCTATAGAAGTGACTCACTATAACCTATAGAAGTGACTCACTATAACCTATAGAAGTGACTCACTATAACCTATAGAAGTCACTCACTATAACCTATAGAAGTCACTCACTATAACCTATAGAAGTGACTCACTATAACCTATAGAAGTGACTCACTATAACCTATAGAAGTGACTCACTATAACCTATAGAAGTGACTCACTATAATCTATAGAAGTGACTCACTATAATCTATAGAAGTGACTCACTATAACCTATAGAAGTGACTCACTATAACCTATAGACAATTATCTACCTTTAGCATTCTTAGCTGTAACATTTACTCCACTCTGTAACAGAAACACTGCTACTTCTTTCTGATTGGTTTGTGCAGCGATGTGTAAAGCTGTGTTCCCAAACTCATCTGTGAAATTTAGGTTAGGTGGTTTCTTGCTATTAAGCTGAAATAAAATATATCACATTAACATTACAAACTTCGCATATTAATGAAAATGATAAAAACAAATTAGAACTTTTTCGGAATAACATACGAGTATTTATTATTTATGAACATAAAGCTAATGCATGGTAATAATTGTATCGTCTAATTGTGTATATTATAATGAAATGTAAAAACAAATCAATATGACATATGTTTAAGTGGACTTTTTATTTTTATTTTCACTTGCTACCCCTGGACAAGTGAGATTTATGTAAAACAGGGACCCTTAATGTTCACTCCTGGGCCATTAAGGTTATTGTAAACAGGAGATTTTGAATAAACTATATTATGATGGAAAAAAAAAAAAAAAAAAAAAAAAAAAAAAAAAACATTACAGGGATGATCCTGGTTAGAAAATAAAATAACTGAAATCAATGAAAAATTGCTGAAACCATCTACACCCCCTTTCAAATTGAAAATTTTTTTACCCGTTCTTACCTTGTCCAGCAACTTTCGGAAAACAATTTTCAGAGGAAAATAGCTGAAATCAGTTATATAACTGAAAAAAATCATCCCTGATACTAAAAGATAGCAACATCAACGATTGCCACAAAAATATAAATTTATTTACATCAACATGTTTTGCCGCAAGAGTGGTGTCATCAGAACAACGTTGCAAAATATTGATTGGTTTAAGTAGTATTAGGTTAATATTGAATGGTTTAAGTAGTATTCGGTTAATATTGAATGGTTTAAGTAGTATTAGGTTAATATTGAATGGCTTAAGTAATATTAGGTTAATATTGTAATGTCATTAAAAATTAAGACATTTTACACGAATGAATTATGAATTGTGACCAATCATATTAAATAAAGGTTGCATTGTATGGTACACAGCGTTGGTTCATTATGGGTTAGTGTTAGTGTTATGGTGGTTAATGACACTTTCAACAATATTTCTGTCATATTGTGGCGGTCAGTTTTATTGGTGGAGGAAATCAGAGTACCTGGAGAAAACCACCGACCAGTCGTAAGTCACTGACAAACTTTATTACATAATGTTGTATTGAGTACACCTCGTCTCTCGTTGGTTCATTATACTCCATGTTATGTGTGACACAGAACTGACAAAAATGTTTATTTTGACTGGTTACACTAGTATATGTTTCCTATTTATCTGAGCTCTCCCTACTCTACCAGGAATCAAGGAACCAGGGCTGTCTAGCATACAAAGCAATACTTTATTTGTACGCCAATTATCTATAGCACAGGTTAATTGCAGGATAAGTTATTCTCTCTCTAGAGGGTGGTGTTATTAATATTAATTACTGAAAAAAAGGTGTGGCCTTTAAGATCGATTTAATGATTTGTGGTTTTTTTTAGCAAATGTTCAGAGATAAAATTTTGTGGAATAATGTTATTTCATGTAAACATATTTGCAGCGATAATATGTACACACAACCAAGAATACCTTAGTGAGTGCGTGAGTGAGTGATTGCTGTTTAAGGCCAATTCAGCAATTTTTCAGCTATATCATAGCGAGAACAAGTTAATTTTCAATGAGATGTTGATAAGGTCCACTTTGTTCTAGCCCAACACGCTGAGTTGGATTTTTATAGTGCTTGCTCACTGAAACAACAGTCCGCTGGTAGACATGTCGCTCCACTGGGACACACCATTCTGATTCTGAGCCAACCGGTCTTTGTTCTTTCTCCTTAATGCTGTGTGCATAGCGGAGAAGCAAGAAATACCAATTTTATAGTCTTTGGTTTGACCAGACTGGGCTCGAACCCACAATCTACCGCACTCGAGGTGAGCACCAATGCAGCTAAGAATACCTTAGATATATTGTCATTTTTGTATGCATTCACTTATATAATGTATTACCATTTGTTGAATATCCTCCACATTGCCTTCTCGGACAGAAGACATAAATTCTTCATGTTTTTTTAGATGTGCATGGCTTTCAGCAGCTGTAAATACAAACATGTATTATTTATTTCATTACTAAATTTCCAAAATTCAAAGATTTTACTGGTATGAATATGATAAATAAACGCTGAACTCACAGCTTTAGTGGTGGTAGGAACTGACTGCACGAGTAGTTGGAGATTCAACTACCATACAATTACAACCTCAACGGCCACCACACATTAGAACAGAATGTTCCACGCACAATAAAAAGGCCAATCAATGATCATTAATGTAGAGTATGGATCAAATCAGTTCATCAGTTTTTACGAAAAAGGCAATATTTGTTCCATACTGGTATATGTTTGATTAACGTCAATCTTGTAAATTTAAAATCCAAACAAAAGAAATATTTAAAAGTGAAAAACTGGATACTGGTAGAAATCATGTTTCTTTACATCCATATCCTTTCTTATTAATACTTTACTTAATTCTTACACTATCTATTATCTTCAGAAAACTTTGAAGATACCAAAAGAGTAATCAGAAGCTGTAAAACGCTTGTGAATTTGGTTATTTATAGTGCATGTCTAAATTACACATACATACACAATTAAAACAGACCTTCTATGAGTTGCTTAATTTCTTTAGTTCTTGACAGATCTTTGGCCAGAAATCCCTCGGCATTAATAATATCCACATCGGCATTATGTTCTACCAAGACTGTCACCGTTTCCTGTAGAAATACATGAAAAAATATTAGAGAATACCGAAGGGGCAATCAAAAATGGACAATCCAGAGACGAAGAAAAACAAAACAAAAAGATGTAACACAATATGTGTTGGACATCACTATACGCAAACAAACACAAATAACGTAAATAAGACATGAGTCCTCCTACAAACAACTGGATGTAAAGATAAACCGAACATCGTTTATATGCGGAAACCGTAACGGACATCACAACACGGAACTCAGAACGTAAAGATATATAATAGGACAACACAAAAAACTAAAAAGATGAGGAACACGGATCCACGGATCCACCAAAAAACCGGGGGTGAACTCAAAAACTGATCTGTACTATATTTAGCAGTTTTCATAACAACACTCAAAAATTTTCATACTGGCAGAATTGAACAGATCATAAAATATATTATTGCCTTAGAATTTGGTGAGAGGACCAATGAAATAGGCTCATGAATTATTCATTAATACAAAGGTTTTCAAATAAATTGACCAATGGTGATGAAGAATGAACAATTGTGATCAACCAATGGTTACAGACGATGGACATACAAAAGGTATCACAAAGTTTGATTGGAACAGAAAGAAGTGGATATAATAGACTAAAAACGTAGATATCAAACTTAAGTGTACACGACACGTTTCTTCAGGTACGCTTAAAGTCTAAATATTTGAAAGCCAAATAATTTTAAAAGTCTTTATGAGGACCAAAATCAAAGGGTCTAAACAGGATAGACAAAATCGTCTAAACTCACCTATGCCTGAGGGAGGAGACATGGTTTGAAAATTTTGCCTTGTAACAGGTCAACAACGACCACTCCTAATAAAGCTATTGCTGATTGAGAGCTGCTGCAAGTTGTCTTATGTGCAAATGGTGGAAATACTCCATACACAAGACATTCATTTATGTCACATGGGTTTGCCATGATGAATGCCACATGTGGAGCAGGAACTGCTTACCCTTTCAGAGCACCCGAGTTCACCCGCCGGTTTTTAGTGGGGTTTATGTTGCTCAATCTTTAGTTTTCTGTGTAATGTTTTGCAGATCGTAGTTTGTCCTTTTTCCAATCAAGCAAAAACAAAACAGTCGAGAAATTACAACCCAAGGGAAAAAGCAAATAACGCAAACGCTCCAGGTTGAAGCACGGTGCATCCCGACAACTATTAATGCATCTGGCCGGCCCACATTGGAATTTTCAATGCGGGATTATATTTAACTGCATCATTGACGTAAAGCTGCATGGTAAAGTGGTCCCTGAGTACTGTATATATTGTTTAACTTACATGTCTGCCTGTGTAAGCTGCTCTATGTAGAGGAGTATCACCAAGACTGTTGACTACATTTACTTCTGCATCATGCTGAAAATAGACATTAAAAACAGTCAAACAGCATACACCTTTGCATCATGCTGAAAATAGACATTAAAAACAGTCAAACAGCATACACCTTTGCATCATGCTGAAAATAGACATTAAAAACAGTCAAACAGCATACACCTTTGCATCATGCTGAAAATAGACATTAAAAACAGTCAAACAGCATACACCTTTGCATCATGCTGAAAATAGACATTAAAAACAGTCAAACAGCATACACCTTTGCATCATGCTGAAAATAGACATTAAAAACAGTCAAACAGCATACACCTTTGCATCATGCTTAAAAATTACATTAAAAACAATAAGCAATATAATGCTAATAAAAGATATTGTCATACTGCAATAGAAAATCTAAGTGATCCTATTGGTTATTAGCTCGATTTTACTAATCCATATTATACGGCTCTAGCCGGTAATATGAAAGCACGTGCCAAGAAAGATAACTCATTTTGAAATCATACGTAATCAAGATGGCGACCCCCAGATTCGCCTGTCACTCTGACACCGATATTGAGGCAATTCTAAATCATTTGTTATTTTTCTGTTAAAATTGTTAAGTTGTTTATTAAATATGTTGAAGAATTAATTTCTTCTTTAAAGCAAAGTCATATCTGGGGTTAAATGTTCATGAGACAATACATGTATAGTAGTCATGTTCTTTATTTAGGCTTTACACAGGTAATATGGACCCATGGTATTGCAGTATGACAAATTCGTTATATAGGCTTTAGACAAGTAATACGGGCTCATATAACCTGTCTATGTTGTATATTTCCCTCGCCTTCGGCTCAGGAAATATAAAACACAGACAGGTTATATGAGCCCGTATTACCTGTCTAAAGCCTATATAACTAATATTATATTTTGTAAAACGGTCCAAGTTCAAACAATGTAAAATCTCTATATTATCCATATAGAATATCGGCAGTTTTGAAGGTCGAGACAGACATTATTACTAGTATCACAGCGAATCAGATAGGATGAGCTGCGAGATTAGCGATAGTATATGTTGAGACCTTCATAACTGACGATATTCTATATATGGATAATATAGAGGTTTTACTTAGCTGAAAAAAATCCAATTTACTGATAAATATTCATAAAAATACAAATTAATTCATATAATAAAACTTAGTTTTTGCTTAAATTTTACTTTTTCTAATACAATGTCCATCCTTGGTTATATACACAATGCTATGATAAAATTCCCAATATATTTATGTTTGTCACATGCATATTGCTGAACAAATAGTGGCCATAAATCCAGAGTTTTTTTTCATATTGTTTATTTCATATTCATTTTCCTGGAAAAAATACTAAGATGGACCTCAGAACTTTTTGATAAATGTTTGAATTGAAAAAAATATGTGGATATCAAGAAATTAAGCGAAACAGTCGACAGGTAGATATGATGCTTAACCCACACACATTATCCGGACTCCGAGTGAGTGATTGCTGTCTAGTGTTAGAGTTATGTTGTTTAATGCCACTTTCAACAATATTTCAGTTATATCGTGGCAGTCAGTTTTATTGGTGGAGGAAATTGGAGTACCTAGTGAAAACCACCGACCTGTCGCAAGTCACTGACAAACTTTATCACATAATGTTGTATCGTGTACACCTCGCCAGAGTGTGATTCGAACTTGTAATGTTAGTGGTGATAGGCACTGATTGCATATATAGGTTGCTATAAATCCAACTACCATATGATCACGACCATGACGGCCCCTTGATGGTTGTGTAATGCCAATTCACAAATGAACAATTCTTCAGCTATATCATGGTGAGAATAAGTTACATTCGATGAGATGATGATGTCTGCTTTGTACTAGATCAACATGCTTAGTTGGACTTTTATAGTCCTAGCTGACTGAAACAACATTCTGTGGGTAGACATATTGCTCCACTCGGACACATTAACCTAATTCAGAGCCAACCAGTCTTTGCTCTTACTCCTTGATATATCCTGGCTCTGAGCCAACTCTTTAATACTGTGTGCTTAGCAGAAAACAAATTATTTGGATTGGCCCAACACAGGATCGAAACTACAATCTTTCGCACTGAATGCGAAAGTACTGATTTATCTATTACACCGACGAGTCCGTTATATGCACTGAAAATGTTACCTCTAAAAGTAGTCGAACTACTGCTGTGTGACCAAAATAGGCAGCCATATGTAATGGACTCCATCCTCGATTTGCTTTCTGATTTCCTGTAAAACATTGATTTTAATTGATAACATTTGTATTTTCAGTGAGTGATTGCTGTTTAACACCAACTCAGCAATTTTTCAGCTATATCATGGCAACTAGAACAATTTAATTTTCAATGAGATGATGATGAGGTCCGATTTGTGCAAGATCAATACGCTTAGTTGGACTATTAGTGCTTGTTCACTGAAACAACAGTCCGCGGGTAGACATGTCGCTCCACTCGGACACATTATCCTGATTCCGAGCCAACCAGTCTTTGCTCTTTCTCCTTAATGCTGTGTGCTTAGCGGAGAAGCAACAACTACCAATTTTATAGTCTTTGGTTTGACCTGATCGGAGCTCAACACACGAACTACCGCACTCGAGACGAGCACGCTAACCATTACACCACCGATGCGGTTGCATTTTCGGTGACTCTTGAGCGTTAGCAATATTGTTGTTACATGACAAAGAGTGAAAAGGGCAGCAACTCTAATCAAAAAATTAATTTACAAATTTGACATACACAGACCTCCATGTGATAAATAATAGGGTCATAATATACAAATTTTAGGAGCAAAAAATGTAGATACATGTGTATCTATTTTAGGGTGTTTGGTGCCTTTCTGGAGTAATCTTTCTGAGGAGAATTTGCTATCACAAAGTAAAGTACAGTCAGGGCTCACCAAACCAGACAAAGTGGGCGAAATTCTCACCCTATATCAGCTGAAGTCGCCCTTCTTCGACTCCAAAGCAAAATTAAAGTCGCCTTGTTTCTTTGTGCAAGTCACTCCTTTCTTGCTAATAATATATGTTTTAAGGTAAAGCTGATTAACAAAGCGATTGTAATCAATGTAAAAATACATAAGAATGAGAGAAAAAGGGTTACTTATACTGTCAGTATGATACAGACTATTATGATGACATACAAATGGGTCCCTAAGTGTTCACCTTACTATGAAGGTGACATAAACTAGAGGCTCGGTGGGCTGAGTCTGTGTCGCTCATCTTTCATTCTGCTTTGAGGAAACTTAACATAGAACCTTCCATAGATGATTTCTACAAGGTTTCAGTTCATTTGGCCAAGCGGTTTCAGAGGAAAATATTTTTTAGAAATCGACCAATCAGAAACAAGAATTGCCTGTGGTGGCCATGTTTGTCAACAGATAAAAATGATATGAGCAATCTCTATAGAGGACATTCCATACATGCTTCCTACCAATTTGCGGCTCATTTAGCCAAGCGGTTTCAGAGGAGAAGATTTTTTGGAAATCAACCAATCAAAAACAAGAATTGTCTGTGGCGGCCACGTTTGTAACTGGATTGGTACGAAATGAGCAATCTTTATAGAAAACCTTCCACAGATGCTTCCTACTAAGTTTCGGTTAATTTGGCAAAGGGGTTTCAGAGGAGAAGATTTTTAGAAATCGACCAATCAGAAACAAGAATTGCCTGTGGCAGCCATGTTTGTCAATAAATCCGGACGAAATGAGCACTCTTTATAGAGGACCTTCCAAGGATATTCCCTACCAAATTTTGGTTCATTTGGGAAAACGGTTTCAGAGGAGAAAAATCAACCAATCAGAAAAAAGAATTGCCTGTGGTGGCCATGTTTGTTTACAGATCAAAATAAATGAGCAATCTCTATAGAGGACCTTCCAATGATGCTTCCTACCAAATTGCGATTCATTTGACCAACCGGTTTTAGAGGAGAAGATATTTTAGAACTCAACCAATCAGAAACAAGAATTGCCTGTGACGGCCATGTTTGTTAAC
The DNA here is from genome assembly GCA_963383655.1 of Bathymodiolus septemdierum. NCBI lineage: Eukaryota > Metazoa > Mollusca > Bivalvia > Mytilida > Modiolidae > Bathymodiolus > Bathymodiolus septemdierum. Next base: position 31,798,635 of record OY726525.1, on the reverse strand, counting down.
AGATCGGGACGAAATGAGCAATCTTTATAGAGGACCTGCCATAGATGCTTCCTACCAAGTTTTGGTTCATTTGGGAAAGCAGTTTCAGAGGAGAAGATTTTTTAAAATCTGCCAATCAGAAACAAGAATTGCCTGTGGTGGCCATGTTTGTAAATGGATCAGAATGAAATGAGCGATCTTTATAGAGGACCTTTCATACCAAGTTTCAGTTCATTTGGCTAAGGGGTTACAGAGGAGAAGATTAAATGTGAAAAGTTAACGGACGACAGATGACGGACGACGGACGTTAAGTGATGGCAATAAAAAGGGGGTTAAATGATTGCTGTTTAAAACCAAGTGAGCAATTATTCAGGTTTATCATGGCAAGAATAGGTAACGTTTAAATGAGATGATGATGCCTATTTTGTACTAGACCAACATTTTAATGTCTAAGTTGGATTTTTATAGTGCTACATGTAGCTCACTGAAACAACAGTCCACAGTGAGACATGTTACTATATTTAGATACATTATCCTTGCTACGAGAAATTTAATCTTTGTTCTTATATATCTCCTTAATGATGTGTGATTACAAAATACCAATTATAAAGTCCTTGGTTTATCCTGACCTAGGATATTAACCATGATCTACCACACTCTAGACAAGCATGCTATCCATTACCACTGTCAAGGCAGTGTAAAAATAAAGTACCTCATTTTTTGGCATGCCTAAGTATTTTTGTTCATGGCCAAATACCTGAAAACTTGTTTTGTTATTGCAAGCCAAGTATTTGAGCCTAACAAATAAAGTTTGTAACTATTTGAATTCCTCTTGGAAAAATCAGATCTGAAATTATTAATTATTGTGTATTGTTCTCTGTTATTTGTCATATTCTCACTATATGTATAATTATGTTATTTAGTTGCCATAACGTGTACATTGTGTTGCTTTTTGCAAAGGGACCGTCATGGTCATGATCATATGGTAGATGGATTTACAATTACATGTGCAATCAGTGCCTATCACCACTAACGTAGTGAGTTCGAATCCCACCAGGCGAGGTGTGCTCGATACAACATTATGTGATAAAGTTTGTCAGCGACATACAGCAAGTTGGTGGTTGTTTCAGGGTACTCCGGTTTCCTCCAACAATAAAATTGACCGCCACGATATAACTGAAATATTGTTGAAAGTGGTGTTAAACACCATAACTCCAAACTCTAATCCAATTATCTAATCTACCTTTACAATTCAAATCTAAAACTATCTCTCCACGATTTCTTTTCTTCAATAAATCTGTCACACCATTTACATCTCCATTTCTAGCGAACAACAATAGACTTTCTTCTGGTGTTAACATTTCCTCCTGGTCAGAAGAAATCGTGTCCCCATTTTTGTCCTCCATTTTTATATCTGTATTCTATATTTTACCATTTTTATATCTGTATTCTATATTTTACCAATGTTTAACACAGATCTACCAGAAAAAATAATAATATTCTTTTATGAAAACATATTGAAGATCAGCAATATCATACACAAATGAGTGAGTGAGTGATTGTTGTTTAACGCCAATTCTGAAATTTTTCAGCTATATCATGGCGAGAACAAGTTAATTTTCAATGAGATGATGATGAGGTTCACTTTGTAGTAGACCAACACGCTTACCGGGTAGTTAGATTTTTATAGTGCTAGCTCACTAAAACAACAGTCCCCAGATAGACACATCGCCCTACTTGGAACACATTATCCCAATTCCAAACAAACCAGTATTTGCTCTTTCTCCTTAATGCTGCATGCTTAGCGGAGAAGCAACAAATACCAATTTTTTAGTTTTTGGGGCAACTCCATTAAGCATTAGTGCATCTCTTTCTTTATTCAATGAGAGTAGCAATATATTACATAATTAACATAATAAAAATGTTAGTGTTCACCAAGACAGTTTAAAAATTGTGTGCGTGTCAAATGTTTAGTGGTGCCTAACCTGTACACTAGTATATCCAGTTTATGTGTTGTTTCAATGTACTTTCACAATTTTCCAATTCACAAATATTCAGTATTTCAGTTCAGACAACACTCAATCACTGACAAGCTGACATTGCTTGTGTTACGCCTAATCTTGTTGAGGTTAGGATTCCGAAGAAATTTTCTGTCTATCTTTAGAAGAAATTTTCTGTCTGTATCTTATAGGATGAAGATACAGACAGAAAATTTCTTCGGAATCCTAATCTCAACGAGATTACTAGACCAGGATAATGGATTATTTTTCTTTCGCTCAAATGTCCATCTGGTTTTTTAGATTTTGCTTTTTAGGGTTGTTTTTCTTTTGCTCAAATGTCCACTTTTTTTTCACTCTTTTGGGTTGTCATAAAATGTTCTGTGCCGATAATATACTTGCTTTTAATTTATGGCCCCAAGCTGTCATTGTTGATTGAAGTTAGACGTGTCAACCACAATAAACAATTACATGCTTACATCACATTGTAAATTTAGATTTACACCAAGCTGTCATCAATAAAGTCATATATACAGCCAAAAAAATCAATCAAAATATCATTTATTATCAAATATAATCCAAAAATCTATTTTCTACACAAGTATTGTAAAACTTACCTTTTTTTAAAAAAAATCAACAATACTCGTATATAATTGTATACGAGTATTGTGAATACTCGTTTTTGTCGCCATGTACAAGTGATCCGATTAGTGTTACGCCCATCAAATCACCTACACGTACTTTTGATCCTTAAAATCATTTATATCTGTTGGGTTTTTTTTAACACAAATGAAGCTAAAATAGATATGGTGTGATCAAGTTTCGCTTAATCGACTGTCACAAGAATTTGATAATATTCTGGGTTAATCATGTGTTCTTGTTTATATATTTTTTCTAACAGGAAATCAAATTCCTGTTTATGGGAGATAACTTGCTTCCTAAAAATGCGCGGGAATTCAAAATTATTATTATGTCCTAATTCGTAAACTCAAAGAAAATATACTAACTCGTGTTATGGGAACAGCTCGCCTAGACGAGTGCAGCAAAGTTTCGAACAAAACAAAGTATGGGCATGTTTTATATATACCAAGTTTTTGTGTAACAGAAAGTCGGCGACAAATTCTCTTTTACATAGCCGTCCTTTATAGCTTTCTCGCTTTTCCAGCGGCCGTGTTTTTTTAAATAATCTATCTTTGACTTGGGCCGCAGCTGCAGCTGTAGCGCTGCCTGACCGTAAACTATGGAGGCCAAGTTTCATTTTGTCTAAATCAATATGATCAACTGTATTAAGCAAAATCTCACGTGCTGAACTATAAGATATAATTTTCCTGGGTTACGAAGTTTGTAAGTGTTCGTACTTTTACAAAACATTAATCCCAGGGGCGGATCCAGGGAGGGGGGGGCCGCACCCGGCGCCCCCCCCCCCCCCTCCCCCCCAAAAAAATGGAAAAAATATGATTTTTTTTGGCGTAAAATCGTGATTTTTCACACGAAATACCCCAACAATTTTCGCGCCTCCCTCCGTTCGGCGCAATTTTTTTTAAGTGCGCCCCCCCTAACTTGAAATCCTGGATCCGCCCCTGAATCCTCTAAAAATGCAATCAGTACTACTATTTGAAGGAAAATGTGCCAGAGCTAAATACCGCTTAGAACATATTAACAGGACTCAAGTCATGGTAGGCCTACCAGTACATGAAATAATAACATCTTTGCTCTCTCTGTAGACATCTGTCTTACTTTGCTTAATAACTATTTTGATACAATCGTCATAAAATGTAATATTGTCCCTTTTAATGTTAGATAACTCGGGAAATCGTAAAAAAACCAGAGAAACTCAAAAGACACATGCAAGCAGTTCTCACGTCTTTCATCACGTCTTTCAAATTACTCTTTTCGTGACCGACTAAATACTCAATACTTTTTAACATATCTACTGTAAATGGCTCTTTTTTAGATACAGAGTGACCTATTGTTCTCAAAGCGCCTTCCTTGGCCGCCATAACTAAATCAGATATACAAGGGTCTGTGCACCCAGATAGTTTATGCATCCAGCTAATGGCATAACATACTTCATTTATCTTACTACTAGATTTTGTAGTTTCTGACAAGTTTACAAAATATAAAGCTACATGAAAATTTGAAGCTGGTAATGATTGTATACTATGAGATACACACCATTTAGTCCATGTGTCAAAACCCTACTTATAGCTCTTTCTGGTGTTAGTAGCCTTGGACGCCAAGCACACACTAGGAAGTTTATTAACCAAGGGCTGAAGACTTTCATTGCTGCTAGTAAGACGATTCAACCAATGTTCAGTGCTAAAAACAGCTGAAAAACGTAAATAAGCATAAAGAACGATTAAAACAAATATATCTAACTCGTCAGGCGAGTTCTTGAAAAATTAACTTTAATGAAATCACACAGCCATGTCAACTCAGTATTCTACAAAATACTAGGACCATGCTGCAACTTCACGGTAGCCACGTCTACCAGGGGCGGATCCAGGATTTCAAATTAGGGGGGCGCACTTAAAAAAATTGTTGGGGTATTTCGTGTGAAAAATCGATTTTACGCCAAAAAATCATGTTTTCCAATTTTAGGGGTGGGGGCGCCTCCCCCCCCCCCCCCTAGATTCGCCCCTGTCTACTACAATACCCTTCTGGTACTAGGACCATGCTACCCAACAGTAAAAACACATTAAACCTGTTATTCTTACAGCCAACACTGGCGACGTAAATCTATCAGAACTGAACAAGGAGTTCTTATTAGAGCCTTGTACAAAAACCCATCAGGATTACTAAACTCAATAACATCTGTAATGTAATCTTGATATACCAAATTCTGTCTGAAAATCATAGGCCAAAACGGAGACGAACTCCACCTAGGAACGATCTGCGTTCCTTCAGCTCTACAAGCCAACATGTGTTTCATGACACGTAGTACAGAATAACGGGGGAACCAACCAATTATTTTCCCCTGTCCAGTCCTGAGTAAAACCATCTATAGCCTCTGTGTTAACATTCCAAAATAAGGAGTTATATCTAGGTAGTTTGATATTTGATTTGCTAGCGAAACGGTCTACCGTAAAAAGACCCCACAAAATGTTCATGGATGTAAAAAAAACTCGTCTAAGACACCCCAATCTTCCCAGTCTAACATCTTGCTAACATAATCAGCTAAAACATTTTCCGAACGAGGAATCCACTGTATAGCTATGGAAATACATCTTTCAGTACAGGTCGAAAAGATTGATCTTGCTAAACTATGCAGTTCAGTTTTAATGCTACTCGATTTAACAATAACAATACAGTTTTGGCTGTCTGTTAACCATTTCACAGTTTTGCCCTTCAAACAATTTTGTAAAGCTTTTAAGATCTGTTCGATGGCCTTCATTTCACGCCAGGTAGAACTTTTACAGGCTTCAGTATTATCCCACATCTGATGAAATACCTTTTTATCTAATTCTACTGCGTATGCTCCGCAAGCAACAGAGCTTGCATCGGAAAAGATAATAACAGACAATTTACTGTATGAATCTAATCTTTTGGTGTTTAACGAGTTGATATTCTTTGACCAGAAAATCAATTAATTAAATATCTCATCTTTATAAACAGTGATCAACCTAGAGTCCCATGTTGACCTACAAATATAACAATACCTGGTCATTAATCTTGTGATGTTACCTAAAACGGGTGACATTGAGATAATCCTACCTACACACTGAGCTAGTTTACTAGCAGTGACAGTTGCAAAACATTTAACTGTTTCTTCAATTGAAACCTTCAAATCAATTATTCTCCTATCTGGAATTTTAATACTAAATTCACGGGCATTCCATAAAATACTTAGCCATTCTAACTCAATAACTGGAGTAAAAATTGATTTTTTTTTCTCATTAATCAGAAAACCTGCTTTTGTCAAACTATCTTTAACAAACTGAGAATGATTTATGCAATCTTCGAAATTTTGGCCAATACCAAACCCATCATCCAAATACATAACAATTTTGATTGAATTTTTACGCCAATATTTGACCATTTCTCTCAAGCATTTCGAAAAAATGAAGGGGCGGTGGAAAGGTCAAAAGGTAGAACTGTAAAGCAAAAATATTTACCTTTCCATGAAAAACCCAAAAAGGTGTGTTGCTGCGGACAAATGTCAATATGGTGATAACCACTTCAAATCAAACTTATATACCGAACAGTCCTTAGTAAAATACTGGATAGCAACTTTCCAGTCTTCAAATTTAAACCCGTCTTTGCACACGTACTTATTCAAAACACTTAAATCAAGAATCAGTCTCAGTTTACCGGATTTATTACTAGCCACACTGAGGGGATTGGTGACAAATGGCTTAAATGGTACTTCCTTAACTGCACCCGATTCAACCAGTTCTGCAACAGCTTCTTCAACAAAGGAGTGATTAATGAATGCAGAATTATTGTTCCTTAATTTCATGGAAGGCGAACTATTTAAAAAAAGAATAACATAACCACCTTTAATGGTATTCAAACTAAAATCACTGGCGCCTATGCCTTCCCAAAAATTTATGTGGTTCGCTAGGTTACCTTTGACACCATGAAAAATACCAGTCTTTTCTGCGTTTTCGAAAAACAATACCTGCTCAAGAAAATTTGAGAACTCTTATGTTAGTATCTAAAGTAGAATCAAGTACATTACAATTAAAATACTTATCATTACTGTCAAAAGTAAACCTAGAGGTATCGTATGGCGCCTTGTCCTGATATGTTGTTCTACGTTGGCTGCAGCTGGTTCCTGTTAAGTGGACAGTTCTTACGCCAGTGTCCATACTGTTTACATTGGCGACACAGGCCCCAGTTGCATGACTCACGTCGTGCGTAGCCCCCACGGAAGGGCTGCTGAGCTGGAAAAGGAGGTACATACAAGTTAGCGCTAGCTGGATTAGGAGCGGTTTCATTCCTGTAGATCTATTGCCAAGATTGTAAGGTGACGGGCGGGCTTTCGACTTCTCCTTTGAAGATTTGAGAGCACGCGACTCTGCCCGTCTGATTTTCTTCATCATCTGAGTCATCAGCCACTGCGTTCGACTCGTATTCCTTAACAGTGTCCCAGCCCCCGGCAGACGTGTCCGCAATTTCTAGACTTAAGTTTACCAATCAGATCAGAAACGATACTAGAAGCTGAAGAATCAATGCAACTTAATCTCTGAAGCTTTAAAAGCCCGTTCAGAACCTTTTCTTTAAAGCGAAATTGTATGCCGTTCCCTTCCTTTTTGAATTTAATTGCAACTTCTTCCTTAATTTTACGTGAAATGCTGTCTTGCTCAGACGCTAGGTCTGCTTTCAAATCTCCTAACTTAATGTCAAGGTAACTTCTGAGTAAGTCGAACGCGCCGGCAATATCAGCACTAGGAATAGGGGGCTGGGACTCACCTCTTTGAGAAGAAGAATGTTGAAAATCGTCCTGTCTCAGTGTTGTCGCACTGTGTTCGCTATTACCGATATCCGACATATCTACGCAAGAGAACTTTACTGCACAAAGGTTGAACTTCGAACGACAAGAGAAGCGCAAGAGGTGAATCGGGTAAACTAGTATCGCGTAAAGGAATCCGTGCATCACGTATAATCAATAATAGCTTATTCAAATACCGGTTCTACTTGTCTATAATTACATCTATTTATAAATAAATACACGTGTTCTATCAAAATATAAACATGACCACGTGCAAGTATTGATAAATAATAATAATTTTTTGATTAAAAAACGGAAAATTTGAGTTTTCTCGAAAACAATACATTTTTTTAAAACACAGTAAACGAGAGTTTTGTGCAGAATTTTACTACCATTTTTAAAATATGCATTTCATCTAACTATATCCTTTTATTATTGCTGCACTCATCCGAAATTTGACATTTTCCCCGATTTTTACCGCCAAAATAGAGGTGGGAGTAAACTAACTAGAGGTAGCAGCCAGGTAAATCTTGCCTTGATAGAGAAAGAGACACGCTTACAGGCATATTTTGACACTCCATTTTTAAACTTTAAAATCTTTTTAAAAGTTCACAAAAAAATTCTTCATAAACCTATTTTTTGACATCTTAAAATATATAAACATCGCAAGAATGGGTAAAACAAAGGACTTGTCAAAAGATTGTAAAAACATTGTGTTAAATCTATTCAAGTTTTTTCAGCTTGAGAAGGCCAGGGGAAGACCACTTTATTCCCCAGATAATTTGATTAAAAGAGCATGCAAGGCTGCTGGCATATCTTACAGTTCTGTGTATAGAGTTGTAAATGGTAAAAGTCCTCCTGAATCCAACAGACCGAAAGAAAGAAAGAAAACTGTTGATGATTTTGACCGTTGCGTTATTAAACGGACCGTTCATAGCATGTACAACAGGAAAATTGCCCCAACAGTCTCAAAAATTAGGAAAGAAATTGAAGATACAATTAAAATCTCGAAATCAACGCTTACTTTAACTTTATTAGATCTTGGTTATAAGTACAAAAAATCCGGCGATAATATGAGGCTTTTATATGATCAGAGGTCAGTAATAAATGATCGGTGTAATTACCTCCGAAAAGTCAAGAAGTTTCGAGAGGATGGGTATGAAATTGTATATTTGGATGAGACCTGGGTTAATCAGAATCATGCCACTGACTACATGTTTGTTACCAGTTGATGGTTCTGATGCCTCAAAGACCCCTTCAGGAAGAAATGAACGGACCCACCTTTCTAAACTGGTTCGAAAATCAGCTTATGCCAGCATTAAAAAGCCCAAGTGTTATCGTTTTAGATAATGCCAGTTATCACAACATCAAGACTGAAGAAATTGGCAGAATTACAAAGGAAGTTTGGGCGAAGGCAGAAGACTATGTATCAAAAATAGAAAAGGAGTATGGGAAAGAGAATTGCATTGATAGGAGTGAGATTCCTCCAATAATAATTGATTTTGATGACGACGAGTCCAGCAACGAGGACAGCTGAATCCAGTCCAACATGATTACAGATTGAACGGGTATACCGGTTGTAAATGACAGATTGTATATAACGTTTTTACCTATACAATTTTATTCATATCCAATAATTGTGTACTCTATGTCTAACTTCAGTGAATTTATTAGCAGAAAAGACCGTTCTTTTTCTAATTATTTCCGAAAGATTGAAATAACTTGGTCAAATTAAAAATCAGTAATTATGGAAATTTATGATTTCACGTTTTTTTCAAAATTTTCCAGGTAAATCTCAGGTAAGTCTGTGTATAAATGTCACGTAGTCAAATGCATTATAACCATGAAGGGGAAAATAGCCTTCTCCGGCACTTCGACGAGAGACAATAGACCACGGCTGCGGGACCACCGTCATTCCTATTGTTATATGGGATTACGTCCGCTGTCACATTTAACGAGCAAATTTGGTGTATTTTGAAGAACTTGGCCTGAAATAAAGACCAAAATAACGCAAAAAATTGGTAATTTTTCAGATGAGCAGGGCCTTCAGAATAATTTCAACCGTAAATATTTATACAATTCCAAAATGGTAGTAAAATTCCTGACAAAACTCTCGTTGGATGCGCTAAAAAAAAATCTACGGTTTACGAAATAATTAGATTTTTCCGTTTTCTAATCAATAAATTATTACTTTCAAGGATTTGTATAGTACTATACAAGGATTTGTATAGTACTATACAAATCTTTGCTCAAGACAAATTTTTTTATTTGTCAATTATGATACCTTTACAGGCAGTAAAATCACATTAATTTACATACAACAATTGACGAATAATTACATTAAGTGACTAAATACAGCATATTAAAAATAATTTACAAAATATAACTGGGAGCTGTGACACACATATTAGTTTTATTACTGATAATACACATATACAATCAAGGATTTTACTATATAACTCCTTGATACAATGTAGTCCGTTTGACTTCTATAAATGTCCAGAAAAAAAAAATCTTAAAAATTCTGTTTTCAAATCAAATTTTTTTTCTTATATATTGTATATGATATATCATTCTCTATCCAGAGTTATCGTTCCTGCTACGCTAGACTCTATCTCTGTCAACGACCATTTTACAAGATTCTTGTAGTAAATTATTAAATGTACTTAAAATTGTTTTAATTATTGTAAATATCAATAAAGATGAAAATAAATCACTCATTGCAAATCAATTCTCTCTCTTAAAAATGATTTGTGATCGTTTTTAACTTTTTTCATTTTTACCTCCGCAAAATAGTTCTCCAAGAAGTGTGTGTGTGGGGGGGGGGGGGGGGGATCATTTTTAAGAGAGAATTGATTAATCTTCCTTCGTTGTCGATTTCAAGGTGAGGGTCAAGATAAGAAGCAGATTTTTGAATGTCAGTTTACAGTTTATTTGGTTTTTAATGTACATTTTGATGTTTTCCATATGGTTGTATATATTTAAATGAAATATGTCGCAGGTTTCAATTTAACTTATATTTTTACATTTACATCTTAATATTAAAATGTTCAAATAGCATACCTGGGTCATTCTCTGACAACTTTTACAATAGTGACGGTAAAGACTGCAATTGTGTCCCATTAATATTACAGAAAACAACAAATTTAAATTAAAATAAAAGTTGATATATCGGTTGTTCATTTTTAAATTGTATTTATTTCATTAAAAGATTTATAAAATACATTAAGGTATACGCCAAATAATGGATTTACAAATTCTCTTTTTTACCGTCACATATAGAATAATACACGTGACGGTAATGTCCCAAAACAGGGATGATTATAGAAAAAAAGAATTAAAACTTTAAAAATGGTGTTTCTTTATGTTTTATAGGTTTAATCATTACAGTAAACATTGAATAATAATATGCTTAAAGATTTATATATTTTTGTATGTAAAATAGTTCCTTTATTTACTCTGAAATGTGTGTCCTACGACTTTCTATCTTTACCGTCACGAAAATTTAACGTTGAAGAAGTCTAATATACAGGTGACTCTGAGATCGAAGTCACGTTGGTGCTTTCCTTTTTACGTCATCGATGTAAAGAAACGGTATTGTGGATCGACTGTCAGCAGGATTCAAAGAAACAAGCCAGTATCTCCATTAAAATACATTAGTACCCAGGGGCGGATCCAGGATTTCAAGTTAGGGGGGGGCGCACTTAAAAAAAATTGCGCCGAGCGGGGGGAGGCGCGAAAATTTTGGGGGTATTTGGTGTGAAAAATCACGATTTTACACCAAAAAATTATATATTTTCCATTTTTGGGGGGGGCGCCGGGTGCCCCCCCACCCCTGGATCCGCCCCTGGTACCTTTATTCAACGTCTTTACCAAACATAATAGAAGTTCCTCAGTTCACCTGCTACAACAAAAATAAAACGTTGTTCCCGATAGCAATGTACCACCACCTTTAGAAATATTTTCTGTAATACACGGAATCAATACCGAAATGCGGAATTGTCTCTACCGTAACAGTCTTTGCCGTCACAATTTCATATTACAGTCGTGACGGTAAAGACAACCACACTTTTAATCACTTTTATTTAGCACCAGGAATGACTTTGAGCACCGTTAAAGGAGTTATATTCAACCTCGTACATTTGATTTATGTTGGTAGTTGTTATTATAGACCAAAATGTCTTTACGTCACATACGTTTTCTTTACCGTCACAAATATTCCTTTCCGTCACGAACTGAAAAATGTTTTATGTATATTATATTTGTAATTACACAACATATGTAACCTTAAATGACACTGTAGTAGCATATCTATAACCCAGTTCAGTTATTTTTTTTACCATTGAGCAATAGTTAAAAGAATATAGCAAAAATATATACATCCCGGATCTCAACTTTGAATTTATGACACACAAACCTTTTCCATACTTCGTAGATATAAGAAAAATTATATAAGTAATTCTACATGTATCAACAGAACAATTCATTCGTTTATATTCATATCGGTTTTATTGTTTATGTTGAAGAAAAAGTAAGAAAATATGCGTTTAAGGTATTGTGACGGTAAAAACAAATATTTCCCCTACACGAGAATAAAAGACGTAGAAAAAATTAATTTCTGATAAAACAGCTTGCCAAACACTTAATTCTGTCTCAAGGATGGGTAATTAAACGAACTGTACACAATGAACCATTTGTAACAAAATTCCCTTTCATACTGACAAATCTCGGTATTTGGAAAAGTTGTCGGATAAAAACCCACCTGGGTATTGGTGACGGTTTTCATGACTCAAACTACAGAGCTGTCCAGCGCCTTTGCAGGAGACAGATAGGAAGTGCCCTCTCCTTTTTTGCTGAAAGGGGGGGGGGGGGGTACTGACATAATACGGGTAGCCTTATCGTGGACTATATTGGGTAACGTGTTTATAGAGTTCCACACTCTCTGCACGTCAAATAATTAAGAGGTAATCAGAAGCCATAAAACTACAGATTGAGCAATGCGTTCCCCACTAAAAACTGAACGTGAACCCAGGTGCTCCAGAAGGGTAGGCAGTTCCTGTACCACTAGTGACATCTTTTGTAGATTTCGGGAAAAGACTAGGCGCATTTTACCCCCTACAAAATGCTACATTTATCGTCAGTATACATTGAACTTTATGTATGCTTTTCATATGATATAGTTAAAAAAAATCCCGTTCCTCCCTCAATTTTGCATAATTTTAATCTCTTGTTGAACTTGTTTTCCTCGTGAATATTTGCCGCTAGAGGTTTATGTAATCAATAAATCAAACGGAAACGACGAAATAAATACAACTTTGTATGACACCTACAATACACGTCTGGTCTACTTCATTATTGATTAGCCTAGAGTTACCTTATATCACAGGTAATCGCATGTTTATAAGTTTTAATTAAAAACATAGTCAAACCTGTATTAAGAGGTCACGATTGGGACGAAGAAAATGTGGTCTTATAAGACACGTGACCTCTGAAAAGAGGTTCAATTCATATGAAATTTTCTATGGCAGGACAAGAAAAAATTGACCTTTTAATACAGGTGACTGCTTAATAGAGGTGACTGTATGAGCAGGTTTAAATTGACTGTATAGTCAAATTGGTCTATTAGAAGGAATTGTCGAATCCCCGATGTGGATTTTGTACAATTTACAATGCAAATTATGTCAGTTGTACTATAAGATTATGTTTAGGATTGTGGTGTTTAACGCCACTTTCAACAATATTTCAGTTATATTGTGACGGTCTGTTTTATTAGTGGAGGAAACCACTGACTTGCAGCAAGTTGTCAGTTGTAATATGTGCAATATTATGTCAAAACTGGCTCCCCATGTAATTGGGGTTTTTATCTGTACTAATATTTGTCTGATAAAATGACTATTAATATTTGTTAATCTATACTGGGAAATTACAATATCGAGGTCAGAGATAATAACCAAAAAATAAAATTGGTAAACAAGTACTTTCCGGGGTTGTTGAAATCATTTTATGTACATCATTGATAACAAAGAATTTTTTTTTTTTTTAAATATCATAACTGAAAGTTTATTTATAGATCCAATATGTTGTTTGTGATGGACTTGTCGATTATCTCCCTTGATTGTGATAAACACGTAATACAACACACCTTAAGTGTTAATACTTACATGTTATAAGTAGATGAACCCGTACTTTGTTCTAGGCTGTCTAATTTTAACGTTCTAACCGATCAAGGTATGTTCTGGTAGAATTTTATCATATATTTAGCTTATTTTGAGAATTAACCAGCATCCACACAATTTAAGCGCGCATAAACATGTAAACAATTTTAAACAAAGTTAAAATATCTAGTTTTGAGACGTAATATAGATATTACATCATTGATTATTTATTGCTATCAACTGTATTTATAGTGTAATGATTAGCGTGCTCAACGTGAATGCTGTACAGATCATGGGCCAACCCAAAGACTATAGCATTGGTACTTGTTGCTTCTCAGGTAAGAGGCCAGCATTAATGAGAAAAAGCAAAGACTGGTTGGCTCGGAATCAGAATAATGTGCCCGAGTGGATCGACATACGAGGGCTGTCCGTAAAGTTCGTGGACAGGTCCCAATTTTCCTAAAAAAACGACGTGTTTTTCAAAATTTTTAGTGATGCCTGTATTCCTTAATTAAATGTGATGTTAGATATAAAACATATGTATCAGATTTAAATTTCCTAACAAATTAAATAACAAAATTACAGAGATTGTCCACGAACTTTACGAACAGCCCTCGTATGTCTGTCTATCCATGGACAGTTGTCAACTTGTTTAAGTCAGCTAGCACTATAAAAATCCAACCAAGCGGATTGGTCGAGTACAAAGCGAACATCATCACCTCACCGAATGTAACTTGTTCTCGCCATGATATAGCTGAAATATTGCTCATGTGGCTTATGACAACAGTCACTCACTCAATCACTGTATTTTTAAAAAAAAATATTTTACTAATTGAGACTCTTGTGACAATGTGTGACAAAATAATTATATCAAATGTATGGCATCACGAAGGAAGAGTACCCGAGTCACAAGATATTTAGAGTCCAGGAACTATTATAATGCAAAACAAACATTAGAATAAACAAATGCCCAAAACAAAAAATCTAATTTTCAACTAAAACTAAGGTCAATCTCCCTCTTACATAGGTGACCCTGGTCGATTTAGACACTTTGGTTCACTTGCTTCAACAACAAATATTTGGCTTTCCAATCTTTTGATACTTGATAAAGGCTGAAACACGTGGTGTATACTAAGAAAAGTTTGAAAAGATTGAAAACTCCAAAAGGGCAACCAGAAGCCCCAAATCGAAGGAAGACATACTATACAATAATGACCATCAACGACAAACAGCAGAATCTTCCACAAAACACCGACAGGAACTAAGTGCTCCGAAAGGGTTAGTTCCTCCTGTTGCACATATGAACTAATTGCACATGTGTAGTATGGACGACACATACATCGTTTTTTTTTTCTTTGTAAATCATGATTGATAGCTAAAAAACTTAGCGTTTTTTTTTTGTATTCTTTCTATTATATTTGTAGCTTGACTGCAAATTGAGGGAAAAAAATGAAATATGGGTTTGTGTTGATATGGATATTATTAGCAGTAACTATGATAGTACCGTTGTTGATATTTGTTCGTTATAATGTAAACAAGACATATGAATTATCGAAAGAATACACAGGCGTCGTAGTTTTAAAACCAGAAGAAATAGTTGGGAAAATTATCACCAGAGACTTATATGGATGGAAGATTTTGACCAATGAAACCTGTAAAAGACAGAGTGATTTTGTACTGACACGAATTATGCCAGTAAATACCGCCATTTTTGTTTACCCACCAGAGCGAGATATTCATATTTCTCGTATGATTATAAATGCCGGTTCTTGGGAATACGACTTAGTCAATAAGATGGTTTTGGTAATGAAACGTTACCCGGATGCAGTTTTCATAGATATTGGCGCGAACATAGGTATATATTCGATAACACTGGCTGCCCTTGGTTTTCGCGTAATTGCAGTGGACTGTTTCATTGAAAACATAAGGCGAATATGTGCGTCTTCAATTCATTCAAATCTTACGGATAATTTATCAATAATTCACAATGGATTATCCAACAAAAGAATCGGACTTAAACTTATTAAATCCACCGAACCGAACGTTGGCGGTATGGGAGTGGAACAAATTTCATCCCCACCGGTAACAAAGACAAATATATCGTATGTTAATGCCATATTATTGGATGACCTATTAGAAATGTTCCTTATAAAAACAGCAGTTTTAAAAATGGACGTAGAAAAACACGAAGAAAAAGTTTTAAAAGGTGCAAGTAACTTTTTCAAAAACGTTCGAGTAGAAAGTGTCTTGTTAGAATTTCGTTTTCATACACACAAAAAATCTGGACAATTCATTATAGATTTCCTAGATAAACATGGTCTTGAACCTGTTTTACCGAACTCTATTAAACATTCTAAATACAGTAAATGGCCAGGAGACATTATGTGGCAAAGGAAAAATGAGGAGAAAACTACATCCACATTACATTAATTATTTATAGACAATACAATTTTTTAATTAAACAATATTTTATTACCCACGTCTTGTATCAATTCAGAAGGTCAAGACAGTTACACAATACCACCCACGTATTCCCCAATCCCACGATACGAGAGTATCCTCCGCCCAGTAGTCAGTGACATTGTTTATTAGATAAATCCGGTATTTATTATTGAATTTTACAGTTCCTAAATTACTAGTATGCAATTTTTATCAAAACTAAGATCCCCCCCCTCCCCATATATGAGCAATACGCGGGTGTCTTATAAGAAGTAGGAACTGCCTATCCTTCACGAGTACCCCGTGTTTTTTGGTGGG
Organism: Bathymodiolus septemdierum; assembly: GCA_963383655.1. Lineage (NCBI taxonomy): Eukaryota > Metazoa > Mollusca > Bivalvia > Mytilida > Modiolidae > Bathymodiolus > Bathymodiolus septemdierum. The sequence continues at coordinate 31,782,313 of OY726525.1, read as the reverse complement.
GTCCATGTTGCTCTTCTTTTAAGCTTTATGTTTTGTCCTATTATGTGTCTTTACGTTCTCAGTTCCGTGTTATGATGTCCATTACGATTTCCGTATGAAAACGATGTTCGGTTCGTCTTTACCACCAATAAATATATTCTTTCTTGTCGGTCGATCCACTAACCATGCAGCACAATGTCAGGTCAGAGGTCGTAGTTAAACCAATAAGCGACGAGCCTGTACAATCTTGAAGGTATTGAACAGTAAATACATAATATCTTACTTCTTACAAACTTCTAGGAATATCATTGGTTTAAAGTGAACACGTGGAAACCGTGTATATTCAATACACGGTTAGTAGTAGAGTGATCTCCCCTTTTCCTTTCAAAACAAAGATGACGTCCCATATTTATCAATTCACCTGATCACTTACACACAACACAAAAATTACATATTTATTAGTTTTGATGCAGTTACATCTAAATCCTTCATTCAAAGGTAATCAGTAAGATAAATTCGTTAAACAGTGTACTAGTGACCTAATATGATATATACGGGGTCAGTAAATTCAATATGAGGCTCGAGGTACGCTCTCGCCCCCTATGGAATTTACTGACCCCGAATATATCCTATACAGTCACTAACACACTCGTGTAACAATAATAACTGTACATGGAAATGAAGGGGGGAAATAACAAGGGAGGGATTAAATGAGCAATTGTTCAGCTACATGTATATCACATTGGGAACAATTAGTCACTTTTTAACGAGATGGTGATGAAGTCTAGACATACAGGCTTAAATTTATTTGTATAGTGCTAGCTCACTGACACTAGTCGGCAGGTACACGGTAGACCTGTCGTTGTACATGGACACACTATCCAGACTTATAACCATACAGTCTAAGAATCTGTCGTTGTACATGGACACACTATCCAGACTATCCAGACTTATAACCATACAGTCTAAGAACCTACTCCCTAATTATAGTACTAGCTCACTGACACTAGTCGGCAGGTACACGGTAGACCTGTCGTTGTACATGGACACACTATCCAGACTTATAACCATACAGTCTAAGAACCTGTCCTTGTGCATGGATACACTATCCAGACTATCCAGATTTACAACCATACAGTCTAAGAACCTACTCCCTAATTATGCGTGTTTATCGAAAAAGAAGCAAATACCAATATTAAATTCTTTGGAGTTTGTTTGGTTCCGACATGGGATCGAAACCATGATATACTACACTCGAGGAGAGCACACACACACCACCGCGATGATATGAAAGGGATAAAGATCTACCGAATGTGAATTAAGGGACTACTTAAGCTTCCTCTTATGTTTGTTTACATCCATGTCCCCTCTGTAGACATTACAACTACAGGAAACCGGTAAAAATAGAAAACGTATTTGTATTTCCGACTGTATCCCTTATCTGGTAACTCATCATATTTCCGACATCTTTCAATATAAAACAAAAATCGTCTATGAATATTTATGACAAGGAACGTACATATTCTGGTTATCTCTTCTTGTATGTATATTATATGAAATGATCTAACAAGGACATATTTGCCTCACTGTGGGAAATAGCCCTGCCGAAAGGAGCGCCGACCAGTTGTGTGGAACGAACAAACAACACCATTCCCCCTTATCAAGGAATGTAAGGGACCACAGGTACTTGCGGACAGGACCCTATCCTATGTTGCTCACTTTTTTTTTTCTTCAGATGTTGCCCTGGGAACGTCCCACCAAACTATAGACAACAAGTGGCCTATAGTTTGGTGGGACGTTCCCAGTGCCACTTGTTGTCTATAGTTTGGTTCTAAGGTTCTTCTCCCTCAGGCATAGGCGACCTTGGCTGAATTTTGTCTATCTTTTTTTTTAGACCTTTTGGTTTTATTGCTCCCAAAACTTTTGATTTTGAGCGTACCTGATGAAAGTTATTCTAGAAAAGCGTCGTGCGCACTAAATTTGATATCTACGTTTTTATTTGTCATAATGTATTGGTTGTTAACCCCTCCCCGTCATAAATATAACAACTATCATTCATACATACCAGGGGCGGATCCAAGGGGTGGCGCACCCGGCGCCCCCCCCTAAATTTGGAAAAAAATATGATTTTTTGACGTAAAATCGTGATTTTTCACACGAAATACCCCAAAAATTTTCGCGTCTCCCTCCGCTCGGCGCAATTTTGTTAGGTGCACCCCCCTAACTTGAAATCCTGGATCCGCCCCTGCATACAATGTACATATAAATTTAATTGTGAATAATTTTCGAATACTCGAGTACTCGTATATAGCTACAAACATTGGGCAAATCGTTCACAAATTAGGATGGCAGTTAAACTCATATTTCGATATTGAATGTAATTCCACATTCGGCAAATTATAATGGCAGTCAAACTCATATTTCGATATTGAATGTTATTCCAGAAACGCGTCGTGCGCACTAAATATTATGTCTACGTTTTTATGACACACCTAAGTTGAGATAATCATCGGTGTATCATACCTCGTTTATTGTATAAAGGTCACCATTATACGACAATGATAATGTTAATTATACAATAGACTTCGGCATGATAACCATCTTGTAGTAGTACACTGTACACGTGGTATGCTATACAAAATGTATATGCTTTGATATTCACTGGGGTAAAGCTGATGACCGTAACTGTAATTACGGTCATCCCAAGATGGCGGACGTGGAATTGGGTAAGAATCTTTTTTGTCGATTAAATTGTTTCTATAATGTATTTTAAATGACATATGCATTAGTACGATAGTAATCTATGAACTTTCCACAAGGAAATCACAAATTACGACTGAAAAATGTATATGAAAGAGAACATCCGATTTAAAAAAATCGCTAAGATGACCGTAACTGATCATAATTTTTTTTTAAAGTTGACCGTAACTTACAACATCTCAGTTTTCAGTTACGGTCATCTTAACGATTTTTTAAAATCGGATTTTCTTTTTCATATACATTTTTCAGTCGTCATTTGTGATTTCCTTGTGATAAGTTCATAGATTACTATCGTACCAATGCATGCGCCATTTAAAATACATTATAGAATCAATTTAATCGACAAAAAAGATTCTTACCTGATTCCACGTCCGCCATCTTGGGATGACCGTAATTACAGTTACGGTCATAAGCTTTACCCCAGTGATATTGTCTGTTTCCAATACATGATTAATTGTTGAGTTCAGCGGCAACAAGTTCATGCATATCCAGAACGAGAACAAGGTCAGCACTATCTAAAAATACATGAACTGAACTGTAGAACCGTAACCCTTGTTGTTAGTTTAAACATTTAATTGTCATAAACAAGATATTCGAATCGGGCATAAATTATAAAATTTAGGTTGGCGTCTCCGTTATTTAAATGATATGTATATACATTGACACATACTATTTTGTTTTCACCATAGAGCTACATATTCCACGTGTTTGCAAGAAAACGTAGAAATCTAATTAAGTGGACACGGATTTTTTCTGGAATCACCTTCAACTTGCGGAAATCCGGACTCCAACTGAGATCGGGACTTTCCGGTAATTTTTAAACTCATTTGTCGAATTCGTTGATCAAGTAAATTGGTATATTTACGTCATTAAAAGGGATAAATGTCCAAGTTCTTAACTCTGGGTTTTGGAGTTCCGCCTCCTTATCTCGGAGAAATGTTTAGAAATACATTGTATAGAACTGACGTTGGACGGAACTTACTTAATTTGTACACGTTTTCCGGAAATTAAGTGTCGAATTTTGCAAAGATGTCCGAAGTCGGTTCTGAATTTCACGAAGATATCGAAATAAAAAGGCAAAACTTAAAGTTTGAGCTAAGAATAGACAAATTTATTTGATTTACCGAACTATACCAATTTACTTAACCGAAAAATGAGTTTACATTCCCAGAAATTTTACCAACGAGTGGCAATCCTTAAATCTACGGTCAAAAAGAAAGAGACCGCTAGAGAATACGGTTCCGCAGCTACTAAAACTGTACAGAACTGAAGGAGTAGTAAAGTCATGGAAACGATGTTTGAATTCCACTGTAAAACTGTCGAGTTGAGTAAGGACGTTTGTAGCAGCTAAAAGTGCAGTTTACTCTTTTTCGATCAACAAAAAAATGTCCTTGTCATGGAGCGAGCGTGACACAAATGTACTCTCCAAACACGTTACTCACTATGGGACACTATGGTTCACGATCAGGCTTTCTGACGGACGCACTGGAAGCCGTCACCAATACATATCGCATCAATACATATGTAATGAACATGTATACTATTTGTAAATCCTGAAATTGCATGACATTTGTTTTCAATAGTCAAAGTTCAATGTCGAATAACCCCATTAAATGTATATTTCAGCTTTTAACATACATCAAAAGATACAATAGTATGTTAATTCACCAGATCCATATTCATTCATTTAACTCCTTCAGTGTTGGTAATCAAACATTGAGGAACAAAAAAGAGAACCAGTCAAAGATATTTATCTTAAATTTCTGGTGTTTTGATTGCCACAAGGAAAAAAAGCAATGATAGACATGGTCAGATCAACAACGAACACTTCGAATAAGAAACTTAGTAGGAGTTACGGCATGTTGTCTTTTACTTATAAGGAGCGAGACATTCTCCAAATGCATGGCACTCGTCTTATTTTGATTCATTCCGAAGTATCATTCAGCCGAGATCCTATGTTATATTGCTATATCCGGGGCTCCCCGAAGGGATAGAGTTAATAATATACACACCGATTCAAGAGATAAAGTCGATATGTCTATGAAAGGTTCCATCTCTTGCTCGTATCTTATCTTTGTTGTCAATCCTTGTATTTAATAAAAATTAGATGTTCTTTTGTATCCATTGAACATTCCAGGGCCATTGTGTTTGGTTTGTTATAGAAACATCTTTAGGTAAGTCTGGTTCTAGCCCATGCCGACTCATGAACTCCTGTATAAATCTCCCCGATCTTTTATTCTTATGAAAGTGAAACTCCATCAGCACAAAATGCACTTTAACATGCTTGAAAAAACGTTCTGCTCCTTGTAATACGTCATATTCATGACCTTCTACGTCCATTTTTAGAACTGCTGAGTTAATGTTAAAAATTTCCAACACATCGCTTAACGTAATGGCTTGAATTATTTCAAGATTTTCTTTCAATTTTATGGAATTGTTTGTAGTTACAATAGCATTGCTTCCAACGTTTGATGACGAAGCTTGTCTAACATGAACATTACCCCTCGTTTTTGAAATAGCGTTGTATATTATACTTATTCTGTTTGACAACTTTGCAGCTTTGGTAGATGCACAGAGACGTTCAACGTTACCTTGGTAACAATCTATTGCAATCACTTTGTGACCATGTGAGGCTATGCTTAAAGAATATACACCAACATGTGCTCCTAAGTCTATAAAAATGGCTTCCGGAAATTGCGTCATCGATCTCAGCATTCGTTCCAGCAATGCCTTTTCCCATGAACCCCCGTTTAATAAAACACGTGATATGTGAATGTCATTGTCAGGTGGGTGTAGGAAAATTGGGATTAGCGTTTTAGATTTAATATGTCCCAATAAATAATCTCCCTTTCTTTCACAGGTGGCGTCGTCCATCTTTTTCCATGTCGACCGATATCGTGTTATTATCTGAGGTTTTTCCCATAAATCCAGATTGTATTTAAACCCTTTCTGAGACTCGTGTGGCGAATTTATGTCAGACGACCCGTCATCATCCAAAATGGAGGATTTATTTCTTATCATGTACTTTGTAAACAATATTGTATTTATCATTAATATAAGAACTATCACCAACACCCAAAAAGATGCTCTAAACATTTTACCCATAATTCATCGATCACTATGTCAAATGTATGTTACAATGTCATCTGTTACGTCATAGACATGGCGTCCAACCACTCTAGGGTAGACACTGAATATAGAAATGAATTAGGATATATTTAAGCTAATTGTTTGTTCTTTTAGCTGAAATCGAACACAGTTTAGGGAACGACCATTTAACTTGAAAGGGTTTTTTTCTAAAAATATATTCTGATTCCCAATGTTGCTGAAAAAAATAGTCTGATTTTGGTGGAGGAAAAAAAATCTGATTCAGAGTTTTTGTCATATAACCTAATGTTAAATTCATGAAAAAAATGTCGCGCGACAAAGAAAATAAATATTCTAACTATTGTGTTGTCCGAAAAAAACATTCTGAACGAAAGGAAAAACCATACCCCCCCCCCCTTCAAGTTAAATGGTCGGTCCCTTAGACATTAGATATCAACAATTCAACTGTTATGTACATGTAGCAGACGTTCGTTTACTCGACCTTCGGTTGACTTGCTCCCAAATACTTTTAAATTAGTAGACTCTCCAATCTTTTGATTATGAGCGGACCTGTGGGATGTTATTCCAGAAACGCACTGTGTGCACTAAATTTACGTTTATATTTTAGTATGATCTAGACAGACAGATCGCCATTCATTGCACTCTCTAACATTACAATCAAGATTCGTTTTATGAGAAATTATGTTCGAAAGTTAGCGTTCAATATTTCAAAACAATATGAAATTATTACAAACAGCTCGATAATTCTAATATGGGGGTTTCATTTTACTATTGTATCTTTACTAACAAATTCAGAAAAGATTTTCATTTTATCATATAATAAGAATAGAAACAATGCACAACCTCCACTATTTAATCTCGAGTTGCTTTGGATTTCCTCTTTTACGAAATCTAAAGAAGTGACGTTCAAGTCACAGGGAGTGTGGCACTCTCTCTTTTACGAAATCTAAAGAAGTGACGTTTAAGTCACAGGGGGCGTGGCACTCTCTCTTTTACGAAATCTAAAGAAGTGACGTTTAAGTCACAGGGGGCGTGGCACTCTCTCTTTTACGAAATCTAAAGAAGTGACGTTTAAGTCACAGGGGGCGTGGCACTCTCCCTTTTACGAAATCTAAAGAAGTGACGTTTAAGCCACAGGGGGCGTGGCGCTCTCTCTTTTACGAAATCTAAAGAAGTGACGTTTAAGTCACAGGGAGCGTGGCACTCTCTCTTTTACGAAATCTAAAGAAGTGACGTTTAAGTCACAGGGGGCGTGGCACTCTCTCTTTTACGAAATCTAAAGAAGTGACGTTTAAGCCACAGGGAGCATGGCACTCTCCAACCACGTTACCAACTATGCTACAAGGTTTTCTGTATCGATACAACCCCATCAAGAGGGCATCCCTGTTTGCCACCCAGAGACACGCTGGGCATCTCTATGGGTTGAGCCCTGGGAACCGGCACCAAATACCCAGATCCTTTTAGGATGATTGGCTGACGGTTGCTTAGTGTCAAGTCAGCAGGGCGAGAATAAGTATACAATTCCACTAAGTAATACTATGCTTAGTTATTTTGTTGATCACTCAATTGATATTCCAGAGCCTGCATTTGGTTCCTATCATGATTTCTTTGATAGAGGGTTGCTGCTAACAAGGAAGCTATTAACTCACGGATTCTTAGTGATTAAGCTGAAATCATCATTTCGAAAGTTTGACAGACGCCACCATAACTTGGTTAAGAAGAGTCTGAAGATACCAGGGTTAATCAGAATCCGTAAATCAAAGGACACAATGGCCAAAAGAAAAAGGACAAAAGGAGAAACAACGATCTACAAAACCTACACATAAAACTAAAGATCGAGTAACACGAACCCCACTAAAATCGGGGGTGAACTTATGTGCCTCGGAAGGGTAAGAAGTTCCTGCTCCATTAGTGAAACCCGTCGTGTTAATCTAGTTACAAACCCAGTAATAAGTCATGAATGAGGAAAGGACCGGGGAGTGTTTATGACAAGTGGAACATATCCTTGGTCATTTGTGACACAGATATCCCATAACGAGCATAGTGGCGACCGTAAAACTTTCGAAGTGATGACTTCAACTTAACCCTTGGTTCAGTAGCTTTCTTGTTAGCAACAACCCTCTATCACGGAAATCCTGATAGGAACCACAAGCTCTGGAATATCGTATCAACTGAGAGATATATACTCCATATGCAGGTGCTGCTGGAATGTTGCTACATATAAATGGAAAGTTCACAATGGGAAAATTAAAATCTGATTCAACCCACCATTTCTTTAGAAATGCCTGTACCAAGTCAGGGTCATTACGGTTTTCACAGTTTTCCGGTTGTTGACTGATTTTGTCTGTTTATATAATTATGAGTTTTGACTTTCCCTTTGTAAGATTGTTCGGAGTTCGGTAATTTTGTTATTACCTTTATTTTTTAACCCTTACGTAATATCAGTCTCACAAATGACCACGGATAATTTCCTTTTGTCGTAATCACAATTCGGTCCTTTCTTCATTCATGCCACAAATGGAGCAGGAACTGTTTCTCATTCCGGAGCACCTGATCGAGTTCGCCCCCTGTTTTTAATGGGAATTCCTGTTGCTCAATCTTTACCTTTCTATGTAATGTTTTGTAGATCATTGTTTGTTCTTTTGTATTTTTTCTTTTGGTCATAGCTTCTCCTTCGATTTCCCGCTTATTATCACCCCTTTGTCATCTTCAAATATTACGTATCAACCATGTGTCGTTGTAATTTTTCAGAACTCAAATCAGTGGATACTGATATCGGTAATAAAAATGTTGTATGGTTCAACCAATTGATAAAGATAGATGGGAATCTGTGCTTTCATAGGCAATTATGTGAAAATGGTTTATTTTCTATTAATAATTTAATATCACCAGATAATAAAAAAAAAAATCTGTACACATTTAATTAAATTTAATGGATACTTATGACGTTAATATTGATTTTGTAGAATACTATGGTATTATTAGTGCAATTCCAAATAAATGGAAACAAATTATTCTGGGTGAAATTCTAAAACTTGACAGAATATGCAATGAACTAGTTGAAAAAATAAAAGCAGAAAACAAACCTTGTAAATATTTCTATGAATTATTTATTCAGAGAATTAAGCAAGAAAATATAAATTGTCATGAAAAATGGGAAAGCGATTTAGAAACTTCTATAGAAGATTGACATGGTATTTATTCACTGTCATTTTGTATAACTAAAGATACAAAACTTTCAATCAGTTTAAACTATTACACAGAAATTTGCCTGTCAATTTATTCCTTTATAAATGTGGACTTAAAGAAACAGAATTATGTACTTTTTGCATGTAAGCTAAGAAAATCTGTTGCATCTATTTTGGAATTGTAGTTTAGTTCAAACTTTTTGGTTGCTGTTTAAAACATTTTAATATCTTCCATTGATTGCAAGGGAGATAACTCTTGGAATATCCGAGAGTTACATAGAGAATCAAAATACAATAAATCATAAAATGTTCTATGTAAGGGAGAATACCTACACTTACATAAAGGTCTTCAATACCTCAAATAGTATATCAAAATAGAAAAAAAAATCCACCTTTGTCCTTTTACATATCCCCTAAACAAAAAGAACAAATTAATATAAAAAAAAAACCAATGGCTTAGTGTTGAGACGGCAATGAATGGCTGGTTATCTTTCGAAACATATGTTATTTTTGTTCTTGTATTTTAAATTGTTTGTATGAAAACAAAATATATTTTCATGTTATTTTGTGTCCTTTTCATCTAAAGTGTATGTATTGAACTTCATTTGTATAACACTTTTCTATTTTTATAATAAACAATTACAAAATTAAATGTGTCGTTTTGTGGACAAGTAAAAAGGGTGAGTTAATTGAAATAATCAGAAATATTTGTCTTGTAACATGCCAGTAACGATCACCCTCTAACAAACTGTTATTCATTATTAGCTGCTGCACGTTGTCTTTTACGTACATAAAGTGTGACACACGAGATCCTCATTTAAGAAAAGTTTAAATATACCAAAGTGGTAACCAGAAGCACAGACATTTGATCGATGGACCTTAATTTCCCTGTGTTTGCCACGGGGGTATGTATTTTCAGGGCTAGTAACGATGTAGGGCCTCTATTTGTGGGTCCTGGGTCCACACGAATACTAGAAAGAAAAAAATTTCTAGTATTCGTGTGGACCCAGGACCCTACATCGTTACTAGCCCTGAAAATGCGTACCCCCGTGGCAAACACGGGGAAATTAAGGTACATCGGTCTGTGATCAGAAGCCGTAAATTGAAGGACAGATAACACAATGGCCAAAAGAAATAGTACAAAAGGGCAAACAACAAAACATTACACAGAAAACTACAGATCGAGTGACACGAACTGCACTAAAATCCGGGGGTGAACTCAGGTGCTCCAGAACAGTTAGGAGAACCTGCTCTACAGGTGACACTCGTCGTATTACTGTTAAACAACAGGAACATCATCTGATATGGAAATGGTGTTGGACAACAGTTCTATCATAAGTGCCAGTTATGAATTTGATTTTTTCCACATATCCACCGGATTGATTGATTGATTGATTTTTGGTGTTTTAACGACACTTTCAGCAATATTTCAGCTATATCATAGCGACCAGTGTTAGTGGTGGAAGAAGCCGGAATACCCAGAGAGAACCAACGACCCTGGACAAGCAACTGGTAAACTTTATCACTTGCGGCTGCGAATCGAGTTATATACCCATCGGACGTCGCTTTCGGAGCAGTAAAACTTAGCAGCGAAAAAAACTAGGCTTCCGTTGGGTGCCAATTATGATGAGTACCTATTTATTTATATAATTGGATTAATTATTTTGGCTATTCTGCTTAGGCCTTTGGTTTCCATGCTGCCAAAGATTTTAAAAATTATTTGACTTTCCAATCTTTCGATTTTTAGCTTATCTGATGATGGTTATTTCAGAAACGCTTCCTGCGCACTATATTTGATATCTATACGTTTCTATTTACCGGGTAAGCGATTAATTAAATAAAAAATAATATAAAGATAACATACCTGTTTATATCAATGTTCCACAATCCAAACAAAATAAATAATAAAACAACAAAATTATAATAATTTGTGAAAGGTGCAATTTAACAGTTCAATCATTCGAGTGCAATGATATAGAAAATACAAAGTGTCGTCTTACTTCTTAATTTCTAAAGTTTTTTAAATTGTTTTGTTTCAAATTTAAGTTGTGTTTTTTTTATTTTTAATATTCTTCCAATTTATATGTATACACTCTATTTTAGTTATAAAGAATAAGAAGAATTGTTTATTGTCCAATAGAGGGCCCACAAGGTGCAAAGTCATTACAATGATTCATTAAAAAATAAAAATAAAAATATTGTACGTTACAATGAACAAAACTGCCCATAAAATATACTAAATACTGATACTAATGATAATTATAATAATAATTAAGTGCCGTCGACTATAACATTGTTGGACACATCAGACATCAATGGTTAATTCATATGTAGTGTAGTGGTCAAGTCCTCTCCGTGTCCTATGCACATGGACAAGTACTGTACGGTAGTTGTACAAATGCAGAGGAAACCAAGGGCCGGTGCAAATAGGACTATAACACATTCGCACACATATTATACATGCGAAATAACTACATTTTCGAAATTAAATACATATACTGTATAAATACTTAAAGCATGAGAGAATAAATATATCACTTGTACCAATATTTGTTTGTCTGTCTATTTATATTTTAGTTATATGTATTCGTTTTATGTGTGTTATGTGCTATTATGAAAAATAAATACATTGTACGTAAAAACAACAGTTCCAAATTTCACTGACATGGTATATAATTATTAATAAAAACTCCCTCAGACATAGGTGACCTTAGCCCATTTTGGTTATCCCGTTAAACCGGTGTCGTAAAATGTTTAGCTACCTCATGAAAATTAGCTACCCCCAACTTCCGGTAGCTAATTTTCATACGGCGGAGCCAATCGGCAAACCTCGGGTGAGTCCGCTTCTCTCCCTCAATACCTCGGCTGTAATACGGTATTTGATATGCGTCTACGCGTCACATTTCTTCACCGGAAGTTACATTGCGCACCGCGAATAAGTTCTAAAATGGCGACAATAGTTATCGATGAGTGTATAGAGTTTGCTTTGAAAAATATTGGTCTTTGATGAAGGTACGGAATCAGCTGACATTGCGACGAAAGAAAATATATTATTATTGGACGAATATTCGTAAGTGAAATTATTTTAATACCTCCTTCATTGAAGATTTCCGAAAGTAGTTCCAATGGGAGCTATCGTAATACGGACGAGGTATGATGAAGGTACGGAATCAGCCGAAGTTGCGACGAGTGACGGCGGAGCTATAAAAATTAGCTACCTATGAAAATTAGCTACTTGTAGCGTAAACTTATAGGATTTATCTCCCTTAATATGAGTAGGCGCTGCCTATAGAGAGGAAGGAAGTATTTGAAATTAATGCCAAAAATACCTTTATATCCCCTATGACATCCACTGGACAGTTACATGAAGTAGAATAGAAAATTACGAGAAAAAAGTATGGAATCCTTTATTGTTGGACTAGGGACAGTGCAAACATTGAAGGCTAACTATTACAGTACGCGGGGGGTATCAACCATTATATTTAAAAGGGGGTAGTAGACGCCGGTGTCTGTAAAATGAAAGTATGGTCATAAGAAAAGAGTTTTATTACAAAAATATCAATTAATACAACCAGCGTACATAAGCAATATTGGCCTATACCATGCTATGTACAGCCGATACATGTTCATGAAGTGTAAATTTATGATGAATGACGTACGGTCAGGGCCGTCTTTTCAGCAATATAGGCCCCGGGCAAAGCAGTGCACTGAGGCCCCTATCTACACAAACACTCGCAGAAATAAAACTGTTAATGGTCGATAAAATTAAACATCTATTTCTTGTATTGGTACTTCCAACAAAATCAGTGTTTAAACATTAAAAATTATGCCGTATACAAAATGCATAGATTAGTGTGGGGTTCATTTGCTCGTGGGACCACCGGGCAACTGCCCATTGTGCCCATACATCAGACTGCACTGCGTACGGTTACTGTAAAACTGATAATCTTCATTTCGACATTTTGAAGTATGTGTATTTCGGCCAATATTATGCTAGCTCCAAGTGAAGAAAATAGTTTTTATTTTTAAAAGAATGATATAGGCACCGCTTCTATCAGACATGTCATCACTTTCATATACAAATTATTTACATTGCTATATATATTAAGGCAATATTCAGTATCTAAATCATACTCTTTAAAATTATCTGTGACAAAATTATACAGAGAATATATTCCTTCTCGTTGATTGATTGATTTTTTGTGCTTTAACGCCACTTTCAACAATATTTCAGCTATATATCATGGCGACCAGTTTTAGTGGTGGAGGAAGCCGGAGTACCCGGAGAGAACCACCGACCATGGGCAAGCAACTGGTAAACTTTATCACTTGCGGCTGCGAGTCGAGTGCACCCTTTTTTGTAATTTACAAAGTCGGGCGCGAGCCCACGCCGTATTGGTAAAAGGCTTGTATGAGTTGTTAGATCCAACGACCTAACTCATTGAGCCACCCGGGCCCCGGTGTCCCGACGAGCATAGGGGTCCTATGCTAATCTAGGTATGCTGTGTATGGCATGTTATTTAATGTTTAAGCAGTGAGTTTATTGGAAGTACCAATACAATAAATATACGATTAATTTTATCGACCATTTATATTTTTATTCCTGTGAGTGGTTGTGTAGGTAGGGTCCCAGTGCACTGTTTTGCCTAGGGTCTATAGTGCTGTTAAAACGACATTGCACAGCTTTGATGTGGATGAAGTCCTATTTGAATGACCGAACTCAACGTGTCGCTGTCGGTTCAGTAGTGTCAAATGCAATGCATCTTCAATGCAGCGTGTCGCAAAGTTCTGTGTTAGGGCCCTGTAAGTGTATTTTTGCAAAACCAATCAGTGAAAATTACAGACGCCATAATTTTAGTCATCAGAATTATGCCAATGACACCCAAGTGTACCGTGTAATCAAACCACTTGATAACTGGGAAAATATATCCAGACGCCTGGAGACTTGTTTAGCAGACGTTAGTGTGTGAATGAGCTTAACTATGTTCAGATTAAACCAAGACAAAACATAACTTATTGTATTTGCACGAAACACCGTGAGAAGGAATTTTCAGAATGTTGTCTCTCTTTCGACGGAACTATAGTATCATAGTAATCAATGCTTCCTTTGTTAAAAACCTCGGCATATTTTTCGACAGGACATTATGCATGCAAAAACAAGCAAGTGCAATTATAAAGTCATGCTACTTTCAAATTCACAATATCGAACGTAATCGATCGTACATCACAGAAGATGCGTGCAAAACAATAGTTTGCTCACTTATAATGTCACGTTTGGACTATGGCAACGCTTTGTTGTATAGAGTAAATACTCAACATAATCTCGAAGCTACAGCGTGATCAAAATACAGCAGCTAGATTGATCACCCGTGGCAAGAAACATAATCACATTACATCAGTTATCATGTCTCTTGACTGGCTTCCGGTGCAGTATGGTCTCCAATGCAAATTATTGTATATATCTTAGGGAACGTGTCAGTTTTTATCAACCATAAAGGTCGCTACGGTAAGAGAACGCCATGATGATTCAACAACCACGTGTAAGGACAAAAACTTATGGTGATGAACGATTTGACAAGACAGCTTCCACATTTTGGAATAACCTGCCTAGTGAAACCCGAAATGAACAGTCCAGTGAAATTCTTAAGAAAAATGTTAAAACTTATCTTTATAGAATTGCTTATTATGATTTTAAAAGTAACCAATCAAACAGACCCCAGTAAAAAAAAAAGGGATATATATAGTAGCACGTGTTGTTAGTTATTGGATTAATACGACATTATTTCGGCAAAAGTAAGTACTTTTAGTTCACTTTATGTATTATAATATTGTATTAAAGATGAGTTCTCCATTATCGCATACTGTTGTAAACAAAAAGAAAAAAGAAAATAAAGAACAATAGAAATAAGCTTTCGATGTCGGTCGCGAACGGTAAACAATTAAAACATCAAAACACCTTATCAAACAGTAGTCAATTTATGGTGAAACGACCTGTGTCTTGAATGAATTTTAGAAGCTGCAAAAAACATTGTTTATATTTTTCATCGTTGAGAATTTCACTGTCAAGTAATTAAGTAAGCTCATCTATTGGTAAATCATTGTTAGTTTCTCGAATTCCAAAAAGAAAAATATTTCTCTTTTAGTTAATTATTTTGTTGTTATACATGTATTCTATGTTCAGTTTTATTGTACGATTTTTTTTATCATGCTAAGCGCTGAGAGTAATTTTAATTAGAAAATGTGCTATGTAAATATTGTAAAAAATAATAATTTATAACATTTCACACTATCGTAATGTGATGATAGGTTCATGTAATTTGTCATCACATCTTCCAAGTCACAATTCGACCATCTTTACTTGGTGTAGAGAATAACTATAAGTGATGACTGGTGTTAGACCAATACTAGAGAATAACTATATCTGATGTCAGACCAATACTTGGTGTAGAGAATAACTACAATTGGTATCAGACCAATACTTGGTGTAGAGAATAACTATAATTGGAGTCAGACCAATACTTGGTGTAGAGAATAACTACAATTGGTATCAGACCAATACTTGGTGTAGAGAATAACTATAAGTGGTATCAGACCAATACTTGGCTTAGAGAATAACTATAACTAGTGCCAGACCAATACTTGGTGTAGAGAATAACTATAGCTGATGTCAGACCAATACTTGGCTTAGAGAATAACTATAACTGGGGAAAAACCAATACTTGGTATAGAGAATAGCTATAATTGGTGTCAGTAGGTACTTGGCCTACAGTTAATTGCATGTGTTCACTTGCTATAAAGAAAACAAATGGCATGACATACCGGTAGTTGTGAATTCTAAAAATAAATAAGATCATTTACTCATTTGCATACATTTTTATAATGCATCAAACTTTTTTTTTTAATTGTTTTCATCTTTTTAGTGAGTTAATTGATTATTTTCCTTTTAAGATTAACCTGCATGAAAGGGGGTTACTAATTCACTTTTGACAAAATAATGGATACTGCGAATCAAATAGATCACGTAAGTGTTGGTATAAAAGTGAAAAAGATCTAGGCCTAAAGATCTTATTTATGATTCTCTACAGTCGGTACAGAATGACAGAAGTCTGACCTCATTAATATCACCAGCTGATTGTGCTTCTGGACATTGTCATTATTTATTTACACTAAAATTTACCTCAGTCTTAGTATCATTTGTCTTTAACCAACAATGTGTACCTTTTTCTATTTTTTTCGTGAATGTCCGCTAAATAAGTATCAAATTAACGATAAACGTGCGTGTATCAATCTCGCACTTGGCTCCATTCAAGAAAGGTATAGTAATCCATGAAGTCACAAACTGAACATAAACATCCATAATTTCCATCTTATTTCAGAAATATTTACAATATATTTACTTTTTCATTCTGCAAGAGAATTAGCTTTGATTTTATGTTATTATCAAGTGAGTATAAATTAACTAACTGTATGCCCTACAACAAACAGTACATGTACATGTATATACCTATTAATAATTACTGCCCTTACTTAGAAACAGTATTTCGAAAATTCTAGTTTAGCATTTTTTCAAGACATCTTTGTCAAAAGTTGAAATATGAACAAAATCTATAATGACAACCTAAACATATTAAACAAATTTCCGTTTTAATGGCCTTTTAAATAATAGTTTCTTTGCTAAAATGGTTTGCCACGTTTACCTCTTCTTTTCAAATATCATGAATTTTATAATATTATGTATTACATTTTTACCACTGTGCAGTACCATTTAGCTAATGAGTTTTATCCGAGGCAAGGTATTTGCAATTCCAGTTCATCATAGATGTTATAACTCTATGTGCATCTAGTCCCCTAAATAAGGGAAGATCCCTAGAACGGGGAATAAGGGATGAAAAGGGGTGGTATAGGCAAAGGGTGAGGGTTAAAAGTTTGATAGACAAAATGGGGATGGATAAGGGTGGGATAGAGGAAAGGTTATGGGTGGGGGAACGGTAGGAGTTAAGAGTGGTGGGAAGGGTTAGGGTTAAAGGTAGTAGGAAGGATTAAGGATAGTGGGAAGGCTTAGGGTTGTGGGAAGGGTTAAGAGTGGTGGGAAGGGTTAAGGGTAGTGGGAAGGGTTAGGGGTAGTGAGAAGGGTTAGAGGTAGTGAGGGAAGTGTTAAGGGGTAGTGAGAAGGGTTATTAAGGGTGGTGGGCAAAGGGGGATGGCGGAAGGGGGAAAGTTAAGGATGGGATAACAGTAGGAAGGTTAATTTATCTGGACACGCTGGACAGGTGCTGTGTTTGTCGTCACGATTTACGGAATTGACGCAGTTGCAAATGACATAGATGTAGTTTTGACATATTTTGACTTGGGAATAACAATACAAGCTTTAATTTCACAAAAACAAAACAAAGTAGCTATTATTTAAATCTTTTTCATGAAAGTATTTATTTTCGTATCTATGTTGGCTTTCCACATCCGTATTTAAATGTCAGCCCCAACACTTTTAGTCTCGCCGCGCATCAGTATGTGGTGATTTTCCTATATGGTCTACTGTAATGAGGACTACCGTCCTCTATCATGTTTACCTAAATACAAATTGTGTATTTTCAATGGAGGGACAAATTGAAAAACTGCATGGGATTGTACATAAACAGGAAAAGAGTAACTGATTGACAAAGAGAGACATATAGATCTACACAATATAAAATAAAGTAAGCAATAAATATTAGTGATGTTCATAGTTGAAAAACAAGATGCTATATATATGGACGAATAGCATGTGATTAAGTTACAAACTATCTTTTTTCAATTTACCAACGCGATGTATCATTTTTACGGCTATTACAAATAGATTGGTGGACTATTTATGGTAGAATTTAATATTTATTTGATGTTCAAACTATACAAATTATTCTTTAATTTAATAAGATCACATCTGATAATGGAAATTCATTTGTTCCGAGTCCGAATTCAAATTTCATGAAAAAACGTATTTTAATTGTATTATACTTATTGTATATATTAATCACAATTTTATTATTTCTAACCGTGTTACTTTGTTGATTTTTTTGGGGGGATTGATTGATGTATTGTTGAACGCCACTTTCAGCAATATTTCAGCTATATCATGGCGACTAGTTTTAATGGTGGAAGAAGCCAGAGTATCCGGAGAGAACCACCGACCACGGCAAGCAACAGATAAGGTAGCTTATTTTCATGGAAAACGTCTTGACTCCTATCCCATGAAACGAAGGAATGTGAGGTAGCTAATTTTCATGGGAAAACTTCTGATGTTTATGCTTATGTTTGAATGGTGCATGGTAGTTTATTTTCATGGATAACACTTTGAAACCTGTGTCATACAATGAACAGATTTAAGGTAGCTTATTTTCATGGAAAACGTCATGACTCCTATCCCATGAAAATTAGCTACCTCGCATTCCTTCGTTGCATGGGATAGGAGTCATGAGATAAATAATATGGTGATTGATATATAGAAACTTGTTCATATCATATAAATATATTTTTTTTTAAATATTATTAGACTTTAATTATTTGTATTTTATATCGAAATAACTTATTTTAATCCAGATATTACTCCATGTAAACAAGGCTTTATATATATAAATCCTTGATGTAAATGAATGAATAGGAGTTTGCTATCCATTTTTGGGATAAATCTATCTAATTAAATAGATTTTCTCGCCTACATCCACCCTCTTTTTTTTTGTTCAAAAATACTAATTACCAAGAATCTATCAAAACATGGTAAAAGGGGCATAACTGGAATAGTATTTGTAATGTATTAAGGTAGCTAAGTTTCATGGCTATCATTTGGAACACCAAAATCTCGTTCCGAACGTCAAAAAGTAGCTAATAATTATAGGACACCGGGACCGTGGGTATAAATAGCTGTGGGAGGAGCAAACCTTCAGATTTTTCATTATTTTGGCCACATTGATCTCGAGGAGAAAAAAATCAATGATACACAGTTTCACAGTTACTTTTGGAGCAACATATTTGACAGGCATGGTTACTAGTGTTCCCCCCCCCCCCCCCCCCCCCCCCCCAAACTCTCAGTCGTATTAAAAATTATTATTCTTCATCAGTCTAAAAACTACAAAAATCACTTCAAAAATTCAAATTTCTGAGTTTTAGGTCACAATAGTCATGTGACATACAGTTTCATAAATATGCTGTTCATATCAACAGGAATTTTTGATGATAAGCTCCGCCCTCAATTTTGTCGGTAGGCACTACCGCAAATTCCCCCTTAAGGCCCTTTGGTTTTATTGCTCCCAGAACTTTAAATTATTTGGCTTCCCAAACTTTCGATTTTGAGCGTACCTGATGAAGGTCATTCCAGATACGTGTCGTGCGCACTATATTTGATATCTACGTTTTTATTAATATGAGACAGGCAACCTGTTGAAAGGACGAAGTCCTAAAATTTCAATAATACGATGATCCGTACACGTTAGCCTCACTGGACGCAATTACGAACAATTTCGATGATATTGACATTTGATAATAAATTTGACCAAATTGATGAAGTTGATTGCATGTTCATATTTCAGATTAAACACCAATATTCCTTATGAATCATAGCCCATATATTATTCAATGCATTGTTACGGGTTTTAAACAGATTTTCATGACCCCGTTCTAGTCATTCTGTGACCTAGATCCGGACACAATTTCGAACGACATCATAATAACCTTTCTAGTGTAAATTATTTAATGACAACTGTTAAAATTGAAAGAGCATTCATTCATTTACGTTCACATATCCATTTGTATATAATACACATGAAATAAAAACCTTTCCTTTATTCATACCATAAATGTGTGCCAGTTTGCATTCGGAATTCCTTGGACTCTTCAATGAATAAGGTACATCACGGATTTTGATATTTTGGAATAGATCAAGGTAAGGAAAATGTATTATATTGACTGTTTTTGTTTTAATTTCAATGTGTTCTACATATGCATAGAACCAGAAGATCATATTCTTTCCAATTACAGGCATAAGATAACAAAATATGCGTACCTCAATGAATTTTAGCGATAGATTCCAAGTGCAATTGTCGATCGTTTTCTGTTTACAAATTATGAAAACCCGTCGTCTACAACATTCAACAACTGCACATGAATAATTTTCTCCCAAAACACGAGTTATTTAGCGGGGTATCTATTTATAAAAGCATTTTTTTTAATTCATGTTTTGAAGGAACAATTAGGAGACATACTTTTTATTTCGTTCGTAATTGCGTCCGGTGAGGCTATTATCTTTTATTTTGAATGAATTTTGTAGCCGATTTGTTATGGCTCATTTACCTACTTACCGTAATGCCGCTCTTCCTGTCGGGAGTTTCGTAGAATAAGATTTTTTTATTAGAATTTTATTAAAAGTTTATTCCGATTTTGCATAGTGTAAATGATCAAAGAATTGGAAATTTTTCATTGAAATAGATTTCTTTTGCGTTTCTAAATTATCAATTGATCTATTTTTTAAACTTCCGGTGAGCAGATTTTTGGCTATCAATATATAAGGAAAAATCGGACAGCTTACCGTTGGAAGGACTTCGTCCTTTATTAGATAGATATTTTATTGAAATTTTCAGTTCCTCAATTTTTTTTTATCTAAAATAAACACCAGGAAACTCCTCACTCAGATATAGGTGACCATGTGACCTTTGCCGATTTTGGCTATTTGGTTTAAGCCCTTTGGAATTATTTCTTCCAAAACCTTTTTAATATTCGGCTTTTCAATCTTTTGAACGGGGGATAGGATCAGGGTTATGATGTTTAACGCTACTAAAACACTTTTTCAGTTATAATATCGTGGCGGTCGGTGTTATTGGTGGAGGAAACCGGAGTACCTGGAGAAAACCAGCGACCTGTCGTAAGTCACTAGCAAACTTTATCACATAATGTTGGATCGAGTACACCTCGCCATGAGCGGGATTCGAACTCACAACTTTAGTGGCAATAGGTAGTTGTAAATCCAACAATTATAACTGAGCGTACCTGATGAAGGTTATTCCAGGATCGCGTCGTGCGCACTAAATTATATCTTCTTTGCCAGCTTTTTTTAAAACATAATTTACCCTAACGGAGTCTTAGTGTAGAGATAGAACATAGGTCCCAGCCACTCTCACCGCCCCCCCCCCCCCCCCCCCCCACCCCCTCCCCACAAACACAAACACAAATGTGTCAGCTGGCTGTGAGGTGTGAATGAAATAAAGTCGGCCACAGGAGAGGGCGTAAATGAGTGCCTCGTGTTTCGTGAATATCACACTCTTTTAACGTAGAAGACAACACTTGTATCAGATCACAATGAACAACCTCTTTTGTGACACAAAATACAAAATTAAAATTAAAATTATTAATTAGGCATGATCCAAGTACATATAAAATACTACACAATTTTGTATTATGAAAATATGCCATTTATGACCGTCATGACTTGGTTAACCGTTATAGAGTATTTGTGTCACAAATGACAACGGATACATTCCATTTGTCATAATCACAACCCGGTCCTTACTTCATGCATGACCTATCAACGGGTTTGTAATAAAAGTCACACGACGGGTACCATGTGTGGAGCTGGAACTGATTACACTTCCGGTGTACCTGGATTCTTTCCCGGTTTTTAGTTGGGTTCTGTTGCTCGATCTTTAGTTTTCTATGTAATGTTTTGTAGATCATTGTTTGTCTCTTGGCCATTGTATTGTCTGTCCGTTACATTTGCTGATTACCCCCTTGGTATCTTCAAATTTTTCTCATCAACGCTGATCAACTGTTGGATTATAACGTTGAAGAAGATGCACGTCTTTTCAAAAACAGCAGAATCCATGTATACCACCAGTACACCCGTCTTTCGATGTGAACATAAATTAAAAAAAAAAAAAAAAAAAAAAAATGCATTTAGCATACGTTTTGAATATATAGGGCTGGCATATGGAAGTTGTTTTTACCATAAGATTGCATTATGTTCTATTTCACATGTTCACCCGAAAATAAAACATTACTTTTCTTTACTGGGATAAATAACGAAGACAAAATACTTTTGGGATGGCGAACTTACAAAAATAAAAGTTGTAAGAGTCCGGTTCACATGGAGACATCTATCTCATAAATCTACAAAATATAAATACAGAATATAAGAAATTATAACAATAATGTTTCACTATAAAAAAAAAACCAAAACAACAAATGTGCGCGTCACATTTATTTACTAAATACTACAATGATTTTTTTGTATTTATTTACTTTTAAAATTGTATATTTATAGCAAACTTGGCAGATGTTTTCTGTTCATGGTGTAAACTCTCGAATGACTAAATTCCCGCCATGTACCCGACCGGATAACTTTCTACCACGAGAAACACGTGCGTATTCATAATTCAGAATTAGTTTGCCCTGTATCGAAAAGAAATTTATTGAATATATGGACACGAACACGATAGATAAAGGAAACCGATATGAAATCATAAAGATTGTTGATGAAAAATAAATATGTAAACATAAAGTTAAAAGAAGAGTTTGGAGATACCAAAGGGGTAATCAGAATTCCTATATCGAAGAAGAACTGACAACACAATGGCCAAAAGTAAAAGTACAAAAGGACAAACAACGATCTTCAAAACATACACACAACTAAAGATCGAGAAACACGAACCTCACTAAAAACCGAGGGTGAACTCAGGTGTCCCGCAAGGGTAGGCAGTTCCTGTTAATCTAGTTACAAAGGGGGTGCACATGGTGATTCCATGATAAGAGCGCCTGTGAGATTACCTTGTGTCTAATCCATTTTGTTTAATATCTGGCAAATAAAATATGCTTAATCTAAAACCATGCATGATGTCTATTAAAACTTGTATGTTGTTTGAATATAATCCTGAATTTTGGATTTTAATTCATGAAAATATTTGAAATTGAATTTCAATTTAATGAATATCAGACACAGACTTGGGAAAACGTCACAACAAGACATCAGTCCATTTAACTATTAATATGAAGTCTAATGAATATTGTCTACCGTCAGTTCATTGTTCTATATTAAATATAGTTTTCTTTTTTCCACATTAAGTAACCAGCACAAAGTCCAAAAAAGTAAAATTTAAATCTTTGATTTTTTCAAAGTGCGAAAATGAACAACCTCGACAGAAGACTGCCATTTATTTCATTGTTTTATTGTTTTAACTTCTTTGAAGATAAATATATTGTATTTGCCGCCAGTATAACTTTTCCAGTAACTAAACCGTGATTGTTGAATATTTTTTTTACCGGGAAAATACTTAACAATCATTGAGAGTGTTGCATTTTTTGATGATGACTGATTCTTTTTTTTGTTTATTTGAAACTAACGAGGGTTGAAATGTTGGATTTATTTATCTAATAGCATAATTATGAGGAGAAACCAGTAGATATATACGAATACATGTAATAGTTCACGCCACGATATAGTTGAAATATTGCTAAAGTTGACGTTAAACACCAATCAATCAATCAATCAATCAATCAATCAATTATGGTTAGCGAAGTCCTGATTTTGAAGGGAAAACATTAATTCTGTTTAAATACGAAAGGATTTCTCTGTGGCGGTGTCAAATTTTAAAGATGTCAAAAGGGTAATCATAAGCCGCAAATCGAAGAAGGACACACAATGCAGTGGCCAAAAGAACAAGGACACAAGTATCTATGTTCCTATTACTTGCCGGGCCATCTTAACAGCATTATAGGCCGCTTGGCAGAGGAGTACACTGGGGCCCCTACCTACACAACCAGCTCACATGAATACTTGCAAATGTCGATAAAATTAAACATATACTCACTTGTCTTAAGAAAATGTCTGGATCCGCATCTGTCCGATTATAAAAACACCACAGTGCTGCACTTTTATTGCTCTAAGACGTACACTTAACCATTCAAGACAAGTTAATATTAAATATAATCTTTTAATATCATTTTTATCTTTGACATTAAACTGTGGGTAATAAAAACAGGACAATGTCCTTTTATCGTCATAAACGTCCCATTTGACAATCATACAAATTTTATAGAATATTTGTTGAAATGCCGATTTATGCTCAAAATAATAAAAAAAAACAAAAAACAAAAACAAACTTAAAATATTAATGATATAACATTACTGTATAAAATGATAACACACTTGTAATTATAGATTTATACATGGCCTTTTTCATATTGCCCAAGTGTTATCAGCATGAAACCTTGATATCGGCCCCGTGGGCTTTAGCCCGACGGGCGATATCAGTCGAGGGCTGATGACAAGGGCAATATGACATTTTAAGGCCATGTATTAATCTATTTATCACATATTTTGCCAGGGAAGATAACATGTTATTGAAATGTTATTGCCCCGGAGGCAAATAACACGCCGCAAATTATGCTTTTATTAGTCACATGCAAATTCGGCGTTATTTCAATAAAATATGTGATAATAAAATGTATCAAAGTTCCGGAATTATTTACTTGTGATAAACCGACATGGTTTTGATAGTAGTTAACTTCCGTATATATTTTTTTCATCAGTCGCCACATGCATCTTGAAGAGATGAAGATGAGGACGAGACAGTGATCGAAGAATCCATTGTTAAAAAGGTCAAGTACAATTATAGAGATAGAGGATCGCAATACTAGTATTGTGCACAATACTACACTCACGGGTCAAAAGTATAACCGCATTAAGATATATCCCTACATATTTCACAGGTACTTGTGCCAAGTTGTGGACAGGACCCCCCCCCCCCCCCCCCCCCCCTTTTTTCTTGAACATCGATTTTTTTTCATGTAAACAACATTTTGCAACTCTCTATGTATCACTGGATAACATATATACAATAAATACAAGCAAACAGTAGTTTCTATCCATACCGGGTTTCTGACCATCCAGTGATACATAGTCTAGACAGGGGATGGAATCAGCAAATAATGATGCTAGAAAATGGCCGATTATACCATTCGATGTATCTCGGGATTTTATAATAAGTAAGGAAATTCTCGTCTAGTTCTCGTATATCGAGAAACTTTTCATTGGATAATTTTTTGATGTATTTGAAGTGTCTATGCAAATTTAGAATCGACCGAAATAAATCGGAAAATACCGAAGTATAATTGTAATTTACGGAAAACGTCAAAGGAAATTCGGCAATATATTTATAAGAAAGTGGGCGTTGATTATATAAATAAATCGAAAGTTCTTCAAGGTAGGTATATTTAATTTAAATAATTGCAACTATAATATTCATATAAATATGAACATAAAATTTGTTTATTGTTTAATATTGATAACAATTTCAAAATATAACAATTAAATGCAAAAATTTAAATTAACAGTAATTATTGGGGAAAATGCTTTTTAAGGAATATAAATGAAGGGAGATAATCATAATACTGTATAGTATTATAAAATTACTACTGAAAAACTTTTTGTAAAAAAAAATTGAACCAATAGTGATTAAAAAAAAAATGAAATAAATATTGTACAATACTGTCTGTACTCCTGTAGGAGTATGAATTTAAGCCCATCTATGATCTAAATAGATCCTCTGTATTTAATAACAATTTATTTTCATAAAATAAAATAATCAAAATGCATATGTATGCTAAATAAAATTTGGATTAAGTGTTAACTATGTTAGATACAATGTATCTACGTACCATTAGTTGTTTACAAAATACACTTACATATATATAATTATTGTTTGTAAACAAACATCTGCTTTGCATATCATAAATCCTCGGATTTACCATATTCTAAGAAGACACATGTTTTTTTTTAATTAATTTATTTCATAAAAATATATAACCTATATTTTATGTTTTTATATATAATTATTAAGGTAAAAATACCTTACAAAAGAACAAAAAGCCATTCAGAAAAATTTGTCAAACTAAAAATCATTCTGATCCTGATCTTACCAGCAACTCGCTGCTAACATTTGGCCCAAATTTTGATTGTATTTTACTTCACATCCAAAATTTTACTTGAAGACGTATGTTGAATGTAAAATAATACAAACCTCCTTGGGAAATATATATTTCAAACAATTATATCCATATTTTGTCACAATATATCCATAAATAAATGTCTGGCAAACTCATTTACCTAACACGATGCACACATTAGCACCCCCCTATTATTTGTAATGGCTGAGTATATAGCCAAGGGAGATAATCGTTTCCATAACCTGGTCTAGAGAGTTGCAAAATGTTGTTTACATGAAAAAAAAATCGATGTTCAAGAAAAAGGGGGGAGGGTCCTGTCCACAAGTACCTGTGATATATTTCATATAAAACCATTTATTTTCAAAGCATTCTACAGAAGTCATTCATTATCTGATTTTCATGAAATTTTCAACATTAAATGCAGAAATAAATATAGTTTCTTCTTCGTATAATTTTCAAATAATTTTATTTCTACTTTCCCTTAAGAATTGATTTAAAAACAAAGTTTAATTTTTTCACCAAATTTTACTATATAATCATATAAAATTGTGAAGTCAAGAATTTACATTTGTGTTTAAATCATAAATGTTTGTAAACAAAAGTTCGAAAAAATTACATGAAGATACTAAAATAAACTCTAATAATTCTACTATTAAAGTAGATATGATAATGTAACCCTCAGTCCGCTTTTGCCCCAGCGAGGGTTACGATTCGGCCCCATTCAACGTAATGGAGCAAATTAAAATTTTCGTTCCGTGAATATTTCAACTTTCTTTTTGCAGATGTGGTCATAATTTATTATTCCCTACAATTTTTAAGTAATGGTGATACGAAATAAGTGTTACAATACTTGTATGGCCCATACAATTGTACATCGTGCGCCGGTAACCGGGATCTGCATACTTATTTTGTTTCGACTGGTTCTTAATTTTGGTTTCATCCCGCGAACGTATTCAGGCGAAAAAGTAAACCAGTCGTATAATCATCCGATACTCTCTGTGTTTTTCATATTCTGGTCTCGATTATAACGAAAACTGTCGAATGACAACAAAATGCCTTCCAAAAAGGCAAGATCTGAAAAAAATCAACCGAAAATATCATTTTTCACGATGTCAGAGAAGGAAAATCCTTGGTCAGAAGATGAAACGGACACAGGTACAACCACAGAGGTGAATGAGCCTATTGAGGTCGATGATGACGTATCACACGAAGCCAGCGAAAACAAGGAACAAGGAAAGTTTCAGTCCCGTTGGGCCAGTTTATACACATGGTTAACATACGACAAAGATAAAAACAAAATGTACTGCAGTAAATGCATTAGCATTGGAACAAACAATACTATGACAGCTGTTTAATGCCTCTAGAATTGCTCAGAATTGCTGAAAATTGTTTTCGGGCCGGGGGGCCCCCATACCCCGGCCTAATGGCCCATTACTTTTGATGCCAAAGGCCCATCATCTTCAAAAGCTAGGGTGATCTCTGGTGTAGTATAAAAATTTGTTCCAGTATTGTGAATTTTTTTCAAAATTTTGTACAATACTGGTATACCAGTAATGTAATTAAGATATTGGTATTGTTATTCAATTATGAAAATATGAAATTGCATGGATTTTTTGTAGTGTATTGGATTGCTTCATATTAGGAGGTTCATCGCATCTGACAACTGTTGAAAAGCATACTGAAAGTACAAGTTCACATTGTGTATCATTTTATTGGCATTTATTACATCTATCAGTAATACATCACAATACACAACAATCATCATGATAATTCAACAAGATAACAAAAAGTGATGATAACATTAATTGTCCTATTATGAAATGTCTTAAACTAGGTTCTGTTCTGCTATGTGCTCCAGGATGTTGCCGAAAGCTTGGTTACCACAGTTGCCCCAACGATCACGCCACATTCTTTCGTCTAGGTAGCTGTGTAGTTTACTGTTAGGTGTGATGATACACCTTTCATTTCTTTAAATCGGTACTTTGCCTTTGCCCAATAAGACTCTATGGTCTGAGTGTGCACACCTGTGTCTGGGTCTATAAAGTTGACTGATCCATGCTGCAGATTTAGTTCAGACTGGATGCTGTTGTAGGCTCTCCATTGGTCTGAATGGATGATTGTACCGGGTTGAACTGCCCAGATACCGTCTAGAGCCAGGTCACACTGTCAGAAGGAAAAGAAAATCATCAGAAACAGAATACCAATACAGAAAGAGACAGGCAGTTACATCAAACAGCACTAATGAAGAGAGCAACCAAACTATAGACGACGATGAAGCTGCTGTTACAGCGATGTCCATACACAAATCGCTGAAGTTTGCAATGTCCCTAGGGAAAAAAGACCTACTTGAAAAGATCAAAGAAAACGAAGACCTGGTCCAACTACTTCAAGAACAGGGTCCACTAAAGACAAAGACCATTGAAGATTTAAGATTCACTCTCATGACAGTAGCTGTGTATCACCACCTTAATATGTAATTTTATCATGATATTTTCATTTGTTGTAAAATGTGCTTTAATGTGTGTTTTCATTGAAAAAGTTTTCGATTTTCACTTGTTATAACTGTGCAAAATAAATATATCATACAACACTTTATGCAGTCTTTCATGTCAAAGTCAACATAGCTACACACATAAAAAATCGGGTATTGACAATACTAGTAGTAATACTAGTATACCAGTATTGCGATCGCCAAGTACAGGAGATCCGAGTTAGATACACTCAAAAGTTAATAGTTGGAATCATTCTGGGAATGCCGACGAACTTGCTACGCGATGCCGAGTTTTTTTTCGGTCATGGCCGAATTGAAGTGTCGTTGCTCCAATATTTTAAAATAAAATCTATCATATATGTGTGTTTAGTCTGTATACAGACTAAATGTTAAAAAAGAAACTCTACACACCTTGCGTTTTTCAATTTATCTTGTTCTTTTAAGTGAAAACGTAGTATGACTATATGAGTCATCACTGACACTGGTCTAGTAATCTCGTTGAGATTAAGATTCCAAAGAAATTTTCTGTCTGTGAGTGTATCCTCATCCTAGGATTTCTTCGGAATCCTATTCTCAACAAGATTATGTGGTCTAGCTGTTTCTATTTCATATAATTAATCATGTTCTCTCTGTGTAACAATTTTCTAGAATAATGTGCTTATTTGATAATCCTGTTACTCACCCTTTTGACAGTATCGGTTGTGTAATAATTGGAGTGATCACCTCCACAGTGTGATCGATCATGGGTTCAAGACCTGGTGGGACCAAACCAAACACTTTAACATGAGTATTTGCTGTTTCTCTAATAAGCATGCAACTTCAAGAGGAAAGAGCAAAGACTGGCAGCTCAAACTCTGGATAATGTGTCTAAATGGAGGGACATGTCTACTGTGGACTGTTGTTACAGTGAGCTAGCTAGACATGGGGTAATCGTAATCTGAAATCATAATCAGCTGTAATCGATTACATTGTTCATGTATTGTAATCAATCGGATGTAATCTGTGATCAGCCATCTTTTTTAGATTACAAGTAATAGTAATCTAATCAATTACATTGAATTTAAACCCTTAATCATGATTACTTTCTGTTTACATTTTGATTACTTTTCACCATTTACATGTAGACTAGAGTTATTTTGTCCTATAAACTGACTAGTATATTCCCCTAGATATACATGTATAATTTATATTTTATATAAAATGTTTTAATAAAATTTATGGAAAAATAATGTTGGTCAAAGAAGAATATAAAACATGGACGATTTTATGTTGTGATGACAGTCTTTGCATTAATTTTTTTCACCTACTTGCCCGAAAGCCACATTTTGAAAATTTTTCTATTTATTCAAACAAATTCTTTCATAATTTTCACTTATGAATCCAGTTTTACTTGTACCGGGCTTCAGGCAAAAGTGTATGTAGATATATAAAAAAAAAAAAAAGTCCATTTGAATCCTGTAGACCACCTAAAAAAAATTAATTACAAATTCATTTTTTTTTTTAAATTTGTTCTCTTCTTTTTTCTTCAAATATATATTTCAAATGTGTCTATGAACTCTGACAGTAACTTTTTGAATTTTTCATCAATAGATAAAAAAGTTGCCCTTTAGGTGTCTGTTAAATATTTGCACTTGTGTGTAATTTCCAGTGGAGTAAGCATGCTTTAAAGAACAGCACTCGTACTGTAAGCAAAAATAAAAACATGTGCTTGACATGCAAATTTCTATATATCATATGACTGACCATTTAAATATCAAATAGGCTTGCATGAATAGAGTTGTCCATTTAATTCAAAACACATGTATCAAGGTCATTGTCACTTGATCTTTAATTATCATGGACACATTCTCTAGTTTAAATATTGAAGAATGCATAGAGCTTGACTTGCATGCTTTTTATTCAAGCAAGAGGCACTGTTGGTATTTAAAGTTCACCTTGATTTCACAAGGCTATTTTCCATTGTTATTTCCAATCATCCTTTACATGTCATCTTCTTTGATATTTAAAGACAAGTCACATGCCAATAGTATACGATTGTTTCGAATCATTTCCATTCCGTCAAAAACTTTTTATTTCCGTCTGCCAAACCACGTGATTTTGATGGAATGTTAGGCACTGGACTTTCGGTGTCAATGTACTCCAATCGATAAGTGCCATTGTAAGGTTACTCAACTTAAAGAATTTTTTACAATTTCTGAAAAAGACGGATATCAATTAAATTATTTTACTTGTATTCAAGACTTTAATGCACAGACAATTACTCCTTTAAAATTAAATTTGTTTTATTTCTTTATTTACTGCTATCATTCTACAAACATTACACACACAGAGACTTGTTCATGTGTTGAAACATCAGTTGCTTCATCGCCAAAGAAAGCAAAGTATTCAGAGTCATTCCACGCTATTACAATTTTTGCATACCATTTCATCGCTAATATCATTATCTTGTTCTGTATATCTGAAGATGTGTATTTTATTATCGAATTAGGGACTGAATTATCCAGGCAAGACTGTAGTATTTCATCATGTTTGGAGTAGTTTGGATACATGACAGAAAATTGCCATGGAATTAATTTTGCCTTTGGTATGCCCAATTGAAATATTTTGACGATCACAAAGAATACATCGGTTTTTAGCTCACCTGACCCAAAGGGTCATGTGAGCTATTGCCATCACTTGGCGTCCTTCTCCGTCGTCCGTCGTACGTCGTAAACTTTTTCAAAAATCTTCTCCTCTGAAAGTACCAAACCAATGGAAACCAAACTTGGTCTGAATCATCATTAGGGTGTCTAGTTTCAAAATTGTGTCCGGTGATGCCGTGCACCAACCAACATGGCTGCTGTTACTAAAAATAGAACAAATGGTAAAATTGCAGGTTTTGGGTAATAACTCAAAAACCGTTAATAATATCAAAAATCTGACATGGTGTAAAAATGATCAGCACATCAAGATCTACCTACCCTGCAATTTTGAAATAAATCTGATTGCCCATCTTGGAGTTGTTGCCCTTTTTTCATCAAATTTGTAAAATTTTAATACTTTTCGTCTTATATTTCAAAAACTATAAGAGATAAAGGTTAACTTTAAATTGCAAAAATGTGCAGCATATCAAGATCTACCCACCCTGCAATTTTGAAGTAAATCCCATTACCCATTTTGGAGTTATTTCCCTTTTTTCATAAAATTTTCAAAATTTTAATACTTTTCGTCCTTTATTTCAAAAACTATAAGAGACAGGTGGTAAGTTGAAACTGCAAACATGTTCAGCATGTCAAGATCTACCTACCCTGCAATTTTGAAGTAAATTTGATTACCGATCTTGGAGTTATTGCCCTTTTTTCATCAATTTTTTTTTAATTTTAATACTTTTCGTCTTATATTTCAAAAACTATTTAGAGATAGATGTTAAGTTTAAATTGCAAAAATGTGCAGCATGTCAAGATCTACCTACCCTGCAATTTTGAAGTAAATCCCATTACCCATTTTGACCGATTATGCAAATTAGAAAAAAGGGGGGATGAAATTAAAAAAAAATCTTCTCCTCTGAAACTACTGAGCCAATCTCAACCAAACTTTGCTGAAATGATCCTTAGGTGGTCCCCTTTCAAAATTGTGTCCATCAGCGCCGTCCTGTATCCAAGATGGCCGCCATTACTAAAAATAGAAATTTCTTCAAATGGCCAAAACTGCTCTATTTTAAGCCAGAAAGTGCCCAAATTTGAACTGTATAAGCATAATGATGAGCTTTTTAACATATATTATGGGATTTTTAATGAACTTTGAACTTTTGCCTATTTTGACCGACTATGCAAATTAGAAAAAAGGGGGGATGAAATTAAAACAAAATCTTCTCCTCTGAAACTACTGTGCTAATCTCAACCGAACTTTGCTGAAATGATCCTTGGGTGGTCCCCTTTCAAAATTGTGTCCGTCAGTGCGGTCCTGTATCCAAGATGGCCACCATGACTAAAAATAGAAATTTCTTCAAATGGCCAAAACTGCTCTACTTTAAGCCAGAAAGTGCCCAAATTTGAACTGTATAAGCATAATGATGAGCTTTTTAACATATATTACGGGATTTTTATGAACTTTGAACTTTTGTCTATTTTGACCGATTATGCAAATTAGAAAAAAGGGGGGATGAAATTAAAAAAAAATCTTCTCCTCTGAAACTACTGTGCCAATCTCAACCAAACTTTGCTGAAATGATCCTTGGGTGGTCCCCTTTCAAAATTGTGTCCGTCAGTGCCGTCCTGTATCCAAGATGGCCACCATTACTAAAAATAGATATTTCTTCAAATGGCCAAAACTGCTCTATTTTAAGCCAGAAAGTGCCCAAATTTGAACTGTATAAGCATAATGATGAGCTTTTTAACATATATTATGGGATTTTTTATGAACTTTGAACTTTTGCCTATTTTGACCGATTATGCAAATTAGAAAAAAGGGGGAATGAAATTTAAAAAAATCTTCTCCTCTGAAACTACTGTGCCAATCTCAACCGAACTTTGCTGAAATGATCCTTGGGTGGTCCCCTTTCAAAATTGTGTCCGTCAGTGCGGTCCTGTATCCAAGATGGCCACCATTATTAAAAATAGATATTTCTTCAAATGGCCAAAACTGCTCTATTTTAAGCCAGAAAGTGCCCAAATTTGAACTGTATAAGCATAATGATGAGCTTTTTAACATATATTATGGGATTTTTTATGAACTTTGAACTTTTGCCTATTTTGACCGATTATGCAAATTAGAAAAAAGGGGGAATGAAATTTAAAAAAATCTTCTCCTCTGAAACTACTGTGCCAATCTCAACCGAACTTTGCTGAAATGATCCTTGGGTGGTCCCCTTTCAAAATTGTGTCCGTCAGTGCGGTCCTGTATCCAAGATGGCCACCATTATTAAAAATAGATATTTCTTCAAATGGCCAAAACTGCTCTATTTTAAGCCAGAAAGTGCCCAAATTTGAACTGTATAAGCATAATGATGAGCTTTTTAACATATATTATGGGATTTTTTATGAACTTTGAACTTTTGTCTATTTTGACCGATTATGCAAATTAGAAAAAAGGGGGGATGAAATTAAAACAAAATCTTCTCCTCTGAAACTACTGTGCCAATCTCAACCAAACTTTGCTGGAATGATCCTTGGGTGGTCCCCTTTCAAAATTGTGCCCGTCAGTGCCGTCCTGTATCCAAGATGGCCACCATTATTAAAAATATATATTTCTTCAAATGGCCAAAACTGCTCTATTTTAAGCCAGAAAGTGCCCAAATTTGAACTGTATAAGCATAATGATGAGCTTTTTAATATATATTATGGGATTTTTTATGAACTTTGAACTTTTGCCTATTTTGATCGATTATGCAAATTAGAAAAAAGGGGGGGATGAAATTAAAAAAAATCTTCTCCTCTGAAACTACTGTGCTAATCTCAACCGAACTTTGCTGAAATGATCCTTGGGTGGTCCCCTTTCAAAATTGTGTCCGTCAGTGCGGTCCTGTATCCAAGATGGCCGCCATGACTAAAAATAGAAATTTCTTCAAATGGCCAAAACTGCTCTATTTTAAGCCAGAAAGTGCCCAAATTTGAACTGTATAAGCATAATGATGAGCTTTTTAACATATATTATGGGATTTTTAATGAACTTTGAACTTTTGCCTATTTTGACCGACTATGCAAATTAGAAAAAAGGGGGGATGAAATTAAAACAAAATCTTCTCCTCTGAAACTACTGTGCCAATCTCAACCAAACTTTGCTGGAATGATCCTTGGGTGGTCCCCTTTCAAAATTGTGTCCGTCAGTGCCGTCCTGTATCCAAGATGGCCACCATTACTAAAAATAGAAATTTCTTCAAATGGCCAAAACTGCTCTATTTTAAGCCAGAAAGTGCCCAAATTTGAACTGTATAGGCATAATGATGAGATTTTTAACATATATTATGGGATTTTTTATGAACTTTGAACTTTTGCCTATTTTGACCGATTATGCAAATTAGAAAAAAGGGGGGATGAAATTAAAAAAAATCTTCTCCTCTGAAACTACTGTGCCAATCTCAACCGAACTTTGCTGAAATGATTCTTGGGTGGCCCCCTTTCAAAATTGTGTCCATCACCGCCGTCCTGTATCCAAGATGGTCACCATGACTAAAAATAGAAATTTCTTCAAATGGCCACAACTGCTCTACTTTAAGCCAGAAAGTGCCCAAATTTGAACTGTATAAGCGTAATGATGAGCTTTTTAACATGTATTACGGGATTTTTTATGAACTTTGAACTTTTGCCTATTTTGACCGATTATGCAAATTAGAAAAAAGGGGGGATGAAATTTAAAAAAAATCTTCTCCTCTGAAACTACTGTGCCAATCTCAACCAAACTTTGCTGAAATGATCCTTGGGTGGTCCTCTTCCAAAATTGTGTCCGGCATTTCAGAACACCGACCAAGATGGCTGCCACAGTCGAACTTAATTTAACATAGGACCCTATGGGAAATTCCCATAAAAATCTTTTTGTCTGAAACCATTTGCTCAATAAGAACAAAATTTTGATGAAATAGTCATTGGATGGTTCTCTTCCAAAAATGTGTCTGGCGGTTCGGCCCTTCAATCATTTTTTTTTTTATCTGCAATTTTGAAGTAAATCTGATTACCCATCTTGAAGTTCTTGCCCTTTTTTCATCAAATTTATAAAAAAAAAATAATACTTTTCATCTTATATTTCAAAAACTATAAGAGATAAAGGTTAAGTTTAAATTGCAAAAATTTGCAGCATGACAAGATCTTCCTACCCTGCAATTTTGAAGTAAATCCCATTACCCATTTTGGAGTTATTGCCCTTTTTTCATCAAAATGTTCTCAATTTTAATACTATCATCTTGTATCTCAAAAGCTATTAGAGATAGAGGGAAAGTTTACACTGCAAAAATGTTCAGCATGTCAAGATCTACAAAAAATTTCCCACAGTTAAAAATGTGCGATGACTGAAGAGTTATTCCTCTTGAAATGCATTTTTTTGTTGACTCACTGCTTTTGGTTACTCAAATAATCAAAGGGAAGCAACTCTATTACAAAATGTGAAGTAGGAAAAGCTAAATTTTGAGAATCATTGACATATATGTTTTTTTACAGCAATTTTGATAACTTACATTAAAGGGGGAACCCTTGCCCACATTTTTTTGTAGAAGGGGTCTGCAATGACGAAGGCTACATTTGTTAATTTTTTTTGCCGAAGTTATCAAGTTTTATTGACTGATGTTGTTATTATACCGAGGTGAGCTATACAGGCTCCTGGGAGTCTCTAGTTTTTTTTATGGATTTAGCAATTTTTGTATACCCCCGCTCCCCGAAGGGGGAGGGGGGTATACTGTTTCACCTCTGTCCGTCTGTCCTTCCGTCCGTCCAAGATATTTTTCGTCGCATTTTTCTCAGTAACTGTTGATGGCAGAAATCTGATATGTGGTCACAATTATACACATTGAACATATATGCACATTTTTCGTCACATTTTTCTCAGCAACTATTGATGGCAGAGATCTGATATTTGGTCACAAGCTTCATATAGGTACCCCATATCGTGGGAAGCGTTTTTGGACCTGTCAGATTCCTACTTCCTGTTTGCCGACTTAGTTGGTATTTATACACATTGAACATATATGCACATATTTCGTCACATTTTTCTCAGCAACTATTAATGGCAGAGATCTGATATTTGGTCACAAGCTTCATATAAGTACCCCATATCGTGGGAAGCGTTTTTTGACCCTTCAGATTCCTACTTCCTGTTTGCCGAAGAGCGGGGGTATCATAAGTGAGCTTAGTTTTATCTCCTTCACACTGTATCTGTTTCTGGCAATATCCTCTTTGTGCTGAGACGATAACATTGAAGTAATGGACTCTGTCTTTGACGCTTTAGACTTAACACCAAAAAAATGAGTGGCTGTATTTATCTACATGTATATGAGAACACAGTACTTCGTGTCGTTTTATATAGTTATGAATGTTTGGCCTGTCGTTTAAGGGGGTAGATACAACAATGTTGTCTCTACTAGCCTTACCG
The DNA here is from genome assembly GCA_963383655.1 of Bathymodiolus septemdierum. Lineage (NCBI taxonomy): Eukaryota > Metazoa > Mollusca > Bivalvia > Mytilida > Modiolidae > Bathymodiolus > Bathymodiolus septemdierum. The sequence goes on along the minus strand of OY726525.1, from coordinate 31,745,770 downwards.
TCAAATATAACACAAGAAAAGCAATAAACAGCATTCTTTGAAAATGAATACTGACCGTGACGCTAAAGAGTCTTTTTAAAGGGGCATTATCTGCCAAATCGTAAATTTTTGTTACCCGTAAAAACTATCGGATATGATTGATGCCTTAATAAAACGTGTTTCTGTAGCTTATAAATGTTATGAAATGTAGTGCATCGGAGAAAAATCGTGCAACTGCTCGTGTTTTGAGATGGACCAAGAAATGAACACCATCTTATTAATTATCGACATTGTTTACGAAGTTTGTCGAATCGTCATTAAATCAGTACAACAATGCACTTATTTCTTATTTTTTGTGAATCTGCTTTTAGTCGGTGTTAATTACGGACAAAGAACCATGCAAGTTTGCAGTTAATAAGCGACAAAATACAAATTATTCGTTTTTACCTGTCACTAGTAAGGTCAGTTGCATACGGAAAAAGCGAGTTCAAATTATTTGCTTGCAAGGAAATAACTAATCGATGGTAATTTTCATTCTCAAAAGGCGAAAAGTGGTTCGATAAGCTGTTTAATGTGAAATATTTACCTTTATTTGATCATTTTAAAGCTACAGAGACGTGCCAAAAGTATTTGGTCACTGATTTTTTACTATATATTTCATGTAAAACCACATTTTTTAAAAACATTATTCCAAAGTCGACTCTTGTTCGATTTTGATGATTTTTTTATCAACAAAAACAGAATTAAATGTAGTTTTACACTGTAATTTTAGCATAAATTTATAATATATAATTTTTATGAGTTCACGATTTAAACACAAAACTAAATTTTGAACGTCAAAAATACAATACAATGATAGTACATTTGAAGACAAATAATTTAAATTTGTGTTTAAATCATGAACATTTAAAATCTGTGCTCCCAAAAAATATTTTAAAATAATCACAGAAAACTACGTACGTTCTCGCTTCTGTTGGTAAAAATTTCATCAAAATCGAACAAGAATTGACTTTGAAATAATGTTTTAAAAAATTGTGGTTTTATATGAAATATATAGTAAAAAATTACAGTGACCGAATACTTTTGGCACGTCTCTGTATTTACCAATTTCCAAAACATATAATTTTTTTTGGTCAAAATCGTAGCTAATGCCCCTTTAAGTCACTGAATAGAACATTTCCTTTTGACCACAGATTTACAACATTTAATTAAAACTCGTACAATAAGTTAATATAGAGGTTTATTTTTTTTTTTTATCTTTCTACAAAATATAACATTATTTTGTTTGGCTGATTTGTTTGTGCATGCAAGTGCGTTGTTGCGTCAATGGTAGCTATGCCACTGTATGTACACCAATTGTAGCTTTTATGAAGTTGTTTAAATGTACACAGTCTCTTATAATTCTGTATTGAATGGCTCTGAATATTTATGTGTATGTACTTTTTATAAAAAAAATTATGGTACAAATATTATATTGAGAGTGGGGCCATCGTGATCGTGGTTGTATGGTAGTTGGATTTACAACTACCTATACAATCAATGTCTATCACCACTAAGGTTGTGAGTTTGAACCCTGTTCATGACGAGGTGTACTCGATACAACATTATATAATAAAGTTTGTCAGTGATATACAACAGGTCGGTGGTATTCTCTTTGTATTCCGGTTTTCTCCACCAATTGAACTGACCACGAAGATTTAACTGAAATATTGTTGAAAGTGGCATTACATACTATAACCACTAACCCTTACTAATTATTCAGAATGCATTGTGAATTACTTAGACAATAGTACATTATATTCTTTACCAATCTAATTAAAATTAGATCTCTGCACTTGCTCCCTATTTTAATTTCTATCGGTTGTTTTGTAGTCGCTGCATGGAAGATCTAACAAAACCCTGTTAAGGGTTGCATCAGGGGTCAGCATGAATGCATTATAAAATGACCAATCAGCGATTCTTCTACAAAATCACACAGAAAAGACAAGCATATGCATTTTGGAACCTCACCCGATAGACATAGAATGGTTAAAAATAAAATGTCTGCGTCCATGTTTATTGATTGAAATAACCAAAACATGCAACCAGCGGCCTCTGATACGCCAAGAAAGAAGTATATAAGAAGCAATATTTGTGTAATATGTGGCCTTTCATTTATACAAGCAGAAATAACACCCGAAGTTAGCGAACACAAATCTCCAGCGGAAAAAGATGCATAATTTGGGGGAAAAAAACACCCAACAGACTTTTCTATTTCTGATTGGCTAATATAAATATCAGATAATACATTCATGCTGACCCCTGATGCGACCCTTAGCAGAGAGTTGTTAGACCTTCCACATGGCGACTACAAAACAACCGATAGAAAATAGCGAGCAAGTGCGGAGATTTAATTTTAATTAGATTGTACTAAGTACCACATGTTTCTTGTTAGTTCTAATAATAAAACCCTAAATGCTCGCTTACTCGCAAGGGTTATAACGGGATGCCATTACACGTAATGGAGCAGCCGCCAAGATTTTTTTGCGCTCGCTTACAGAGCTTCTGACGCCTGCATTTATCAATAAGACATAACCTTTCCTTTTGTCCATTATTATAACAAGTTTTTATCACCTACCAGTATTTTAGAATGTAATTCCCACAAAATAAAAATCCATGTTTACATTTTGAATTTCGTCATTTCCGGCCTCACTATTTGGATGTCGATACCATATTTGGCGATTTAGGCGTGAATGTTTACCAATCGTAACTACTCGGCCATTCTCGCTACCCTGCAAATAACAGGGTAGCAAGAATGGCCGAGTAGTTACGATTGGAATATTACATCAGCTTGTAGTAAGAAATACAATATTTAGAAAAGCTCCGCCTTCCGTAGTTTCCGGTTATGGAAAACGATCGATAAATTTGAACAAGGTTGTTGCTAACTTTGAAAAGCATATATTTCTCAGCCAAACCGATTTAACAAGGACTGGGATCATCAGTAATAGTTATAATGAAATGTTTGAAGCGTAAATAGTGAGTTTTTATGTTTCAACTGCAACTTTTTTTTTGCTCCATTGTGACGAATGGGACCGCGTTGTAGCTCTGCCGAGACACAAGTTTGTCACAGGAGCTACATTATTGCAGCTAGTTTCATGTCGGTAATTATTTAAAAAAAATTATCCCATTTAAAGTTCAAATTACTGCTAATCTGTAAAAAGATCCATATATGATTTTAAGCCTACATTGTGCCCATTAATGAACCCTTTTGAGCGAATATCAAATGAGCGAAGCGGTTTAAAAGTTAAAAGTTTAAAAGCCAGCTATATTCCTGACTAAAAAATCATATTGCAGTATTTAAATTTCTCTTTCCTGGATATTTCATTTCAAGTACAAAATGTATATATGAAAATCAATTAGTGGTAGTGGTAAATAATAATGTTTTATGACCATGAACGTTTTTTTATGTATATCTTTAGGCAAACGATAAAAATACCTGTGTTTCCACTAAAACTCTTGAAAAGAATAGGGTAGTCATCTTGTAGGTAGGCAAAACTTGTATCTTTTTAAATTTTAAATTGTTTACCTACCTGTATGTTATGTAGGACAAGAATCTGACTTTATTCAAACATACGAATAAAAGCTTTAGGGTGGGCTCTAAAATTGAGGGTTGGTAGGGTCGTCGGAGACAAAAAGGGTGTGTGTGGGGGGGAGGGGGTTCCTATAACAAATGTTTTAATTATGAAATAGGTAAATTTTAAGTTAAATACACATGTAGTTGTTTTAATGTTTTTTCCTGATGCGCGTACATTTCACAACATTTATAAGTTACAGAAACACGTTTTATTAAGGCATCAATCATATCTGATAGTTTTTATGGGCAACACAAATTTACGATTATGTCAGATAATGCCCCTTTAAGCTGAACAAGGACAAAACCGAACTAATGATTGTTGCTCCAAAAAAAAAAAAAAAAGAGCGAAGGAACTGACAGATATTAGCATTTCATTTGGTGGCAACATTCACGATACACCGCTTTTAGCTCACCTTGCCAAAGGCAACATGAGCTTTTGCCATCACTTGTCGTCCGTTGTCCGTTAACTTTTCACATTTTAATCTTCTCCTCTGAAACCCCTTAGCCAAATGAACTGAAACTTGGTAGGAAGCATCTATGGAAGATCCTCTATAAAGATTGCTCATTTTGTCCCAATCCATTAACAAACATGACCGCCACAGGCAATTCTTGTTTCTGATTGGACGATTTTTAAAAATCTTTTCCTCTGAAACCGCATGTCCAAATGAATCAAAACTTGGTGGGAAGCATCTATGGAAGGTCTTCTATAAAGTTTGCTCATTTCGTCCCGATCCGTTAACAAACATGGCCACCACAGGCAATTCTTGTTTCTGATTGGTTGATTTCTAAAAAATCTTCTCTCTCTGTTAAAAGAAAGATAACTCTTGCCTAAGCTGTTCAAAGAAAGATAAGTCTTGCCATTATCTCCCTTAGAAATTAACTAATGCTGATATAGTGTAACATGTTTATTCTATACATTACAAGTAGGTATTCACATTTTGATATATGTTTTAGCAAACCTTGCCAAAGGCAATATGAGCTTTTGCCATCACTTGGTGTCCGTCGTCTGTCATCCGTTTATTTTTCACATTTTAATCTTCTCCTCTGAAACCCCTCAGCCAAATGAACTGAAACTTGATAGGAAGCATCTATGAAAGGTCCTCTTTAAAGAGTGCACATTTTGTTATGATCCATTATCAAGCATGGCCACCACAGGCAATTCTTGTTTTTAATTGGCAGATTTTTTTAAATCTTCTCTTCTGAAACCGCTTGGCCAAATGAACCGAAACTTGGTAGGAAGAATCTATGGAATGTCCTCTATGAAGAATGCTCATTTCGTCCCGATCGGTTAACAAACATGGCTACCACCGAAACTTGGTAGGAATCATCTATGGAATGTCCTCTATGAAGATTGCTCATTTCGTCCCGATCGGTTTGCAAACATGGCTACCACCAAAACTTGGTAGGAAGCATCTATGGAATGTTCTCTATGAAAATTGCTCATTTCGTCCCGATCGGTTTGCAAACATGGCTACCACCGAAACTTGGTAGGAAGCATCTATGAAGATTGCTCATTTTGTCCCGATCGGTTAGCAAACATGGCCACCACATGCAATTCTTGTTTCTGATTGGTCGATTTCTAAAAAATGTTCTCCTTTGAAACTGCTTAGCCATATGAACCGAAAATTAGTAGGAAGCATCTACATGTATGGAAGGTTCTGTATTAAGTTTCCTCAAAGCAGAATGAAAGGTGAGCGACACAGGCTCAGTCCACTGAGCCTCTAGTTTATGTAAATCTTTAGGCAAATGATAAAAATAACTGTGTTTCGTGCGCCGCTAAAATTCTTGAAAAGAATAGTCTTAAGTGTAATCATCTTGTAGGTAGGCAAAACTTGTATCTTTTTTAATTTTTTACCTATGTTATGTAGAACAAGTATCTGATTTTAACAGTGCTTATCTAAATTTTCACATTTTGAATTATTAAACCAAGGCCACCCTTAGCAAAATGTTTGCTTGGTCAAACACTACCCATGGATAGTGGACATACAGTACAGAAATGGACATACCGTGATTGATCACTCCGAGAGACATAATTTTTAATCCTTTAGACATATCATCACGGACATAAACCCACTGTGATAGACCTAAAAAGGACCCTAAAACCACTGTGATAGACCTAAAAAGGACCATAAAACAAGGTGGTGGGGATTAAATTTTATTGCTCTCGGTCACCTGTGCGCCGATTGATATTTTACCGCCAATTAAGAGATTAGCGTTTTTCTTCTTCTTCCAGGTAAAGGACGGAATTCAATAAATGAATGTTTGTGTCCTGTGGTTAAAAACTTTGCACGCTCTCGGGAACAGACGAGTCTCCTTTGCTATACAATTAAAAGTTCACTGGGATATATACAATGCTAAAACTATGTACACAGCTCTGGTCACTAGTATGCGTAGAGGGGTTCCGGCAGGTTCTGGATCCTACCCCTGAATTCCTCTAATTTGTCTGCATCAGTGACTGAGGCTGGCAAAAGGTTCCATTCCCTGATGCCGAGTGATGGCGCGAGGGAAAAAGGAGAACTTATAAACATCCTTTTGTGCCACTGGTTGGTACAGGCGGCTGGAACCTCTCGTCCTACTGTCCTCTGTTCTGATTACGTCTGTCTGGACATCAACAAGCTCATGTATGATCTTGAACATGATGATGAGACGGTTGTTATATCGTCTTTGTTGAAGTAGTTGCCAGCCAAGGTTCTGTACCATATGCGTCACGCAGCCAGGTGTGCGCTCCGTGTAGTTGTTGTAGACAAACCTAGCGGCTCTTCTCTGCACTTGCTCTAGTTTATGGGTTTCTGCCGATGAGTGTGGATCCCAGACAGTGGATGCATACTCTAGTGTCGGTCTTGCCATTGTGGTGTAAGCCGCAGCTTTGACGGGTTTGGTGCAGTCTGAGGTTTCTCCGGATGAAACCCATTGTCCTGTTAGCCTTGGAGACTGTGTTGTCAATGTGCTTGGACCACTGTAAGTCCTCGCTAATGGTGACTCCTAAGTACTTGGCACTGTCGACAACTTCTAGAGTGTGACCATGTAGAGTGTATTGTGTTGGTATGACATGTCGTTGGTTTGTAGCTATCCTGATGACTGCATTTCTGTGGGTGGAAACTCGTTTGCCACTCCTCTTCCCATTTTTCAAGTGCTGAAAGGTCTTTTTGCAGCAGGTCTGAGTCGTTCTGGCTGTTGACGTGACGATAGAGGAGGCAGTCATCTGCAAACAAGTGCATCCGATGAGGTGGTAACATCCGGTAGATCATTAATAAATGACAAAAAGAGCAAGGGACCCAGGACTGTACCTTGAGGTACTCCTGAGAGTACTTCTTTCTCGGAAGACTTCACTCCATCTAGGAGCACCAGCTGTTTCCGGCTACTAAGAAATGAAGATATCCAGGCCAGCGTGATTCCATCAACTCCATAGAACTTGAGTTTATGTAGAAGCCTGCGATGAGGGACTTTATCAAAAGCCTTGGCAAAGTCAAGTAATATGTTACCTGTTCTACCTGTTGACTTTTAATATCGTAAGCCGTAATTATTGCTACCGAAGGATGTATTTTTGACAATTAATTTTGTATCCTCTTGCTGTTAATATTTGACTGTTTGTTGCTTTTCATTGCCAAAGAATGTCTTGTCTTGTTATCGTTTTCGTTTGTTTTAGAAAGTTCTACTTTATGACCTCGAGTTCTATATTAAGAATGTTGTTGAAACCGCAACTGAACTTTATCTTGTTTAATTTTAATTTCTCATTTTTTTTCTTCTGTTGGGTCGAATTCAGTATGTATTGAATTATTCGTAAATACGGGCTACTTCATAAATGTATGTTTTGTTTATATGTTATTCCGCAAGCGCGAGGTTTTGAAGCACGGACTTTGCAAGCGTGGGTTTTGTAGTGTTTAATAGTTGGTAATTAAGAGCAGACGTAAAATTGATTATTGGTTTATTTTGTGTTTTGGACTTTTACCTCTCGTATTGAAAAAAAATAACAATTCAAGTAAACTGTTTTACGCACTTGGCTTGTTACGTAATTCCGTTATAGATGAAAATAATTTTCTTTAAAATTGCAAACAAAAACCTATAACAATCCAAATTTACGTAGCCTAATGGCTACAAAACGAACAAAAAGCGGAAAACGAAGAGCATGCTTTTAATTTGTTTCATAAACTTTGGTTTTTTTTTGGCTGTATTTTGTCACAAATCTATTGGGTTGAAAGCCAATTAAGATTTGAATTTGAATAAATAAATAAACTGGTGACATTTGATTTTGGTCAGATACTGTGTAATGTCAAACATTTGTAGGGGTAAAATCATGATAAAGGATAATTCCTTATTTCCTTTCACGTTTCTAAACTTTCTGCAGATTAGCCGCTAATTTCCAAAATATATCGTAAATTTAGTGACTTTTGGACATGTAGTACTTCTTTGAACGATCTGTTTATAAATATTTGTTTCGTTAATTTTTAATCAAATTCTTCAATGACCGTATACAAATTATTTAGTACGTATTTCTACAACGAAAAGGGTTTTAACTGGGTTTTCTACGAAGATTAAAATAAAAAAAAATTACTGAACGTATAAAAAATATTAGTGAACTAAAATGTAATATTGAACTGGAAATACGTTTTAAAACGTAACAAATCACGCATATCGCGCATGTGTTTATGAAACTTCATTTGTGCACGTGTACGCGTGTAGATACGCAATACACAGCCAAGGTTAAAAATCTTTGAAACAAATTTGCACAACCCATGATTTCACTGAATTGAAGTTGAATAATCATTTATTATTTACATTTTATTCATCAATTCAAATGAACTCTCCGTTCTCGTGCTATTTCCTCGATCTCGGGATTTCATTCCCGGGATTACGTTCAAGGATGTTTTACGTTTTGAGGAAAGAAATAAAAATGTTTTTTCTTAATTCTGAGGGGAATCTGAGACAGTAACTGACAAAAAAATAGGCGATATAAAAACGTAATTTCACCTGTACATCTTATCTGACTAGTTTACCTGTAAAACGACACACGTGATTACAAGATTAACACCTGGTGTTTTATTGCCCCCTGATCGCCGACATGAATTAAATTTTTTAATCTCCATCACTCTCCTAGACATGACCACTATCACGGTGATTGATGTCCCTTTCTGTACTGTAGGTACCGTAGGTATAGAATTTATTTTCTTTTTAAATGTGTTAAAATGTGAAATAAGTTACTTTGTCACTATGGAAGTTGGAAATATAGAGAGAAAAAAACCACTTTTGTTTTTAAAGAAAAAAGAATTTTGAGTTGCCATCTTTTTTTTCTGGTACATTGTAGGTCGTGTTTGGCCAAGCAAACAATTTATTAAGCTAAATTATGATATTGTTGAAAGTGGCGTTAAACACCATAACCCCTATTAATTATGCAAATATTAGATAATGTGAAGATCGTGATGTCATGTATTTACGAGTGATACTAGTTCTAATAATAAAACCCTAAATGCTCGCTTACTCGCAAGGGTTATAACGGGATGCCATTACACGTAATGGAGCAGCCGCCAAGATTTTTTGCGCTCGCTTACAGAGCTTCTGACGCCTGCATTTATCAATAATAAGACATAACCTTTCCTTTTGTCCATTATTATAACAAGTTTTTGTGCTGACTTTTAAATTTCTTTAAATTTCTACCATCTAGGTCATATCCAGTTTTTATTTATTGTGCTTATAAAATTGTTATGCTCTGCTCATAATATCAGCTTTTAGTTGTTCATAGTTTACTACATTAGCTCTTGGTATGCTTAGCTTATAACATCAGCTTTTAATCTGCTTTTTTGCTTATCTTGTAACTGTTATTATTTTACATGTAGTGCTTACTTAGTCTTGTATTTTAGCTGTATGTTGCATGCTTGTTATTTGTTATTTATTCTGTGTCTGTGTATGTCGGTTAAAAGCTCAACAGAGCTTATGTTGTATGTTGTTTTAACCATGCCGACTCTAAATAAAGCTTATTTATTATCACCTACCAGTATTTTAGAATGTAATTCCCACAAAAAAAAATCCATGTTTACATTTTGAATTTCGTCATTTCCGGCCTCATTATTTGGATGTCGATACCATATTTGGCGATTTAGGCGTGAATGTTTACCAATCGTAACTACTCGGCCATTCTCGCTACCCTGCAAATAACAGGGTAGTAAGAATGGCCGAGTAGTTGCGATTGGAATATTACATCAGCTTGTAGTAAGAAATACCATATTTAGAAAAGCTCCGCCTTCCGTAGTTTCCGGTTATGGAAAACGATCGATAAATTTGAACAAGGTTGTTGCTAACTTTGAAAAGCATATATTTCTCAGCCAAACCGATTTAACAAGGACTGGGATCATCATAGTCCGAGATTCCTCTGTCGTCCGACGACATTATATATTATTGCTAGAGCCGTCGAACATCAGAGCGCAATATAGACGGAAAACAGCCGATTTGCCTCACCCAGCTCTGCGTCGGCACATTTCCACGTTTCGTGGCTATCGGATTTTATTAACTATCAGAAACCCTTATATAAATCGCTTCACCAATCATTTTTCTATTCATTCATAACCATCTTACCCTCAGAAAGTGGTGTTACACTCCATTACAGCACGATTTTGCCTTAGATCCTATTATTCCGCCATTTGACTTCCATTTTCGAATCTACACACGTGATCTCGCGATTCTAACTGAATGATGACAGCAACGCATTGCATGATGGGAGCTAATTAATGCAGCGTGCCAAATTATTTGGAGCATTATTTGCATATGTAAACAACATTCAAATCACATGGAAGACGATACATTTAAGCGTATTCTGCAGGACAAACAGTCCATCTACAGATCAAAGCAGAGCAGAAGGCAATAATACAGAATGTGTTGGAAAGAAAAGATTCAATGGCAGAGTGTTACCAACGGCAATGGGCTTCGGAAAGAGCACGTGTTGCGTTCCCCCTTTTTGTTTTTGGACAAGGTACTACATTTTGTTTTCTTATGGTTATCTGTAATTCACTAAATTTGCTTTTAAAATCATTACCAATCAATATAATCAACTGTATTAAATTTTATGTTAATTGTTCAGCCTTAACAGGTGCCTATGATTGGCAATAAAAATATTTGTTTGTTTGTTTATATGCAAATCATCTCCCATGATACATTGCAGTAATCGTAGTTTTCTCGTAGTCACGTGACAAATGTTTGAAAAATGGAAGACAAATGTCGAAATCATAGGATCTAAGGCAAAATCGTGCTGTAATGGAGTGTAACACCACTTTCTGAGGGTAAGATGGTTATGAATGAATAGAAAAATGATTGATGAAGCGATTTATATAAGGGTTTCTGATAGAAAATAAAATCCGATAGCCACGAAACGTGGAAATGTGCTGACCCAGAGTTGGAGAAGCAAATCCGCTGTTTTCCGTATATATTGCGCTCTGACGTTCGACGGCTCTAGCAATAATATATAATGTCGTCGGACGACAGAGGAATCTCGGACTAGAATCATCAGTAATAGTTATAATGAAATGTTTGAAGCGTAAATAGTGAGTTTTTATGTTTCAACTGCAACTTTTTTTTTGCTCCATTGTGACGAATGGGACCGCGTTGTAGCTCTGCTGAGACAAGTTTGTCACAGGAGCTACATTATTGCAGCTAGAGTGATACCTGAGTACTGGCGGTATGTTGACCCTGTATAATCCAATAACTCCAAAGATAAAGGATGATATAACTGAAATATTGTTGACAGTAGTGTTAAACACCATAAAGCAAACCAAAGATATTTAACAATTTAGAAATAAAAAATAAATAAAATTTAAATATGTAAATATAGTAAACAATAAAAATAGAGATAATATTACCTCCGAGTTTTATAGGGTAGACAGCTGTATGATAACAATGGTCAAACCATAAATACAGGTTGATCAACTCGCAAAGGTTAAAATTGTTGAAAGGTACTACATTGTAAGTAAGTATACCTAGGTCATTTTTGTTTTTCACACCAGGAAAATGTAGATTTTGAAGGAGAAAAATTACTGTGTAGATTTTGTTTAACAACACAAAAATGTAGATTTTGAAGGGAAAAAATTACTGTTAGTATGCATTTTTTCACAACACAAAAATGTAGATTTTGAAGGGAAGAAATTATTTTTAGTAGCTAGGTCTTTTTCTTTCACACCACAAGAAGGTAGATTTTGAAGTAAAAAAAATATTGTTTCGTACATGTAGGTTTTTTTTTCTCAACACAAAAAGGTAGATTTTGAAGAAAAAGAAATTGACTAAGAATTGTTATATAAATAACAATTTGTGTTGAGTTCTAGTAAATTTGAGTGGGTAAGGATTTTGTAATGTTTTAACTGGTTTATCGTGCAGTTTGTGCCAAAAACATTTTGACAAACTAGCCCAAACTGCATTTTAGGACAATTTTGATTAAGCAAATTTTATGCAATTTTTACCAGTCCGAACCAATTTATACTAGACAGAGGCTTGTGGTTTTTGGCGCAGTAGCTATGAAAGCAGACAGTATAATCTTACTGTATGAGATAAATACAGTCAAACCTGCTCATGCTCAAACCTCTATTAAAGATGTAACTTTTTAAGCATGAAAATTTAGAAATCTAATTTTATGTGTTTGATGTTGTGTTTATATATTCATCCATGTCTTTGTGCTAATGTTTACCATTATCAGCTGTTGTTTATCAGTAACTCCCAGCCCTTTTTACTATAAATAATGACATTTTAATACACATGTCTCCCGATCAGGCTGATTGGATGTTACGTCTTTAAGCAGTCTTAAGCAGTCAACTGTATTAAACGGTCACCTTTCTCTTGTCCTGTCATAGAAAGCTTCATATGAATTGAACCTCTTTTAAGAGGTCACCTGTCTTATGAGGTCACTACATCTTTGTCCCAAGCATGTCCTCTTACTACAGGTTTGACAGCATGTTCAGACAAGCGGCAATGTTGTCTCGTGTCTACCTAAGCCTAAATAAAAATAAAAAATCTTCCACTATAATACCATTTGTTAACTATGGGGCAAAAATATGTATCTGTTTTCTTTTCCACCATTCTATTTTTCTTTAAAAAATGATTTCTGGATGATAAAATGAAATTAATTGCTTATTTTAACAAAATACATATCAAGTTCAATTTTGAGTGTGCCCTTATGGTGTAATACCACTAAACATGGGTACCAGTGGAAAAGAATGTATGGGAAAGTAGTACGTAAACACAAAATGGATCCTATATTGTTGGATAAAAAATAAACCCTATTAGATACTACAAAATACTGAATGTTAGCAGAAACCTACATATTTTAGGATAATTTTAAGCCCATATTTGATGTCCTTGTGGTTTTAAGTAAAAAATTAATTGCATTGGAAAGAAAACACCTGAATTTGCGTTAAATCGAAAGTGAAAGTAGGATTTTTGATGGTAGACATCTTCGGACTGTCTGTTTTTTCTTATATGCCATTAAATGTGTGTTGATTTTCAGAGTTAAGCTTCCAATTAGGTACCCCTTCCATGAGATATGAGTGTCACTTAGATTAAACTTAAGATGAATCCTGTATGAAAGCTCAATTTTTTTTTATTTAACATAGAAGGCTATGGAGAGAGAATTCTTTAGTGGTATTACACCTCTTAGGCAAAAAACAAGAAATTTAATTTTGATGGTACCACACTCAAATTGGCTCTGGATAGTCACAACAGACCCAGTTTGACATTTTCCACACCAAAATGTTGCAAAATACATCAAGGTGTCATGTTACAGCTTCAATATGAATAATACTTATATATGACTACAATTATTGAGACTGGTAGATTTAATGTGTTTTTGTAGTAAAAGGGCAGATGATGTTGAAAAAGATGGCTAAAATTAAGAATTTTAACAATTTCATGTTGCAGCATTTATTCGACTTCAAATACGGTATATGGTGATACCGTTTTTGAAAATTTTATAATCCTACTTATTTTTCCTCATAAATTTTGGTAGTTATGGTTAGAACATGTAAAATGTACATATGAAAAAATATAAGGCTATAGAAAGCAGCTTTATTTCAGAATTATGTACTTAAAACCAGGTAATTTTAGTGATCCCAGGAAAATTGCATTTGTCACTGGACATTTACTGTTAATTTTTCAAATTATCAATGTGGATTTTATATTTCAGAGTATAAATTGACTGTAAATGTACATTTGTGAATCTGGCTAATTTGAAACATAACAAAAGTTGTCAAGAAACAATCCTTTATTGCGTTTTGAAGAAAATTACAGTTGCAGGTCACAAGAAATAACAGAAACCTGAAAATCAACAATTATAATTTTAAATATTTTGGGCAGTTTGAAGTAATTTTTGCTTAATATCTAGGTATTAGGTCTTATTTAATGTCTTGCAATGCATAATTAATGGGAACATAGTATGAATTAACATAATTTAGTATATTGTGAGATCATTTCTATGAGGCAAAAAAAAAGGGGGGTATGCTTAAAATAATTTGTTTCATATTAATTAGATGTTAAATGTACAAATGAAGCATATATACATGTCATAAGTTGCTTATTGTGTTGAAAATCAGCTTTATACTTGTAATATATTGAGATAAAAAGCCCTTGTCATGTTATTTCACAATCTGAACTCAACAGCTGAAAAATCAGATTTTTTCATTAAAAGCTTCATGGAGGTGTACCTTTGTATATGGACATTAATTCTTTCAAATATTGGACTGCCATATACTTGATATAGTTTTTTTGACTGGATATTGATATAAGAATATAAATAAGACAAGGAAAAGGTTAGAGAAACAAATTTTTATTGCTCTTAGGTGTAATATCACTAAACATGGGTACCAGTCAAAAAGAACGTATGAGAAAGTAGTACGTAAACGCAAAATGGATTCATACATTGTTAGATAAAAAATAAACCCTATTAGATACTGCAAAAGTACTGAATGTCAGCAGAAACCTACATATTTTAGGATAATTTTAAGTCCATGTTTGATGTCCTTGTGGTTTTAAATAAAAAAATTATTGCATTGGAAAGAAACCACCTGAATTTGTGTTAAATTGAAAGTGAAAGTAGGATTTTTGACGGTAGACATCTTCGGACTGTCTGTTTTTAGCTCACCTGGCCATAGGCCATGTGAGCTTTAGTCATGGGTAAGCGTCCGTCGTCCGTCCTCCGTTAGCTTTTCACATTTAAATCTTCTTCTCTGAAACCGCTGAACAGATTTCAACCAAACTTGCCAGAAATGTTCATTGGATGGTCCTCTACCAGATTTGTGTTTTTGGTGCTGATTTGAAATCCAACATGGCTGCCAGGGTCCATAATGTGTTCCCATTGGCTGAAATTTTAAAAATCTTCTTGTGAGAAACCACCAAGCCAATTGAATTGTGACTTTGCAGGAATGATCATTGGGTGGTCCTGTACTAAACTTGTGAATCGTTTGCCGATCGGAAATTCAAGATGGCCACTATGACTCGACTTAGTTTAACATTGGACCCTATGGGAATTTCACATTTTCATCTTTTTTTCTGAAACCACAAAACAGATTTGAACCACACTTGGCAGAAATGTTCATTGGATGGTCATATACAAGATTTTTGTTTTTGGCGCTGATCGGAAATCCAACATGGCTGCCAGGGCCCATAATGTGTTCTGATTGGTCGAAATTTAAAAAATCTTCTTGTTAGAAATCACTGAGCCAATTGAATTGTGACTTTGCAGGAATGATCATTGGGTGGTCCTGTACTAAACTTGTGAATCGTTTGTCGATCGGAAATTCAAGATGGCCACAATGACTCGACTTTTAACATAGGACCCTATGGAAAAAATGTTTAAAAGTCTTCTCCTCTGAAACCAGTAAGTCAACTTAAAGCAAACATGGCATGAATGGTCCTTCGGTGGTCAACTTTCAAAATTATGTCCTGTGACCCCGACTTCCATCCAAGATGACCGCCAACAGCGGACAACATTTTTCCTCTGAAACCAGTAAGCCAATTTAAAGCAAACATGGCATGAATGGTCCTTAAATGGTCAACTTTCAAAATTATATCCAGTGACCCAAACCTCCATCCTGAAACCAGTAAGCCAATTTAAAGCAAACATGGCATGGATGGTCCTTAGGTGGTCAACTTCCAAAATTGTGTTCAGTGACCCCGATCTTGGTCCAAAATGGTCACTGTCAGCGGACATAGTTTTAACAGGACCCTATGGCAAAATTGTTTAAAAGTCTTCTCCTCTGAAACCAGTCGGCCAATTTAAAGCAAACATGGCATGGACGGTTCTTGGGTAGTATACTTTCAAAATTGTGTTCGGTGACCACAACCTCCATCCAAGATCGCTGCCATGAGCAGACATAGTTTTAACATAGAACCCTATGGCAGTATGGGATTTGAATAGTAACTTAGATGTATTCGGCATGCAGACATTCTTAAAAGGACTTATCGCTTCCCTGAGCCTCTAGTTTCTTATATGCCATTAAATGTATGTTGATTTTCGGTGTTAAGCTTCCAATTAGGTACCACTTCCATGAGATATGAGTGTCACTTAGATTAAACTTAAGATGAATCCTGTATGAAAGCTCAATTTTTTTATACCCCCCGCAAACAAAGTTTGGGGGGTATATAGGAATCACCCTGTTCGTCCGTCCGTCTGTCCATCCGTCCATATACCTTGTAAGTGCAACTCCTCCTAAACGACTTATTGGATTTTTATGAAACTTTACACATTTGTAGTACACTACCTGCAGATGTGCATGAAGGAATATGGTTGCTGTCCAAAATTTAAAAGGGGAGATAATTCAACTTATACTTTCACGAAAAGGAGGGGTCATGTACCTTGTAAGCGCAACTCCTCCTAAACGGCTTATTGGAGTTTTGTGAAACTTTACACAGTTGTAGTACACTACCTGCAAATGTGCATGAAGGAATATGGTTGCCGTCCAAAATTTAAAAGGGGAGATAATTCAACTTATGCTTTCACGAAAAGGGGGTGGGGAGGCATGTACCTTGTAAGCGCAACTCCTACTAAACTGCTTATTGAATTTTTATGAAACTTTACACAGTTGTAGTACACAACCTGCAGATGTGCATGAAGGAATACCGGGATGTTGTCTCCTTGACATATTTCCATATCCGTTCATTTTTCATAGGCGACTTGCTAATATACCTGTATTCCAAAGTTTGAACATCATAGTATTGCAAGTGGAGGGTATCACTCAGTGAGGTCACTCACAGTTCTAGTTTTATTTAACATAGAAGGCTATGGAGAATTCCTTAGTGGTATTACACCTTATACTATTCTAGATTTATGCCATTGAAAATGATAAAAAGAAAATACTCTATTATTTACTCTTCATGTAAGAAACTTTCATTATAATTGACATGATATTATCGAAACATAATATTACAAAGAATAAATAGCGTCGTTGTACTATGCACTCACATAGGACTATTGTTGGAGTCGTTGCTATGCTGATGAGTGGAGCTTAGAACAATGTTACGTCATTTAAATAGGCAGGGTTTAAATGAAATCACCTGAGCGATTTCAACAGTGTATATTATGCAATGTATTATATGTAAATTACCAAAGACATTCTGAGTAATAATAACAATGATAGTGTCGGGTCTGCCTTTTAACCTTGGGGCATATTTCGGCATATACCATTGACAACACAATATTATTGTATAAATAGTAGAACTATAATAATTTGCTCTATGTATATTTGTGTACACTCATTACGGTGACCAGATTTATGACTTCAGTCACATATCCTCTGGAGAAACAGGTAAGATTTAGAAGATGAGGGCATTAAAAGTTAATCTTTTTCACTAATTTTTATGGCCATTTCCCGGTGAATTAAAGTCTATCACAGTGGGAAAATGTCGGTGAAATTCCCACTGAAGGATTAATTTTATGTCTTATCACAGTGATTTATCATGGTATGTCCCTGACCGTACTGTATATCAAAATATATCTGTTATTGAAAAAGACGAAAACAAAGATTGGACAAACTTTCTTGCCAATACAGTTTGGTTGAATAAACAGGTAAAAATTGACAAAAGAACTATCTTTTTATATCCAGAGTGGTTCAACAGGGGTGTAAAGTTTGTTAACGATTTTGTCAATGATGATGGTTCTTTTCTGACTTAGATCAGTTTTCAAACAAATTTGGATTTTGTGTAAATTTTTTGCAATATAATGGGGTTATTAGTTCTTTACGACAAATGCTAAAATTATATCCATAAGGAGACAAATCATCTAATTTACAGACTCCTTTTGTCCCATCATCTCTACAAAATATTTTTCGAAGTTCTAAAGGTTCAAAAGATATGTACACAATTCTAAATAAAAACAGTAGTGTTCCTACAGCTCAAAGAAAATGGAATACAGTTTTCGATATTAATTCAAATGAATGGAAACAATTTTATATACTCCCATTTAAAGTTACAGCATGTACAAAATTACATTGGTTTCAATTTAGAATAAACCACAATATTCTGGCTACTAATTATTTCCTGAAAAAAATTAAAATTATTGATGATGCAAATTGTAATTTTTGCCAAAAGGAAAATGAAACCATTGAACACATTTTTTGGGGTTGTGAAAATGTACAAAATCTTCTAGGGCAAGTAAATTCTTGGTTCGGCGACAAAGACATAAACCAAACATTTTTAAAGAAGACTCTAATTTTTGGGGATGTTGATAAAGTATATAAAGATGATGTATACAATGCCATTTTACTAAGCATAAAATACTATATATATACAAACAGATGTCTGAAGGAAAAATTATCATTTCATTCGTTTAAAGCCTGTTTGATAAATTTATATAAAGCTGAAAAAATGATTGTTGTCCGAAATCAAAGAATTGCAGAATTTCAATTACATTGGAGTACTTTTGAAAAACTGTGAGGATTGTTGACATATTTTTTATTCTTATGTAAATTCCCTTTCCATAGAGACACCACTAAATATTAACTGATATAGTCTATCTAAATATACTTTTCTTGTTTATATTTACTATACTATAGCATTACGGGATGATTAAAACAATATGAATGTTTGATCCATTCAAATAATACTTTTGTATATCTGGAACAGTGTTATAGTCCAATTGATTGTTTGCACCAGGCCAGACCATAAAAGTTTTACATGTAAATGCCAATATAAAGTACAATCTCATCTTCTCAATGTCTTTTTTTCTTTTTCTTTTTTATAAATACACTAAAATTCTTATCTACTTTTTTCCTAATTATACAAACATTTTTTTTTATCACATATATCAATAGTAAACAATTTTAAAATCTGCGAAATACCTCTTTTCTCATCTTTTATATTCTAAAAAAAAAAAACAACCTCCACTGCAATATACATATGATTGTATATTGGAAAATATTGTAAGAAGATTTAATTGTACTTTACTATATAGATGGTATGATGTTTTATATGTTATTATATTGTTGTACTCTATTCTGTATTGATGTATTTTGTAGTTGAGAAAATAAAATAAAAATACGAGTCGTGATTGTATGGTAGTTAGATTTACAACAACCTGTCAATCAGTGCCTATCACCACTGATGCTGTGAGTTTGAACCCCATTCAGGTGAGGTGTACTTGATACAACATTATGTGATCAAGTTTGTCAGTGACTTGCGACAGGTCAGTGGTTTTCTCCGGGTACTCCTGTTTCCTCCACCAATAAAACTGACCATCACGATATAACTGAAATAGTGTTGAAAGTGGCGTTAAGCACCATAAATCAAACCAAAATACAAGTCAATTTTTAGCTCACCTTGCCAAAGGCAAAGTGAGGTTTTGCCATCACATGGAGTCCGTCGTCTGTTAACTTCTCACATTTTAATCTTCTCCTCTGAAACCCCCTCAGCCAAATGAACTGAAACTTGGTAGGAAGCGTCTATGGAAGGTCCTCTATAAAGAATGCTCATTTGGTCCTGACCCATTGTCAAACATGGCCACCACAGGATATTCTTGTTTCTGATTGGCCGATTTTTAAAAATCTTCTCCTCTGAAACCGCTTGGCCAAAGGTAGGAAGCATCTATGGAAGGGCCTCTATAAAGATTGCTCATTTCATCCCGATCGATTAACAAACATGGCCGCCACAGGCAATTCTTGTTTCTGATTGGTTGATTTCTAAGAAATCTTTTCCTCGGTTAAAAGAAAGATAACTCCCCCTTAGAAATTAACTAATGCTTATGTACAGTACAGCTGACAGCATACACTGATAAATGCTGAGCATAATCTAGATGCTGAGCCAGGCTCAGCATTTTCGCTGATGGTCTGCTAATTAACCCCAAGGTAATAAACAGGGCCATAAAATATCTGGTCAGTATTATCTTGTTGATTTCACAGGTGATCTACAGGTAAATATATACACCTGTTTGTGTTACATAACAAGAAATGGGCATATTTGGATTTCAGTGATTTTGATGTGTAGAAAAAGGACATTTAACTGTACCTTGAAAATTTGTCATTGAAATAATATTTTCCAAATTTAATATTTTGTGATATCAGCATCAGCTAACAATTTAAGAAATAATTGAAATGAAATCATAATTTTGTGTTGGATATATAAGAATTTTTAACTGAAAATATGGCAAAGAAGAACAAGATTAATTGTGATGCTATTTTAATCAATAGATTAATTAATTAAGATTAGATTTAACATTTTAAGAATTTTCTTGCTATGTAATGTGCATGTGTGTACATGTTAGTCATGTATTTAAGAGTTTTTGTTTCTCAACTTTGACAAAAATGTTATAGCTGTTCTTTTATGATGCATGTATTTAAAATTTTTATTTTTTTTATTTTGTTATTAATTTTATCTGTTTTTGCAGAGGAATAATATATTTAATTTGATTTATCAATTTAATCAAATAAATGTAATCCAATTTCAAAAATATACTTGTTACTATGTTTTGATTTTTTTTTAATCCATTTTTATAATCCAAGGTAATATTAATTTCTTTTCTTTTCATAGTTTATTTTGTGACATGTCAGGTTGTTTTTTTTTTTTGTTATTCAGGACATTTCTTGAACATTTGTTTTCTTCACATTTTTATTCTTATTTTGTTAAACATACATTCTAAACATTAAAAAAAATATGCCAGTTGATTATAAATACATTCTTTACAATATAAAAAAATGACAAATTAAGTATTTTTTGTATATTAACACACTGATATGAGCAAGAATATGGTATTTGAACTTTTGGTTTCTTTTGGTATCCAAATGGTTAAATACTAAAACTTAAATATTTCACATGTGGAATATGATTATATCAACACTACAAAAGAAACAAGTGATATCAAGGGAAAAATATTTACCCATCTTTTTAAACATTTTTATCGTGACAGGAAACCAAATGCTTATTACAAGTTATGGTAATAAACATTTGGTTTCCTGTCGTGATAAAAATGTATGAAACGGCACCATCTAAGACCATTTGGGTTTTTTCCTTGGTTATTTAATGCATTTATATACTATTTTAAATATTAAAGTAGTATATTTTTTTTTATTTTTTTACGCGACAGGATACCACAAGCACTGCATCGGAGTTATAATATTATCATACAAAAATTGTATAAATGTTCCGATTACACGTGGTTCACTGGTGACCGGAAGTTCAATTGGGTGGAAATTGTAAATCATACTAATTTATTTAATCTTTAAATTAACGTTTCTTTTTGGATGACATGTAACGCATAACGGAACAGGTGGATGATAGAATAAAAAAAATAGAAAATGAAAAGCTTAAATGTAAACATTCGTGATTAATCTATTTAAACATCTCACGAGAGTTTATTTATGCTAATCATTGTTATGGCGACTGTTACAAAAAGGAGATAACACAACTTAAAATAGCGTTACGAAATCGGAAACCAATGTAACGTGCAATATATGACACCTGTAACAGAAATACTTACTCTACTCAAAATTTTCTTTTCTCCATTCTTCATTATCAATGTTTGTCAATATTTTAACGGCTAGCTTACATTTTTGTATGTCACAGTTGTGTGGAAATCCAACTCCGTTACGCAGTTCGGAGACGAAAATAACGATAAGAAATGACGCATAAAAGTACGAAGATGGACATTAAAAATAATTTGTATTCATAAAATATTTACAATATATCAATGGTCACCATTCATCTAAAACACCAACCAACCATTTGGCCATAGAATTACAACATATATCAAAGAAATATCTAATTTTATCAGTTTTCTATGGTTCAAATACCATATTCTTGCTCATATGGTAAACATAGAAAATCTCAATCAATGAAGGATTTATGGACACTTGTAATTTGCCACTTATTCACTCTCATGTCATAAATTGACCTTAAAGAGACATACTGTCTAGGCTAATGAAAAAGAAAATCACACACACATATTTAACTAAATTCCTAAATTAAATACATATATTTTTTTTTTTTATTAAATGTGAAATGTTCAATGGTTAAAATTAAATTACTATAAATTTCTTTTTCATAAATAGTCATGAATTTTGAATTAAACTTGTTTAAAAATAATTTGATTATCAGTAGTTTAAATTTAATATATTGATCTTAAAATGTGGTATGATTATTAAAATATGACAACTTATATATTCTTCTTTGTGACTCTTATGGTAAACAAATCTAATGGTGCATCATAAGAAAATAATATGTAAATTTTACATATATTAATCATGATGTGGAGAAAAAGTTCTATGCCATGTTTAATAAATGTAATTAAAACATATTATTCTCTGATTGTGCACCAAGTTTAATATCCATAGTTTAGTTAGAGTTTACTTACAAGATTTAAAACATTGATAAAACAAACAAATTGAAGAAAATATGAAGCTTTACAGCAAAAAAAAAAAAAGACAACAAACAAATGGTTAAAAAAAGAATAGATACACATCTATTGTATACATATATTTTCAAATAATTAGTGTTATAGTCCAATTGATTGTTTGCACCAGGCCAGACCATAAAAGTTTTACATATAAATGCCAATATAAAGTACAATCTCATCTTCTCAATGTTTTTTTTTCTTTTTCTTTTTTATAAATACACTAAAATTCTTATCTACTTTTTTCCTAATTATACAAACGCGAGAGTTCCGGGTAAAAAGTTCGAGAATTTTTTGGCGCAAAATTTAATTTTACCCGGAACTCTCGCGATTTACCGTATCGTCAATATTTGAAATGACCAGCAGATATCGCTAATATCACACTTCCGTAGCTTTAATTCGAGTTTTCAAAAATGTAGTCTGAAAATCGCAAATTGCAAGTGGAAAATGTTCCATGGAGAGTTGTCAGCTGCTGCAAATAAATATTGAAGTGGGTTTTCAGGGAGAATAATATATACAGAGAAGGAATAAGCCAATTTCCAGACAGGTAGGCCTTTTTTATTCACTAAATTTAAGATGAATGCACAACAAGTACCCCAATGTAAACAAAGAAGAGTGACTTGCCTTCTAACTTATATCATGTCAGAAACCCGGCATGGATAGAAACTACTGTTTGATTGTATTTATTGTATATATGTCATACAGTGATACATTGAAAGTTGCAAAATGTTGTTTATATGAAAAAAATGTTCCAAAAGAGAAAAAAAAAAGGGGGGGGGGAGCAACATAGGGTCCTGTCCACAAGTACCTGTGTATATTTGTTGTAATTTAGTTTAAAAAAAGTAATTAATAAGTGAAATATGACATGCTATGTTTAATTAAAATATAATGAAAATGAAGTAAAATATATTGATTTTAAAAAGAAAATTGAAATAAAGAAAATGACAAAGTAATGAGAAATATTATAATTTATTTGTTGTAATTTTTTTTTAAATCCAATATGAAAATAAGCCATTAATTAAAACTTTAACATATGGAGAGCAGATGGTCCAAGGGCTCCCCACCCAAGCTAAATACCAACATCATTGACATTTATATACTTCAAAATGTAGTGTTTATAATAGTTTTAAAGTTTATTATTATGTTTTCATATTTTATATATATAGTTTTAAAATTGAAAAATAAATATTCATTCTTCTTCTTGTCGCCATTTAAAAAGTTCATTAAAATTATAGATTCGGATCCGATTGACTACTTCAGATATAAAAATATGCATTTCACCACTAATTCTAAAAAGTTATCATCGCATCAGTTAAAAGATAAGATCCATTTTATCACAGTTCACATAATACATATAAAAGCTTTTATTGACAGATGAAAAGTCGTTTAAAAAGAATCTTTATTATGTTTCATAATTCATGTCTGCTTATATAGTTTGAAAATTTAATATAAATAGTAACTATTATGTTTTCATATTTCATGTGTGCTTATATAGTTTTAAAATTTAATAATAAATATTCATTGATTATTATGTTTTCGTATTTTATTTGATTCCATTTATATAGAAAATACAAATAAGAGAATCAAGTTTACCTTTATTTACCTGTGATTGCTCTGATCATCCACCCTTAATGGGACCCCTTAATCCCTCTTAATTAAGAAGGGCAACTTTCTTTGATCTTTCAAAATGTTGGCGTTCCCGGATACAGCCATGCTGTCGGCTGTACTGTAGTGTAAGATGTTTATTAACTTTTCACATTTTAGTCATCTCCTCTGAAACCGCTTGGCCAAATGCACAGAAACTTGGTAGGAAGCCATCTATGGAAGGTCCTCTGTACAGATTGCTCATTTGTCCCGATCCGTTAACAAACATGGCCACCACAGACAATTCTTGTTTCTGATTGGTTGATTTCTAAAAAATCTTCTCCTCTGAAACCGTTTTGCCAAATGAACCGAAACTTGGTAGGAAGCATTTATGGAAGGTCCTCTATAAAGATTGCTAATTTTGTCCCGAACCATTAACAAATATGGCCGCCACAGGCAATTCTTGTTTCTGATTGGTCGATTTCTAAAAATCTTCTACTCTGAAACAGCTTGGCCAAATTGACCGAAACGTGGTAGGAAGCATCTATGGAAGGGCCTCAATAGGAATTGCTCATCCATTAACAAACATGGCCACCATAGGCAATTCTTGTTTCTTATTGGTCGATTTCTAAAACAGCTTTTCCTCTGAAATCGCTTGGCCAAATGATATGAAACTTGGTAGGAGGCATCTATGGAAGGTCCTCTATAGAGATTGCTCATTTCGTTTTGATCCATTAACAAACATGGCTGCCACAGGCAATTCTTGTTTCAGATTGGTTGATTTTTGAAAAATCTTCTTCTCTGAAACTGCTTTGCCAAATGAACCGAAATTTGGTGGAAAGCACCTATGGAAGGTTCTGTATTATGTTTCCTCAAAGCAGAATGAAAGGTGAGCGATATAGGCTCAGCACACTGAGCCTCTAGTTGACCATGGTGCCTTTCAATTTGCTTTTCTGGAATTAAAAATATTTTTATAAATTATCGAAAATTGTTTGTTTCTTGATTATATCTTCATTTAAGTTATATGTAGATAATTAGCATAGGATATGAGGGGACATCGTGTTCGTGATTGTATGGTATAGTCCATTTGACTTCTATAAATCTTCAGAAAAAATTCTTAAAAATCAAAATTTCAAATTAACAATTTTTTTTCTAGATATATGTTAATATATGATATATACGAACTCTGACAATTAATTAAAAAAAGTGTGGTCCATTATTAAAAAAATTACCGATTATGTCTCTATGTTAATTACATTTTCTGATTTCCCAAAGGTGATCTCCTAATATAGGTTTAACTGTATATTAATGTACACATTATTGATAACAGACTAAAGAGAAAAGTACCATTGATATCTGTTCTATTTTTGGATAATAATAATTTTTTAGCAATGCAGCGTGAAATTAAATCCATTTAAAAAAACATAGTATCATTGTATCATTATGTTTTACAGGTAAGATTTTGAGACATGATGTCATAAACATATATAGCTACCAAAGTTGATAAATTACCACTGTGTAAGGATTTGAAAAATTTAACGGAATGGAGAAAGGAATATATCTACAGAATGTACTACTGTCTGCCTGACTGACCGAAGGGGAGCTATGAATATTAGGTACAGTAGCTACAAGTATACATGTATTATGGATTAGGGTTATGGTGTTTAATGCCACTTTCAACAATATTAAGTGGCGTTGAAGACCAAAGCTCAAACCCCCTTTGTAGATAAATATATTGTATTTGCTGGCACCAGTATAACTTTTCTAATAACTGAAGTGTGATTGGTCAATTTTTTTATGATAATATACCGGGAAAATACAGTCAAACCTGTATTAAGAGGCCACCTTTGGGACAAAGAAAAAGTGGCCTCATAAGACAGGTGACCTCTTAAAAGAGGTTCAATTCATATGAAATGTTCTATGACAGAACAAGAAAAAGGTGACCTTTTAATACAGGTGGCTGCTTAATAGAGGTGACCACATGGGCAGGTTTACCTGTACTTATGGTTTGGTTTATGGCGTTTAACGCGGCTTTCAACAATATTTCAGTTATATCATGGCGGTCAGCTTTATTGGTGCAGGAAAACAGAGTACCCGGAGAAAACCATCGACCTGTCACAAGTCACTGACAAACTTTATCACATAATGTTGCATCGGGTGTTTTATGTAAATGTAGACTTTTTTAAATGAACAAGTGGCCTTATGAGAGAGGTGGCCTCTTTTGGGGGAACAGTTAAGTAGTTGTTATTTTTCAGTGCATCTGAAGTCTGCCCTGTTGATGGGATTGGCCTTATAAGAGGGGGTGGCCTCTATTGTCTATCTGACAATTAAGTAATATTTTGTTATCTCAATGCATCTGAAATCTGTCCTGATAAGAGGAGTGGTCTTTGGTGGAGGTCTACTGTATTTTATTTATGAAATGTTGTGTCTGGCTAAAGAGCAGTTTTAAACGTGATTGTCTGTATGTCACCATATGGATGTCACATAATTTTAAGATAATTTAAAAGTTCTTAAAACTCATTTCAGCTTGAAAAATAAAATTTTAATAAAAACTTTTCGATTTTGACAGCCGAAAAGCTAGAAAATAACACATTTGACTTTGCTAACTCCCTGTTTTTCTTTTATCTCTCTGGTGATTTCAATTTTTTTCATGTTTTATCTTGATTTCATTTAAGGATTGTTTTTCTTTAACATTTTTTGTGCATGTTATAATCTTATAAAATTTAACCTTTACTGGACAGTGGAGATAAAAATCCCATGATTAGATTAATTATTCATTGTTGTTAAAGGATTATATACCTGGTTGGGGCCATCATATTCGTATGGTAGTTGGATTTACAGCTACCTGTGCAATCAGTGCCCATCACCACTAATGTTGTGAGTTCGGATCCTGCTGAGGCGAGGTGTACTTTAAACAATTAAAATGTAACATTATGTGATAAACTTTGTCAGTGGCTTCCTCCTCCATTAAAACTGACCACCACGATATAACTGAAATATTGTTGAAAGTGGAGTTAAACTCCATAATCGTAACCTAATACATGTAGTAATATACCAGGTCTAACAAGAGCAATGGAAAGAACAACAAATTTTGGTATAATTTTCTCATAGTTTGTAGATATTTGAACCTTTATTAGCAAATAGAAAATTCACAAGGTGCTACAACATTAAAATATTATGCAGAATATAGGAAAAATATTTTATATTTTCATTGAACTTTGCATGAAAGGGGTCAATTGTGAAAACAAATTTTATTCTGTAATATATGTAATGGAAGAAGACTGTCTAAGTTATTTAACTTGTGTCTTATCTTTTTGTCTTTTTGAACAATAGAATATGTCTAAAGTAAAAGTATGAAAGGGGACATTTTCGCCTGTCTTATTAAGGGGAAATAACTTCTGTAAGACATATAATTTTAAAATGAAAGTCGCAAATGCGCAAATGGTCTACCGGTATTTTAATTTGCATGAATAATTTTATAGCAAATGAAAAAATCGTAAGTTGTTATAATTTTATACAGATTATTGAAAAAGTATTTTATATTTTCATTTAACTTTTCAGGAAAGAGGACCCTTTAAGGGGAAATAACTCCTGTAAAACATAATTTTAAAACGAAAGTCGGAAATGTTCAAATGGTCTATTTTTAACTAGATTTTTCTATATTTAACAGTAGATATAGAGGGATGTT
Organism: Bathymodiolus septemdierum; assembly: GCA_963383655.1. Classification (NCBI taxonomy): domain Eukaryota; kingdom Metazoa; phylum Mollusca; class Bivalvia; order Mytilida; family Modiolidae; genus Bathymodiolus; species Bathymodiolus septemdierum. Next base: position 31,718,065 of record OY726525.1, on the reverse strand, counting down.
GTTCCTGAAGCACCACAGACAGTACTGGAGGATATACCTAAGATATCTGATTGCAGCGTTTGTCATATCATTTACGTCAATGCTGTGTGTCACCATGAGTGAAGGTAAACCCATTTTATCTGAGGGCATATATCAAATACTGATATACCTAAGTATTGACCTGTAAGGGTGTCACATGACCTATCAATATCACCTGGCATCTACTGTATTACATTTTAAAACTGTTGATACATTGAGGGCATATAGCAAATACCGATGCTGTACTTAATTATTGACCTGTAATCTGACACATGACCTATTGATATCACATGCCATCTCTTTCATTTTAATTTTAATCACTGGATCATTTGAAATAAAACTCAGCTTTTTGCTATAAAATTCCTACATTCTGAACAGTTAATAATACATGTAAACGAGATAATATTTAATATCAGATATCAAAATCTTTTTTATCCCTGAGAGAGGGAAACATTAGTTTTACAATTCTCGACTGCACAGTGACATCACAATAGGTAATTGTCCAATAGATGATTAACATTTCTGATTTATGAAGAAAATATTAGGCGAGGAAGCCTAGCAAAATCCTCAGGATTCTACATAGAATTCAATGTATAATAATGTAAGTTAAATATTGTAATTAAAATCACCTCTGGTCCTTTTTTTCTCACTAAATCAGACCTCTAGTTTGATTTTCTTCAATCTATATATGACAGGTTTATTTTATTTTAGAAAAGTAAAACTGGGCTGTCGTGAGGTAGTTGGTTTACAACTATCTATGCAATCAGTGCCTATTACCACTAACGTGAGTTAGAATCCCACTCATCGTGAGTTGTACTCAATACAACATTATGTGATAGAGTTTGTCAGTGACTTGTGACAGGTCGGAGGTTTTCTCCGGGTACTCCAGTTTCCTCCACCAATAAAACTGACTGCCACGATATAGCAGAAATCTATAACAGGATCTTTAACATACAGACTAACAATTTAAAAAAAGGTGTGTATATTATACATCAGTGTGCACTATGCATAACCAATTACGGTAATCATGTATCTGTATCATAGTATAGGAACCTGTGAGCCTGAAATCTCTTATTGACGTGCTCATCTTTATACCCCCCGCAATCATAGTTTGAGGGAGAGGGGGATATATAGGAATCAGCCTGTCTGTCTGTCCGTCTGTCCTGACCAACTTCCACATCTTTTCTCCGATTTCCACCAAACTTTGTGGAATTTAAGATCATGATGTGTGAACTTTGCAGTATAAAGGATTTTATTGTTCATTGAGTTTTACCCCTGTTATGCCTCTTTGGACTTAGAAATTTTGAAACAATTCAGTATGCACTTTGTCATCGCAAATTCTCCTACATGATTAATCCGAAGTTCATGAAACTTTGTACATTGGAAGATCCTAATATGAAGATATGCACATTAGTAGGATATATAGAATCTAACACCGGCAAAAGTGCAAGACAGGGAAATCTCCGACACCCGAAGGTAAGATATCAATCATTCGCTGACGAGGCTCACACTTTTTGCCGGTGTTTGATTTTATTTCTCACTTTTATCAGCTGTTTTTAAGTTTCGTGTTTGTTTATGTACTTTTAGCAGATGATCATGTAAACAATGTGAGTTATTTCCCCTTCATGTCAATAAGAAAAGTAGTTCCGTATTTTTGTGTATTGCGTGAAAGTTATTATGTAATAATATGGCTGATTGTTAGGATTTGCGTGTTTATAAAAGATTGAAAACTTATATACAGTGAATTGTTTATTTTAAAAAGGAAAAGCATGCATTTGCCGGTAAAACGCATGTGATTTTTTTGTCTTGCACTAGTGCAAGATAAGAAAATCTCACATCGCTAAAAATAGGAACTGGTCTGTCTCAAAAGTGAGAAATCCTGGTCCATTGAGTTTTACCCCTGTTATGCTTCTTTGGACTTAGAAATGTTGAGACAATTCAATATGCACTTTGTCATCGCAAATTCTCCTACATGATTAATCAGAAGTTCATGAAACTTTGTACATTGCAAGATCCTAATATGAAGATGTGCACATTAGTAGTATATCCTGGTCCATCAAGTTTTCCTAGAATTATGAGTCTAAAAGTTGTGTTCCAAATATGTTTTGGCTCATTTAAGATGATGGGGATGCAGGGGTATTAGTCCTGTGTAGCAGACAGTTAAGTTATTCCATTTATGTATCAATGCAGAACTCCTGCATCCAGCAGCACCTCTAGTTTCAAACTCGTTTGCCACTATTTTTTTCCGCCAAAGCCTAGGAAATTTAACCTTTTTCATACAATTCATAATATGTGTGCAGATTGAGGAAATTTAACGCTTCTATAGCGCTAGAATAAAATTATGTGTATTTATTTTCACAAATATTAAGATAATCATATTTATTTGAAAAAACAACAGAACCCCCCCCCCCCCCCACCCTCTATCCAAAGAATTATGTCTTGTTAGTTTACGAAATGCCAGTGTTGTCTACATTATGTTAATCTGAAGGTTGATATAAACTGCCGATATTAAATTTCTCTTCAGTTTTCCAATTTAATTCGATGTAATTAGTTATGCTCCTCATATAAAGAGAAATTATTTCTCATTTGGTAAAAAAAAAGAACTATTAAAAGTCAAAGTAACCATGTATACAAAGACTTTTTTTACTACAAGATCTATCCTAACGTTTCCACAGAATGGAACGAACCTAAGCCATTTTTAGCTCACCTTTCTTTGAATTAAAGCAAACGCGAGCTTTCTCTATTACTCATTATAATGAAATGTTGTTTATAACGTCGATTTTGATTGGATGACGTCTAAATTTTCATGGCATCAATTTCACGGTTGATGCCATCGGAAAAACGACGCAAGCGCAGACGTAAACTGAAAGATTTAAAACTTCTCATTTTGACAGCGTTTTCTTCTGAATATATTATAATGGAGATAACAGTATTGTTTTTGAAGCTTTGCCGGCATCAGTTTTGATTTGATGGTCGCAAATACCCATTTACTTGCTCCGCTCACACATCGCCAGTAAGCTCAATTTGTGGTTATCAAATCTACAATTAATGCCGGCAAATCTTCAAATACAATACTGTTATCTCCTAAGTGTTACTAATTCCATTATCAACCCTTCCGCGCTCTTTTACGAGAGAAGCTAGTGGCTTAATTTATACTAGCAATAAAGTTTTGTATAGTTGATACAGAACAGCACTTTGACACTATATGATAAACATAATATGACATTCTTTCCAGCAAGAATATCATCTAAAGGTTTAAATTTGTAGTTTACTGTTGTATATCCTAAAACACCTTCCTTTTTGCCAAATTTTAATTTCTTAATCTTAAATGTTTCTGCATTATGTTTCTCAATGAGATGGTTGAATATGTCTTTGAATAAATCAAATTTTTCATTGCAATAATAGCATAGGTATACGTACCCGCTCTCCATTTTGCCACAAAAGACAAAATATGCCATTAGAAATCAATCTTATATGCATATGGCATCATCACCTAGTACACTGTTTTCTGTTTTGTTTGAAATGTAAGAGTAATAAAGTGTAAATGTTAGTTGATTGTTAATAAATACAAATTTAGTATGTCAATCAGGTTACAGACCGTTTTCAAATGCGATGTCAAATACAGTCTAAATTGGAAGCCATCTAGGCATAAAGAAATGGAATTTTTACCTTTTCTGGTAGTAACAATAAACATTTGATACTCCATTCTGAATTTGTTGCGTTATTTCATCCAAAGAAACTTTAGCTTCCGTTAGAGTAATGAATCATGTACATTTTGTAACCTTTGATGTATCTGTCGATAATAAATTCTGAAAAACTTACCTGCTTTGAAAGCGTGGGCAGTCGATTTCCACTGAAACCATAATGCAGTTTACAAAAGAGCACGTCAATAAGAGATTTCAGGCGCACAGGTTCCTATACTGTGTGTATACAAAAATATAAGTCAAGATTTTCTAAGAAAAGAGACATGTATTTTACTATTCTAATAACCATGATTTTTGTTTGTTTGGTTTTTTTTTAGTCGCCACGATAAACTGAAATGTTGTTGAAAGTGGTGTTAAGCGCCATAAGCCTAACCTAACTTTGTTTTTTATTCAGATTTGGTGGACTGGTTTAGGACATTCCACACAAAAATTGACATTAAGACATTGGTGGAAGAATATAAAGAAGATACCAGTAGTGAGTATAGTCAAACTTACTTTAGTGACCACCTCTATTAAGTTACAGTCAAACCTGCTTTAGTGACCACCTCTATTAAGTTACAGTCAAACCTGCTTTAGTGACCACCTCTATTAAGTTACAGTCAAACCTGCATTAGTGACCACCTCTATTAAGTTACAGTCAAACCTACTTTAGTGACCACCTCTATTAAGTTACAGTCAAACTTACTTTAGTGACCACCTCTATTAAGTTACAGTCAAACTTACTTTAGTGACCACCTCTATTAAGTTACAGTCAAATCTGCTTTAGTGACCACCTCTATTAAGTTACAGTCAAACTTACTTTAGTGACCACCTCTATTAAGTTACAGTCAAACCTGCTTTAGTGACCACCTCTTAAGTTACAGTCAAACCTGTCTTTAGTGACCACCTCTTAAGTTACAGTCAAACTTACTTTAGTGACCACCTCTATTAAGTTACAGTCAAACCTACTTTAGTGACCACCTCTATTAAGTTACAGTCAAACCTGCTTTAGTGTCCACCTCTATTAAGTTACAGTCAAACCTGCTTTAGTGACCACCTCTGTTAAGTTACAGTCAAACCTGCTTTAGTGACCACCTCTATTAAGTTACAGTCAAACCTACTTTAGTGACCACCTCTATTAAGTTACAGTAAAACCTGCTTTAGTGATCACCTCTATTAAGTTACAGTCAAACCTGCTTTAGTGATCACCTCTATTAAGTTACAGTCAAACCTGCTTTAGTGACCACCTCTATTAAGTTACAGTCAAACCTGCTTTAGTGACCACCTCTATTAAGTTACAGTCAAACCTGCTTTAGTGATCACCTCTATTAAGTTACAGTCAAACCTGCTTTAGTGACCACCTCTATTAAGTTACAGTCAAACCTGCATTAGTGACCACCTCTATTAAGTTACAGTCAAACCTACTTTAGTGACCACCTCTATTAAGTTACAGTCAAACTTACATTAGTGACCACCTCTATTAAGTTACAGTCAAATCTGCTTTAGTGACCACCTCTATTAAGTTACAGTCAAACTTACTTTAGTGACCACCTCTATTAAGTTACAGTCAAACCTGCTTTAGTGACCACCTCTTAAGTTACAGTCAAACCTGCTTTAGTGACCACCTCTTAAGTTACAGTCAAACCTGTCTTTAGTGACCACCTCTTAAGTTACAGTCAAACTTACTTTAGTGACCACCTCTATTAAGTTACAGTCAAACCTACTTTAGTGACCACCTCTATTAAGTTACAGTCAAACCTGCTTTAGTGTCCACCTCTATTAAGTTACAGTCAAACCTGCTTTAGTGACCACCTCTGTTAAGTTACAGTCAAACCTGCTTTAGTGACCACCTCTATTAAGTTACAGTCAAACCTACTTTAGTGACCACCTCTATTAAGTTACAGTAAAACCTGCTTTAGTGATCACCTCTATTAAGTTACAGTCAAACCTGCTTTAGTGATCACCTCTATTAAGTTACAGTCAAACCTGCTTTAGTGACCACCTCTATTAAGTTACAGTCAAACCTGCTTTAGTGACCACCTCTATTAAGTTACAGTCAAACCTGCTTTAGTGATCACCTCTATTAAGTTACAGTCAAACCTGCTTTAGTGATCACCTCTATTAAGTTACAGTCAAACCTGCTTTAGTGATCACCTCTATTAAGTTACAGTCAAACCTGCTTTAGTGACCACCTCTATTAAGTTACAGTCAAACCTGCTTTAGTGACCACCTCTATTAAGTTAGTCAAACCTGCTTTAGTGACCACCTCTATTAAGTTACATGTCAAACCTGCTTTAGTGACCACCTCTATTAAGTTACAGTCAAACCTGCTTTAGTGACCACCTCTATTAAGTTACAGTCAAACCTGCTTTAGTGACCACCTCTATTAAGTTACAGTCAAACCTGCTTTAGTGACCACCTCTATTAAGTTAGTCAAACCTGCTTTAGTGACCACCTCTATTAAGTTACAGTCAAACCTGCTTTAGTGACCACCTCTATTAAGTTAGTCAAACCTGCTTTAGTGACCACCTCTATTAAGTTACAGTCAAACCTGCTTTAGTGACCACCTCTATTAAGTTACAGTCAAACCTGCTTTAGTGACCACCTCTATTAAGTTACAGTCAAACCTGCTTTAGTGACCACCTCTATTAAGTTAGTCAAACCTACTTTAGTGACCACCTCTATTAAGTTACAGTCAAACTTACTTTAGTGACCACCTCTATTAAGTTACAGTCAAACCTGCTTTAGTGACCACCTCTATTAAGTTACAGTCAAACCTGCTTTAGTGACCACCTCTATTAAGTTACAGTCAAACCTGCTTTAGTGACCACCTCTATTAAGTTACAGTCAAACCTGCTTTAGTGACCACCTCTATTAAGTTACAGTTAAACCTGCTTTAGTGACCACCTCTATTAAGTTACAGTCAAACATGCTTTAGTGACCACCTCTATTAAGTTACAGTCAAACCTGCTTTAGTGACCACCTCAATTAAGTTAGTCAAACTTACTTTAGTGACCACCTCTATTAAGTTACAGTCAAACCTACTTTAGTGACCACCTCTATTAAGTTACAGTCAAACCTACTTTAGTGACCACCTCTATTAAGTTACAGTCAAACCTACTTTAGTGACCACCTCTATTAAGTTAGTCAAACCTGCGTTAGTGACTACCTCTATTAAGTTACAGTCAAACCTGCTTTAGTGACCACCTCTATTAAGTTACAGTCAAACCTGCTTTAGTGACCACCTCTATTAAGTTACAGTCAAACCTGCTTTAGTGACCATCTCTCTTAAGTTACAGTCAAACCTGCTTTAGTGACCACCTCTATTAAGTTACAGTCAAACCTGCTTTAGTGACCACCTCTATTAAGTTACAGTCAAACCTGCTTTAGTGACCACCTCTATTAAGTTACAGTCAAACCTGCTTTAGTGACCACCTCTATTAAGTTACAGTCAAACCTGCTTTAGTGACCACCTCTATTAAGTTACAGTCAAACCTGCTTTAGTGACCATCTCTCTTAAGTTACAGTCAAACCTGCTTTAGTGACCACCTCTCTTAAGTTACAGTCAAACTTACTTTAGTGACCACCTCTATTAAGTTAGTCAAACCTGCTTTAGTGACCACCTCTATTAAGTTACAGTCAAACCTGCTTTAGTGACCACCTCTATTAAGTTACAGTCAAACCTGCTTTAGTGACCACCTCTATTAAGTTACAGTCAAACCTGCTTTAGTGACCACCTCTATTAAGTTACAGTCAAACCTGCTTTAGTGACCACCTCTATTAAGTTAGTCAAACCTGCTTTAGTGACCACCTCTATTAAGTTACAGTCAAACCTGCTTTAGTGACCACCTCTATTAAGTTACAGTCAAACCTGCTTTAGTGACCACCTCTATTAAGTTACAGTCAAACCTGCTTTAGTGTCCACCTCTATTAAGTTACAGTCAAACCTGCTTTAGTGACCACCTCTATTAAGTTACAGTCAAACCTGCTTTAGTGACCACCTCTATTAAGTTACAGTCAAACCTGCTTTAGTGACCACCTCTATTAAGTTACAGTTAAACATGCTTTAGTGACCACCTCTATTAAGTTACAGTCAAACATGCTTTAGTGACCACCTCTATTAAGTTACAGTCAAACCTGCTTTAGTGACCACCTCTATTAAGTTACAGTCAAACCTGCTTTAGTGACCACCTCTATTAAGTTACAGTCAAACCTGCTTTAGTGACCACCTCTATTAAGTTACAGTCAAACCTGCTTTAGTGACCACCTCTATTAAGTTACAGTCAAACCTGCTTTAGTGACCACCTCTATTAAGTTACAGTCAAACCTGCTTTAGTGACCACCTCTATTAAGTTACAGTCAAACCTGCTTTAGTGACCACCTCTATTAAGTTACAGTCAAACCTGCTTTAGTGACCACCTCTATTAAGTTACAGTCAAACCTGCTTTAGTGACCACCTCTATTAATTTAGTCAAACCTGCTTTAGTGACCACCTCTATTAAGTTACAGTCAAACCTGCTTTAGTGACCACCTCTATTAAGTTAGTCAAACCTGCTTTAGTGACCACCTCTATTAAGTTACAGTCAAACCTGCTTTAGTGACCACCTCTATTAAGTTACAGTCAAACCTGCTTTAGTGACCACCTCTATTAAGTTACAGTCAAACCTGCTTTAGTGATCACCTCTATTAAGTTAGTCAAACCTGCTTTAGTGACCACCTCTATTAAGTTACAGTCAAACCTGCTTTAGTGACCACCTCTATTAAGTTACAGTCAAACCTGCTTTAGTGACCACCTCTATTAAGTTACAGTCAAACCTGCTTTAGTGACCACCTCTATTAAGTTAGTCAAACCTGCTTTAGTGACCACCTCTATTAAGTTACAGTCAAACCTGCTCAAGTGTCCACCTCTATTAAGTTACAGTCAAACCTGCTTTAGTGACCACCTCTATTAAGTTACAGTCAAACCTGCTTTAGTGACCATCTCTCTTAAGTTACAGTCAAACCTGCTTTAGTGACCACCTCTATTAAGTTACAGTCAAACCTGCTTTAGTGACCACCTCTTAAGTTACAGTCAAACCTGCTTTAGTGACCACCTCTATTAAGTTACAGTCAAACCTGCTTTAGTGACCACCTCTATTAAGTTACATGTCAAACCTGCTTTAGTGTCCACCTCTATTAAGTTACAGTCAAACCTGCTTTAGTGACCATCTCTATTAAGTTAGTCAAACCTGCTTTAGTGGCCACCTCTTAAGTTACAGTCAAACCTGCTTTAGTGACCACCTCTATTAAGTTACAGTCAAACCTGCTTAAGTGACCACCTCTATTAAGTTAGTCAAACCTGCATTAGTGACCACCTCTATTAAGTTACAGTCAAACCTGCTTTAGTGACCACCTCTTAAGTTACAGTCAAACCTGCTTTAGTGACCACCTGTTAAGTTACAGTCAAACCTGCTTTAGTGACCACCTCTTAAGTTACAGTCAAACCTGCTTTAGTGACCACCTCTATTAAGTTACAGTCAAACCTGTTTTTAGTGACCACCTCTATTAAGTTACAGTCAAACCTGCTTTAGTGACCACCTCTATTAAGTTACAGTCAAACCTGCTTTAGTGACCACCTCTATTAAGTTACAGTCAAACCTGTTTTTAGTGACCACCTCTATTAAGTTACAGTCAAACCTGCTTTAGTGACCACCTCTATTAAGTTACAGTCAAACCTGCTTTAGTGACCACCTCTATTAAGTTACAGTCAAACCTGCTTTAGTGACCACCTCTATTAAGTTACAGTCAAACCTGCTTTAGTGACCACCTCTATTAAGTTACAGTCAAACCTGCTTTAGTGACCACCTCTATTAAGTTACAGTCAAACCTGCTTTAGTGACCATCTCTCTTAAGTTACAGTCAAACCTGCTTTAGTGACCACCTCTCTTAAGTTACAGTCAAACTTACTTTAGTGACCACCTCTATTAAGTTACAGTCAAACCTGCTTTAGTGACCACCTCTATTAAGTTACAGTCAAACCTGCTTTAGTGACCACCTCTATTAAGTTACAGTCAAACCTGCTTTAGTGACCACCTCTATTAAGTTACAGTCAAACCTGCTTTAGTGACCACCTCTATTAAGTTACAGTCAAACCTGCTTTAGTGACCACCTCTATTAAGTTAGTCAAACCTGCTTTAGTGACCACCTCTATTAAGTTACAGTCAAACCTGCTTTAGTGACCACCTCTATTAAGTTACAGTCAAACCTGCTTTAGTGACCACCTATATTAAGTTACAGTCAAACCTGCTTTAGTGTCCACCTCTATTAAGTTACAGTCAAACCTGCTTTAGTGACCACCTCTATTAAGTTACAGTCAAACCTGCTTTAGTGTTCACCTCTATTAAGTTACAGTCAAACCTGCTTTAGTGACCACCTCTATTAAGTTACAGTTAAACATGCTTTAGTGTCCACCTCTATTAAGTTACAGTCAAACATGCTTTAGTGACCACCTCTATTAAGTTACAGTCAAACCTGCTTTAGTGACCACCTCTATTAAGTTACAGTCAAACCTGCTTTAGTGACCACCTCTATTAAGTTACAGTCAAACCTGCTTTAGTGTCCACCTCTATTAAGTTACAGTCAAACCTGCTTTAGTGACCACCTCTATTAAGTTACAGTCAAACCTGCTTTAGTGACCACCTCTATTAAGTTACAGTCAAACCTGCTTTAGTGACCACCTCTATTAAGTTACAGTCAAACCTGCTTTAGTGACCACCTCTATTAAGTTACAGTCAAACCTGCTTTAGTGACCACCTCTATTAAGTTACAGTCAAACCTGCTTTAGTGACCACCTCTATTAAGTTACAGTCAAACCTGCTTTAGTGACCACCTCTATTAATTTAGTCAAACCTGCTTTAGTGACCACCTCTATTAAGTTACAGTCAAACCTGCTTTAGTGACCACCTCTATTAAGTTAGTCAAACCTGCTTTAGTGACCACCTCTATTAAGTTACAGTCAAACCTGCTTTAGTGACCACCTCTATTAAGTTACAGTCAAACCTGCTTTAGTGACCACCTCTATTAAGTTACAGTCAAACCTGCTTTAGTGATCACCTCTATTAAGTTAGTCAAACCTGCTTTAGTGACCACCTCTATTAAGTTACAGTCAAACCTGCTTTAGTGACCACCTCTATTAAGTTACAGTCAAACCTGCTTTAGTGACCACCTCTATTAAGTTAGTCAAACCTGCTTTAGTGACCACCTCTATTAAGTTAGTCAAACCTGCTTTAGTGACCACCTCTATTAAGTTACAGTCAAACCTGCTCAAGTGTCCACCTCTATTAAGTTACAGTCAAACCTGCTTTAGTGACCACCTCTATTAAGTTAGTCAAACCTGCTTTAGTGACCATCTCTCTTAAGTTACAGTCAAACCTGCTTTAGTGACCACCTCTATTAAGTTACAGTCAAACCTGCTTTAGTGACCACCTCTTAAGTTACAGTCAAACCTGCTTTAGTGACCACCTCTATTAAGTTACAGTCAAACCTGCTTTAGTGACCACCTCTATTAAGTTACATGTCAAACCTGCTTTAGTGTCCACCTCTATTAAGTTACAGTCAAACCTGCTTAAGTGACCACCTCTATTAAGTTAGTCAAACCTGCATTAGTGACCACCTCTATTAAGTTACAGTCAAACCTGCTTTAGTGACCACCTCTTAAGTTACAGTCAAACCTGCTTTAGTGACCACCTGTTAAGTTACAGTCAAACCTGCTTTAGTGACCACCTCTTAAGTTACAGTCAAACCTGCTTTAGTGACCACCTCTATTAAGTTACAGTCAAACCTGTTTTTAGTGACCACCTCTATTAAGTTACAGTCAAACCTGCTTTAGTGACCACCTCTATTAAGTTACAGTCAAACCTGCTTTAGTGACCACCTCTATTAAGTTACAGTCAAACCTGTTTTTAGTGACCACCTCTATTAAGTTACAGTCAAACCTGCTTTAGTGACCACCTCTATTAAGTTACAGTCAAACCTGCTTTAGTGACCACCTCTATTAAGTTACAGTCAAACCTGCTTTAGTGACCACCTCTATTAAGTTACAGTCAAACCTGCTTTAGTGACCACCTCTATTAAGTTACAGTCAAACCTATTTTTAGTGACCACCTCTATTAAGTTACAGTCAAACCTGCTTTAGTGACCACCTCTATTAAGTTACAGTCAAACCTGCTTTAGTGACCACCTCTATTAAGTTACAGTCAAACCTGCTTTAGTGACCACCTCTATTAAGTTACAGTCAAACCTGCTTTAGTGACCACCTCTATTAAGTTACAGTCAAACCTGCTTTAGTGACCACCTCTATTAAGCAACAACTTGTATTGTGTGACCTTGATTTTGATTTTCCCTCACAGTGTATTACATACTACATTGTAGTTTAACATGTATTTAGCGACCGCTTGTCTTATGTGACCATGTTTCAAGGTTACCTAGGGAGGTCATATAAGACAGGTTTGACTGTATGTTCAGAATAGACAGGTGTTTTTACATGTTTAATTAATAATGCAGTTTTACATTGGGTCTATAGTTAAAATTTGGTTTATACCAAAATTTGGTTTATTTAGGGTTCAGCTTAGACGGGTTTAACTGTTATGTAGTTTTCTATCTATTTAAACCTTTCTTTAGACAGGGATAAAACTTAGCAGGGGGCCCATATCCCAAGACAATTTTGAAAATTATCAGACAGTAGACCAGGTGACTACTGAAATATTGAGATATGCCATGTGCAAAGTCAATTTCTGGACCCCAAGAATTTTTGCTGGGCTACTAAATTTGTTATCCCCTCGCCAACGAAGTTGCGAAGGGATATAGTAACGCTACCGTCCGTCCGTCACATCCTTGTGAACACTCTAGGATGAACATCCTTCAATGGATTTTGACAAACTTGGTACATACTTAGTCCTTAGAAGAGTCTGGAACCCTATTGATTTTCAAGGTCATAGTTCAAAAGTCAAGGTCACTGGGTAAATTTTTTACCGTGTAACATCCTTGTGAACACTCTAGAATCAACATCCTTCAATGGATTTTGACCAAACTTGGTACATACATAGTCCTCATGAGAGTCTGGAACCCTATTGATTTTCAAGGTCAAAGGTCAAGGAGTCAATGTCACCGGGTCAAATTTTTACTGTGTAACATCCTTGTGAACACTCTAGAATCAACATCCTTCAATGGATTTTGACCAAACTTGGTACATGCTTAGACCTTAAGAGAATCTGGAACCCTATTGATTTTCAAGGTCAAAGGTCAAGGTCACAAGGTCTAATTTTTAGGCGAGGGGATACGCCACGCTTTGCGTTGCCCTGGTTATTTTAGGGATCCCAGTTGACAACTGCAGCAAAGAAACTAAGGTGTGTCCCTTTTATGCAATTTCTTTTTGCTCACTTAACCAAGATATATCATTAATTAAATCTTGAATCTCGATCAGGGTGAAGTGTACAATATTTATATAATAGTTACTTATGTATATGGCATTATCGTGATTTATAGACTGCCCAAGGGACAGTAGTATTGACTGTAACAGTGATAATGCCCGAGCTGCAGGAGAAGGCATTATCAGTGTTGAAGTCAATGCTACTGTCCCAAGGGCAGTTTATCACGATAATGTCATATAATATTTTTTTTTTTTTTTTTTTTTTAATATTATTGTTTATGAATCACTGTAATGACTTTGCCCCTTGTGGGCCCTCTATTGGACTATAAAATTCTTATTCTTATTCTTATACATCAGTAACTTATTTTTATTTCATTGAAGGAAATAAGACTTTCTAAATAATTTTGCTCATTTCAGTACAATGTTCGTTTACATTGACAACTGCACGATCTCCGTTGCATTTTAAAAAAGGGACGTCGCAACTCTAAAACCTTGAGCAGTCATGTTAATGACTGAAGAATTTCTTTAACGCAGATTAATGCATGACACATGACCATCTCTACACCAATGAAAAAGTCGAATTTAGAACTGATATGAAATAATGTGATAAAGTTTGTCAGTGACTTGCGACAGGTTGGTGGTTTTCTCCGGGTCCTCTGGTTTCCTCCATCAATAAAACTGACCTCCACGATATAGCTGAAATATTGTTGAAAGTGGCATTAAACACCAAACCAACTAATTAAATCCTTCTTAAATTTGTTCATTCTTTTGGTGTAAATGATAGAATAGAATTAGACAGCTAGACTTTATCCATTCTATTCTTGAGCAACATTTTGTATCTTATTTTAAAAAATCGGCCTTAAAATCTTATTGTATTCAATTGCTGAATGATAAAATAATTATCAAAACTTAGATTATCTTCCCTTAGAACCACCATGATATAAATGAAATATTGTTGAAAGTGGCGTTAAATACCATACCCCCCTTTTCCCTCACACATAGCTTCGTAGGTGACCTTAGCCGATTTTGGCTGTCCTGTTTAGGCCCTTTGGTTGTATTGCTCTCAAAGACATTTAAATTATTTGAATTTTCAATATCATTTGACCTTGAACGTACCTGGTGAAGATTACTCCAGAAACATGTCACGCACACTAAATTTGATATCTAGATTTTTGTTATTATCTATACATTTTAAATGTTTCCATGGTTTCAGTCTGATTTAAAAAGTATCATTTTCTTCAACATAGCATACCAGTCAGTACAAAGGGTGATTTTTTAGCAACTTAATACAGTACTAACAAAGTGTTTTTGTATGACAACACTGTGGACTGACATCATTGAATCTTTGTAAAACATTGTGTTACCGTAGTGATTGTAGGTGTTTTAGAGACATGACACCTACATTTATGACCCTGGATGGTTGGTTGGTTTATGGTATTTAATGCCACTTTCAACAATATTTCAGTTATATCGTGGCGGTCAGTTTTATTGATGGAGGAAACCGGAGAAAACCACTGACCTGCCGCAAGTCATTGACAAACTATCACATAATGTTGTATCAAGTACACCTAGCTATGAACGGGGTTCAAATTCACAACTTTAGTGATGATAGGTATTGATTGCACAGGTAGTTGTAAATCCAAACTACATAATAACTTAGAAATTAGCTTGCTATTTGTGTCAATTTCTCTTGCCTCAAGGACTTAAAACAACGTCTACAAGAAAAAGGATATAAAAAACTTTGTTAAGATTTGTGAGAGGAGGCTTCATTTCTATTTTGATGATTTTTTTGACATTTTTCCATCCAGAGTTATGGGACTTTATTTACAAAGCATGTCCATGATTCTTTAGTCGAGCAATAACTTTATTTTTCTTTTGATGGAATCATTGGTGTTTTTTTAGACATTTTTAGAATTGATGAGAGGAGGCTCCTTTTGAGCTTTCAATTTGCTGGTAATCTACTTTCTAAGCATATGATATATATACATGTAACAAGCAGTCAATATTTTCATTTTATGTGTATTCCGAAATCTTCTCCGGCACAGCAGTCGACAAATGTTGGGTGAATTCTCTACTCTTCTTCTGTCCCTGTATGGAGGAATGGATTCGGTCAGATTGTGATGAGTGGCAAAACATCAAACATTAAACTCCGCCATTCTCTGTGAAATGGAATTGGAGAATTTGAATAGGGAGTGAGTGATTGTTGTTTAACGCCAATTGAACAATTTTTCAGCTATATCATGACGAAAACAAACTAATTTTCAATGAGATGATGATGAGGTCCGCTTTGTTCTAGCCCAACACGCTGAGTTGGATTTTTATAGTGCTAGCTTACTGAAACAACAGTACGTGGGTAGACATGTCGCTCCATTCGGACACATTATTCTGATTCCTAGCCAACCAGTCTTTCTCCTTAATGCTGCATGCTTAGCGGAGAAGCAACAAATACCAATTTTATAGTCTTTGATTTGACGCGACCGGGACTCAAACCCACGATCTACCACACTCGAGGCGAGCACACTAATCATTCCGCCACCGATGCGGTGAGAATTCGAATAGAGTTGGTGACTATGGCAACATTTTATTTTAATTTATATTTTTGTATTTTCAGTCTATGAAGACAAAACAGTAGTTAATGAGATGTTCAAGAAAGTTAAAGTTCTTTGTTTAGTTTTGTCGATCGAAGGTCATTTGGAAGGACCAGTAAATGTTGTGAATGTGACGTGGGGAAATCGATGTAATAAAATTTTATATGTTATGTGTTCAAATAAAAAACAAAAAGACATTTTAAATTCTTGCCAATTGACGGAATCGAAAAGTCATTTAGTGGGAAAGGTACGATTTATGTTTCGCCATGCCTATCAACATTATATAGATGAATACGATTGGTTCTTAAAAGCAGATGATGACACTTATGTTATTATGGAAAATTTACGATTTTTATTATCATACCACAATCCAGATTTACCTGGTTACCTAGGTTACCATTTCAAAATGCATTTAAGACAAGGATATATGAGTGGTGGCGCTGGTTACGTCATTAGTAGGAAAGGGTTGAAAAAACTATTTGAAGAAGGATTTAAAGTAAATGGTTGTGATGCAGATGGTTACGATGAGGATGTTGAAATCGGAAAATGCCTCCAGAGGGCTGGTGTACCTCCTCTCGTGTCCTACGACAGATATG